>OZ029929.1:6150436-6650436 GCA_964023275.1 Norana najaformis
AATAAAAATAACGTACAAACTCTCCTTTAGTTGCATGCTTATTAATGCCATAAATGAAATTTTCCAAGCACTATTACAATTATTAATTATCAATCACAATTATTAATTAAATAAATAGTTATTAAAATAAAACTGCATAAATACTTGGCAAAAGGAGCTTAAAATGTCAGTATATCTTGACAGAAGCATCAGACTATGAAAAATGTTTAAGAATCTGTTTGTGACAAATGGTCCCTTGTGATGGTCGCATCTAACGACAGTGCAGCCGGTAGATGGCACTAAGCTACTGGGCATTAAGACCCAGCCCATACGGTCCTTACAAGCCTCCCGAAGGGCAGCGTCAGGAACTGTCTCATGGCAGGTTCAAACATCCCAAAACTCTACTACACTAAAATGCAAACTATCAACTCAGCCAACATGCCACAGCATACCTTATCACACCAGTTGTTCCAAACCATAGTTTATTTAACCATATGTGGAAACCATTAATCACGGCATAATTCAAACAGGAAATCCTCTGTTTCTCTTGAGAAGAAACAACTCATAAAATTGTCTACACAAACAACATTATTCTTGATCTGATTAAGAACCCACCACCTTTGCAAAGAAATTCTACCATCCTAACAACTAGGTCAACCTGACCCAAATAGCGTAACCGCATAACTCTAATTACATGTAAGCAACAATCAACCAAGCCCAATATTTGGATTATGAATTGAGATCAAAATGAGTTTCGTATGAACAGTGAATCAATGAAGAATAGAACTAACACATGTAAATATGTCAAATAATAATTATAACAACATGCATTTAGACGTACAAGCAGTGAAATTTTCGAAATAATAAATACAAGCTATCACAAGTGTATGACTAGACAATAATCAGGAACAAGAAGAAAGTCAATAATAATAGTAATAATACTAATTTAATAAATGTAATAACAATCCCAACGAATGGGAAACACGCCTTCCTTGCAAAGTGACAATCATTCACATCCACGCAGATTCATACGAACTGCCAAGGATGAGATTGTGAGATGGCACAGAACGAGAAGATAGCGTCATCCTGCAGGCACACAGCTTTGTTTTTTTGTCTCCAAACACATGGCCTCATCAATTAAGAATCCTAGCTTCCATCAGCAATCAGATATTACGTGTTGTCTGAACAACGAGCAACAAATTCCTTTCCAAGTTAACTTCACAAAGTCGGTTACCATCAGAGAAAAGTCATTCCAGAACAAAGCTCTCAAACTTTTCCAAAACAGGTTAATTAAGATACTTCTTCACAGCAGCATGGGCATTGATTTTCCAAATATTTTCACACTGCTACTATTCTAAATCTTAAAACCTTACAGAACACGTCTGTAACTGGTAAATTATTAATAAACAAATAATAAACATGAAAAGCCTATTAACCCTCTTGGGTGGGAGAATCATAAGAGAGTGACCAAAAAACTGCAGATGAGCAAAACATCAAAACCACTTAACTCATTAAAAACTCAACATTACGACAAAAATTCAAAAGAAATTAAAACTGCCAACACCAAGTTTGACTAAAATTGATATAATAGTACCAAATACTTCAAACATTCCAGATAAAACTGAAAAATAGAACACAACAAAAAATTAAAGTAAAGCTCCACACAACCAGTTAAGTAGAGTAAACAAGCAGTGAAAATTAAAAAATCACCTATAGGCAAAACAGGACAAATACAACATCTGATGCTTAGCACTATTATCCTGCAAAGCAAAAGGAAAAATACCCTGCATTCCGAACTTTCACACAACCCAAATGATTCAGCCATTAAAATAATCATTCATACTAATTAATTCCTTTGAATTTGTTAAGCAAAATCTAATTATTTCTGCTCCTACTTTACAGTTACAAGATTCTTGCAGATCAACAATTTTATGCCCATTGTCTTTAAAACATTACATAAACCAAAAACAACTTTACGCTACCAGAATGTAACAAGATATGAGCATCTCTGTGAAAACAATCCTAAAATCTGGAGGCAGAAGAAAATCGCTAACATTCTAAGCATTTAATACCTTTTGGTCCACCATTTCGACACAACAGCAAACTAACGGCTTAGTCAGCTACAGAGTGAAACTGAGTTGGCAGAAAGACCTAGCAAAAGAAGCCGAATCAAAAGACAAAGACCACCAATAGTGGTTCAGTAATGTCAATTTCAAAGACAAACTCACTAGAAACTCATTTCATCGTGCAGCCAAAATTTTTACACTACATAATAAAATCAGCAGCTTCACATACAAAGACTGCATTCTGAATGTCTGCTACAAAACGCACAGTCACAGTGAAATGAAGTGAGACTCTCCTGTCTAATTACTTAAAAACTTACCAGACAATTCACGTCTATCTGGTCAAAAATCTGATTCTGGCTCATAATTTAAAAATTAACCATAGTCTCACCATAGGCATTTATTAGAAAAAAAGATAGCTACTTCAATTCAGGGCGCTTCCTTCGAAATACTGCAACACCCATTTACCAATTTCACTCTAAATACTTTTTGGCTATATTTTCTCACAAATGTCTGATATTGAAGACCACGGCCCCAACAGAATAGCTTTTCCATCTTCTTCATTTAAAATTGTGTTTAAAAAGTCTTACATTTGCTTCTGCTGGTCTTTTGTATCAAACAGCAAAAATGCTTCATTAAAAATACTTCATTACAGTGGCTGACAAAAGCACCTCAGAATTTCAATGCTTTCTATGTAAATCAGTGATATTCTTGTAAGAATATCACTGATTTACATAGAAAGCATTGAAATTCTGAGGTGTTTACAAGAATGGCCAAAAATCTCACAGGAAGAACATTTCTGTAGCTAAAACTGGAATCAAACCCACGAGTTTCTGTGATATTCTGGCCAGCACTGCGAGGAAACTCAAGAATTCTTCTACAAGGTTTAAAATTAGCCCCCTCAGCAGATAATTTCTGTGACTACAAAAGAATGACAATTTTCTTGCTACCTGGAGTGTGAAAATTCAACACTTGCTCAAGCGCACACACACTGTGATTGCTTAAGCTTCCCTGGTACGTTCACACTTCAAATGAACCAAGCTGCGCTCGAAAAAGGTCGTGAAAGAGCAGGAACTGGCGAGTGCTTGGCGGAAGGACATCCAGACTCTCCACTTTAGCCGGAAGGTGCCTTCCGAGAAGTTGGCGGATCCGGCGCCGTGTGAGGTGCCTAAGCTTTGGTGGTGTGGTAGTTGCCAGGTAGATGAGGTGTCTCAGGTACTTGGATTTCTCTTCGGGGATGTGAATTGGCGAGCGCTTGTACTCGAGCCACAGCCAGACAGACGTGACGTTGCAGCCAGCCTTGATAAGCAACTCAGCAATGTCCCATGCTCGTGACATGATCGCGTACTGGATTGGCGTACAGCGCTGCTTCTTGTATTTGATCTCTTCCTCCGACTCGCTTGAGCTGAGCGATGGGCTTGTGTAGACGAGCCCTGGCAGGTCAATGTCGCAGTTGGCATCGAGCAGGTGTCGGATCATTTTGACACTGTTAAGCGAGATCGAGATCAACAGCGGCGTGCTAGCCGGGACAACATCGCTGTTGTGAGTGAGCTTTGTTGACTGTACATCAGGGTTGGCATCATAGTGTAGCAGAAGCTTCAGCACAGGTGGTGCGCATGCCCGCACGGCCACGTGCAGCGCACGCCACCCCTCGGGCGTTTTGAGGTTTGGGTCACAGCCAGAGCACAGAAAAAGCTCCACGATGTCCTGGTGACAACTTGAGCAGGCAACCATGAGTGGAGTGGCGCCGAGATTTGCTCGCCCATCCACGGCAAGGCCCTTCTTTAAGAGGTTCCCACAAAGCTTGGTGTAACCAGCACAGGCAGCCCAGTGGAGGGCGGTCAGCCCCTCACTGTCAGTGGCCATGATGTCCGCCCCCAGGTCCATCAGGTACTGGGCGATTACCTCATCGTGGCCACAGGCAAGCAGAAACGGTGTTCGCCCCTGAGGGTCTCGCACCTCGAGGTTTGCATCAAGGCCGGCAAGCAGCACCTTGACGTTGTCAAGCCGGTGGTGCTTGATGGCCTTAAAGAGCGCCTGGTTGATCTTGTCCTGCTTGTCTTCCGGCTGGTACTTCCCAAGGCATGGGTGCCGTGATACAAGCATCTCCAGGATTTCTGGCTTGCCCTCTTGAACGATATACATGAACGGGCTGTCGTCAAAACCATGCCGGCCATACTGACCTTCAAACGGATCGAGAAAGAGCTCCTCCAGAAGGATGCGAACTTCAGCAGGATCCCCTGCATTCCAATCTTCATTTTCCACAGGTATCTCCATGCCGTGGCACAGCTTGACAAACGCAACATCCTTTGTGCTCAGCGCAAGGCTCATCTTAGCAATCTCTGTTGTGCAACCTGCATCACGCAGCTGCTCCATGACGGCAACATGACGGCCGCGGAAGGCATGGACGAACGGTGTGTCACCGTTGTCATCTTCAGTGTCGACGTCGGCACCAGCGGAAAGCAGCACCTAATATCCAGCATCAAAACTCAGATTATTTTAAAAGTAAACCGTCTACATCAAATCAAATGGCGGCTGAGAAATTTAAATGCAGAAAACAGGCAAATCCTTTACAACTGTTAACATTCAATAAAGCCCCAACACTATAGATACATTTTCATAGCCTTAGCATCCATAAATAACCAGTCTAAAGTAGACATTTACGATGGTAAAGGAAAAATGCAAAAGTAACACGATACATAAACTCTTCAGAAGCACGGTTCTGAGGTCAGTGGATAATTTTACCACAGCAGTCCAATGAGAGGATGCCTTTCAACCACCAAACTTACGCCGGTACTCATTTATCAACTCCAAAAGGACATACATGAACATGGCAACAACGTATTAATGTTCAACAATAATAACAACATATAAAATGATTATTATTAATATTCATACTAGTATCATTATTATTACACAATACTGTTTGAGAGCATAGGGGGTACTCACTTTGACACAGCCAACTGATCCAACCTTGGCTGCCTGCAGCAAAGCCTTATTCAGGCCTGGCTTGTACAAGGGTGTCCACTGCAACACTTGTTTCAAGAGCTCAACCACATCCAACTGAACGGCCTTGGAAACACTGGCAAAAGAAAAAACCATTAACAAAAACTGACAATCAAGAAAATCTTCTACATTTTAACACTAACAACAACGTCAAATTTTGTGCCAGTGCTTTTCTAACATCTATATCACAACTGCCTTAAACGTGAGCATGCTTCAACTGTTTTTAAAAACTGTTTTTGAAGAAATGCTGACACTATCTGGCAAATAATGCAAGAACAAGGAACATTTTCCCAAACTGTAGCAAGCAGACACTGTGCAGGAGAAGCTAACTGTTCAATTATTGCATGTATGTATGTATGTATGTATGTATGTATGTACGTACATATGTATTCAACACTGATACAGAACTTGACAAGTACCTCACAAAAATGCTGCATGATTCTTTGTTCTTGCATTGTTGTTCCGATGTATACACTGTTCTATCAATGAACTAAATACTGCTTATTTTTACTTTTTGAAACATTGTATGACTATTCTAGAATTGCAGTAATATAACTGTCAATGAACATTTGCACAGGATCTTTTAGCAACCTCTTAAATTAGTTCTAATCCTATTCTAACATTATCACAAGTCCTGGTAAGATAACACAAAGTACCCATTCATGTCTGACCTTTGCCTGAATCATTTTAATTTTCAGCCATGCTACTCAAGCATAGGTTGTGTTGTTGGGCATTGCTGTGTTGCTTCATATGAAAGATCCTTCAAACACAGGCTTGTTGTTCTCAGAACTACTGCCAAAGGAGGCTTGCAGTTAAATGCAGGCCAAGTTTTCCTCATATAGAACATACCTTAATTTTAAGCAATCTTACAATTTCAGAGCAACTAAATCACAGTTCACTGTATCGCATAAAACAAGATAAAATAGCAGACGATCTGTGTACCTGGCAAATCGTGCAGCAGTCTTCTGTCCATCTTCGTTTTTGTCCTGCTTCATCTGGTCCTTTGATTGGTCCTTCGACTGGTCCTTGGTCTTTTTGCAGTCCTCCGTGGCCGACATCGTCAACGTCATCTGTGGGCTGGAGCGCTTACAGCTTCGTCAGAAGTTGGGAATTTTGTGGAATAATCCTGGGCCTTACCTGAAACAAGTAACTCAATATATGACTGTAATATATGATTGTAATGGGACTGAATATTGTAAAATAAATTTTTGTTTGCCTCAACTGTGTGATTAGCGTCGCAAAATCCGGCCCATTTTTTAATGGTACGGAATCATTAAATTAATAAGTGTCTCCAGGTACTCCTGTGTTGTTATATTGATGTATTAAGCTGGGATATTGTACCACCTGGAAAATTATAGTGCAATTATAATCATCTCGTGGGGACAGAAAGGAGGATTGACAGTGGTAGACCTGTCTCTCCGTCTGACTCTTGGATCTTGGCCTGGAACCCAACCCTTTTACCTATCGATTTTGTTTTGACTGAGCGCCTTTGAATAAGCTGGTCCCCGCGACGTGGCTTTCGTTGGGCGCTTTAGAAATCTCGGAATTACGATTACGACCCCAGAGGGCCGGACGTCGATGGCGAACGAAACTGCAACGACGACTTTAAACACCTGTTGAGATTCCGATAAATTTACTACCATGCCCGTATGGGACCCACATTCCCATATGGGAATCAACTGTTTGCACGCTGGCAAAGTAAGTTCTTGTAAGCGATTATTTCAAATAAGGCGATGAAAACCCCAAACAACAATCCGATGAATAACATCTGAATACATCGACTAATAAAATGTAGCTGGTCGTTATATGAAAAAGACGCGAAGCTTCTTCAATGATAATTTCGGTGATTGTCAAGTATAATTCTTTAGCATTTTGCGTAGAACTCGCCACAAATTAGAAAAGAATGAATAAATAGAGTCAGACGGTTTCTAAACCTGAACCCCTCGAAGCGATCATCCGATGGTGACTCTGATGAGCGCTGGTCGCATCTGTTGCTGCAGCAGCTGAGATGCAATAATGATCGATCTCGAAATCCAGCCGCTGAGTAAAGATGTGCATTCAATGACTCATTTAATTTATATATTTGTAAGTACAATATTTTATTATTTGTCATATGTAAAAAGCTGGTGAAAGAGCCAGACTTCTCAGACTCCTTCAACAAGGTTGGATTTGCTGGCAGGTTGAGGGGTTCGACTATGAAGGTTATAATTATGTAATCGATCCCATTCCAAAAGTCAAAACCAAGATTTAAAATATCGGCTATGGGATCCATTTTATTTAACCGCTTCTTTGCCACTTAAAACCCATGTACGGTTATATTATGTTGTCATAAATAAGCTGCAGTCGTTTATACCCGCTTAAATTTTGATATAACACAACAACGCTCTTTTACGAATCTGGTTGCAAGCTTTACAAGAGGCAACTGCTGCCGACACCTTGAGTAATCCGCTGACAAAATAGACACGTCCACGCTGTCATTCTAAGCCTCTGTCTTCGTGCAAAATTAATATCGACACGATGATGAAGTAAGGTCGACGTCAACGGCCATAAAATGCCGTTATAATACTGGGTACTACTACCACTACATGGACTTTGCCAAAATGCCTATTTTAAAAGCATTTCTTAACCCAGGACAGGCAACTGCAAGAAGTAGTACAGAAATGTAATTGTAGGCCTACACGTTTCTCTACAGCGACTGTGTGGCCTCGACCCTACTCATTTCAATGAATTTATTGGGTGAGATCCTTTGTCACCGTTGCTACGCCATTTAAGGTTCTCGTGCTAGCCCAAGATTAAAATTATGAGTGAAAGACACGCTCTAGTTCGACACAGTAGGCCTAACCGTGTCAGAGAAGGAGGCTCAAACCCGTACTCTGCGTTACAAGCCAAGCGCTCTAACCAGTCGGCTACCAATCCCCACTACCGTTGTCCGTCCTACGAAGTACCAACTCACCAACACTTCACCCCTTGCAATCTCTGAACAGGTCTTTCACTCAAAAACTGAAAACACGTACTCCTCTTCCATAAGTCCTTTCCTGATTCCCTTTATCTATCTTGCCGCTCCAATTCTAAGCGTCATCTACTGTAGCAGTCTGTCTGCGGCAGTCTGCCTGACCCTATGATCATGACCTGGGAACGAATCTTACACTACCTACCTATCGCTTTTGCTTTGAATGAGCGCAGGCTGTGAATAAGCTGGTTCCCCCGACTTAGCTTTCTTTTGGGCGCTGTAGAAATCGCAAGTTCACGATTACGATGTTTTAAATATTATCAACAGCGATCGTGCACGAGACCACTTAAAAATTAAAATACCATAGTTGCAAGCAGTAAAGTCCTATCTTTTCTCCATCTCCCGCTGTCTCGTTTATCTTCTCTATTTTTCTTTCCCACCTCCTTTCAGACTAGGCTTACGAGCCTTCTACGCACGCTATATAAGAAGTGGTCGATCGGCGTATCGGTATCTAGGTTAAAGTTAAGCTGATAACAAAATGGTTCGTAGGAAGCGGCAGCCAAAATTAAAATAGAAGTCAAAAAAGTCAACGAAACAGAATTTGCTCATATCACTGCGCGCTTTACACATAAGGTAATCAAAAAAATTAGGCATAGTAGTAGTTCGGATTAATATTCTGTGCGTTTGTTGTGTACGGAATATATGACTGACAATATTACTGGTACATTGTCTGGTATAAAACTTCGAGCCTGCCAGGAGTCGAACCTGGAATCTTCTGATCCGTAGTCAGACGCGTTATCCATTGCGCCACAGGCCCTAACGACTGACGATGGTTTCATGTCAGATATATATTAATCGTCTGTTTACGTCCCAGTCCCGCTCATTCAAGACCCCTACAAGTGATGTAAAAAATATTTTACATTTACAGTAGGCCTGTATCTTGTTTTATGAAAATAAATAAATAAATGTTTTTATTTCGCTAGATTGACTCCGCATACTTAACTCCAAAGAGCGGCAATACCGGAGATAAAAAAGGCTGAAGACGTAAAGACTCTAAGCCGATTATTTACCGAAACAGCGAATTAAATTTAGCTCAGTTAGTAATCAAGTAAGCAAGTAAGTAAAAAGTAGACTTGCTTTAAGTACTCAAAGTGCAGGTAAATGTGCATACTTTTCTATGTCTCGACCCTGCTCACTTTTCAGTGAATTGATCGAATGAGATTTTTCGCTACCACTGCCCGTTTGAATGGGTGTCACGCCATTTAAGGTCCTCGTGTAGGGCCATGCTAAACAGAGATTCAAATCTCATGTAGGCTACACGCACTTGAGTAGCAACCCAAACAGGTACCGAGGTTCATGCAAGTAACAGAAAATTTGTATCTGGAGAGCAGCTTTCTGGGCGTTGACTATATATTACTGATACTGCCCTTCTTTGGTTTCAGTCATTCCTCTCAGACCGCTCTCATTCTGTTATCGTTGGGCCTACACGTTCCGCCTGGTTCCTTATACCTTTTGGCCCTCCTCATGGTTCTGTCCTGGCCCCTCTCTTTTACATTCTGTACACTGCCGACCTGGCACGGTTTCTCCTTCCCATGGGTGTTGCTCTCCATCAGTATGCAGACGACACTCAGGCCTTCGCTCATGGCCCAGCGGAAGCGGCTTCCTCTCTGGTTGAGAGTATTCTTGACGCAACATCTGCCCTTGGTCTCTGGATGTCCTCCAATCGCCTCCGACTGAACTCTGCTAAGACCCAGTTCATCTGGATTGGTGGTCGTGCTCAGCTTGCTAATATTGATTTTATCATCCTTACGCCAGAGGTTTCCGGACATTCTATTATGTTCCAAAGTCCGTATCTTGGGGTTGTCCTGGACCGGGAACTCTCCTTGACCGATCATGTTAACAATGTCTCCCACTCATGCTTTTACCACCTTCGTCAGCTTCGTACCATCCGCCGCTCCTTCTCCTTTCATGTCGTTACTACTTTAATTCATGCCCTCATCTGCACCAGGGTGGACTTTGGTAACGCTATCTTTGCTGGACTCTCACTTGCCAATATTTCCAAGCTTCAGCCTGTTCTCAATGCTGCTGCCCGTCTTATTGGAGGCGTCCCCAGGTATGGCCATACAACTTCCTCTATGCGGGACACTCTACACTGGCTTCCCAGACAGCATCGTATCCAGTTCAAGATCCTAACGCTTATGCGTAATTGTCTCGTTGGCTCTGCTCCATCATACCTTAGGGACTTCTGCATTTCGGTCATCTTGGTTCCAGGCCGTACTGCCGCCGTAGCACTCTCCGGTCGGCCTCCCTTGGACTCCTGACTGTCCCTCGTATGCGCACTGCTACAGCTCAGTCTATACGTTTTGCCTATGTTGGACCTAATAGCTGGAATCGCCTTTCCAGAGAGCTCAGTTTGTCCCTTCCGCAGTTTCGCAAGCGCCTGAAGTCTGTGTTATTTGACACTGGTTCTGATGAGTCTTTTCTTGAAGTGGCGCTTTATAAATGTCAGATTACAACTACAAATTACAAGTAAAGACACTGTCTGAGGCAGACAGAGACAGACAGATGACAAGAAAGAAAGAAAGAAAGAAAGAAAGAAAAAGAAAGAAAGAGACAGACAGACAGACAGACAGACAGACAGACAGACAGACAGACAGACAGACAGACAGACAGACAGACAGACAGACAGACAGACAGACAGACAGACAGATAGACAACAGAGTGGAGAAAAAGAAATAGAGATATAGATAGATAGATAGATAGAAAGATAGATAGATAGATAGATAGATAGATAGATAGATAGATATATAGATAGATAGATAGATAGATAGATAGATAGATAGATAAATAATATATATATATATATATATATATATATATATATATATATATATATATATATATATATATATATATAAAGTCGGTCGTCCGCGGATAAGCTATAGCGTGTGAGTCGATATGTGATAGGCCTATAGGCCTACCATGAGCCTATAAAACTCGGCGCGTTGTCGATCTCGTTCCTTAACTCCACCACTGCCGTACCTGGGTGGTGCCAATCCCCAAGCCTAGATAAAGGAGTCGGACGACGCTACGCCTCTTCGTTAGACAGAGGCTACCCACCTTGTTCAGTTTCTCGGCAGGTGCTCGTTTAGGAAATGGCGCCGGCGGGAAATCTGTTTGTCTGGTTAGCTGCAGCAGCTGCGGTGCCACTGATCATAGCGATTACGTTGAGATTACGCGTTCGCCGAACGACGACGTGTAAAACACGAAAGAGGTTGGACGGAATGGTCGTCATAGTAACAGGTAGGTGTTGCTACAGCGACGACGACGACGATGATGATGACAGTTTTTGAAATTCTGTTCCTCTTCGGCATATATTTTGTCTTCAAACGAATTCGCCTTTGATACGTTACAATGCATTACACGTCTGGAAGGCGCTATAAAAAGGTGCAGATAAAATACACATTTGCACTTAACTTCATTTGAGCAAGTCGTAGCTGGTTTGCAATTGCAAGAGGGTTATGAAATTCTTGACCACTGGGATGGCATGATGGCGGAGTCGGGTATTACGATAACTGCACAGTTGTTGTTGTTGTTGTTGTCATCGTTGTCACAGTCTTTCAGCATATGAGGTCGGATGGCCAGTCTTGTCCCTCGCTGCCTTCCCACCGACAGTGTATAACCAATGTACTCATTCTACTGTACAGC
Organism: Norana najaformis; assembly: GCA_964023275.1. Lineage (NCBI taxonomy): Eukaryota > Metazoa > Annelida > Clitellata > Crassiclitellata > Hormogastridae > Norana > Norana najaformis. Next base: position 6,162,143 of record OZ029929.1, read on the forward strand.
TGAGTTACTAGGGTGAGTTAGTGAAGCAGAAATCTTGCAACATCTTTAAGTTCTAGCAACGATTTGAACCACCTACCTCTGCGCTGACACTCTAATCACTATACAACGGCGCACCCTTTCAAATATAATGTTATAATTATTGTTTCTTATAAGTACAACAAACGGTTATAATTACAACAACGGTTATAATTATAATAAAACACAACGGCGGGAAAGCAGCGAAGGGCAATTATATAATATAATTATTGTTTCTTAGATATGTGCGACTCCCGACGATCAATGATCATGCTAAGCAATTTGCGTTGAAAGGAACTGTCTAACTTCCCTCCGTTTGGGTCTCTCGCTCGACGAGAGAGCGAAGGACCCAAACCGAGGGAAGTTAGACAGATCCTTTCAACCCAATTTGCTTAGCATGATCGTTGATCGTCGGGAGTCGCACATATCTAAGAAACAATAATTCACCCATAGTGAATTTTCGTGTAAGCTGGAATCTACATAGGCCTTCTTACCGTCAAATGTATATTTGTTGAAATTTTCTGTAATGTAATTACGGCAAATAATGTAGCATCCTAGAGGTAGCTAGCTACCTGTAGGATGCTGTACAGTGTCAGATGTCTGTGCAAGTACTATGAGTACGCCAAGAGTTACAGTTTGCTAATGACTCTCTGACACAATCCACCGTGATGTTTGTAGGGGCCAGCTCTGGCGTCGGGCGGGCGGTGGCAGTGGAGTGTGCCCGCAGGGGAGCCAGTATCGTACTCGGCTGTCGGAACCTGGAGTCTGCCGGCGCCGTGTCTGACGAGATCCGACGGGAGGCGGAGGGGGAAGTAGGGTCCGAAGTGGGGACAGCAACAATTCTTTGGCTGGATCTGGGTTCACTCGACTCTGTCAGGGACTTCATCCGGTCGTTTCTCGAACGCTTTGATAAGCTGGACATCCTCATCAACAATGCCGGTTCAGTTCTCTTCCTCTTCATTTCTTCTGACGTTTCTGTTCTACCTCCTATCTGCTCCAAATTCCTCTCCGAGCCACCCTCCCCTAACATCCCTCCATCTGCGTGGCTGTGTTTTAACTACTTGCATTTTACCCACCTACCCTAACTTGTCCAACCATCCCATTCTGCAGCTATTTCTGGTTCACTTATCTGTTTCTGCGATAGTCGATTCCATTACTGGACTGTTTGGCTCCTTTTGCAGGGAGAGTTATGTCATCCGCCTCTGTACAAGAGGTTGCCGGTTCAAACACTGTATACCGATAGTGATTATAAGTCGAATATTTATGCACACGGGGTCCTATAGCATAACGCCCATTCCAGCGGATAGCGGCGGTGAAGGATCTAACCCGATAAAATTCACTGAAAAATGAACTAGGTCGAGGATAAAGGCGTCGCTATGTAAAAACGTGTAGGCTTACTGTGCATACGTACATGCATCGATATATGTATGTATGTAGCTAGTCTTTTATATAGCGCATCGATATATGTATGTATGTAGCTAGTCTTTTATAACGGATTTTAAGAACCTCTCAAAAGCGCTGTGAACATGGCTGCCCATTTAATTTAAACAAGTGAGTAAACAAGTGATGTAGACAATAATTAGGATGATAACATGCTTCTGTATCTAATCTTTTCTCTCTTTCAAATAACATAGCTAAGCAGAAGCAGTCTTAGATTTTCCGTATTTGAAATCTGCCTTAATTTCTAGCTTACCTCGGACCAAAGTCAACCTCAACCGATGGATATGATTACTGTTTCCAAGTTAACTTCCTGTCCCACTTCTACCTCACCAATCTCCTCGTCCGCCATCTTGGCTCCGCTGGCCGCCTGTCGTCTGCTTGTCCGATGCGCGTCATCAACATGTCATCAGATTCCTACGTCACCGGCAACATAAATTTCGATGACATCATCGGCGCCAACTACAACATCTACGGAATGTATGCCACAACGAAGCTGGCGATGCTGCTGTTTACAACAGAGCTGGTGGCCAGATACTCGGCGCAAGGGGTCAAGGCCGTAGCCGTTCATCCAGGTAGACTGTTGAGTGATTATCTAGCGCCTATAGATCTATAGGGCCGGCAATCCCCCAAGCTTATACGCCAATTCTAAGAAAATGAAGTCGCTAAATTCATAAGCCAATGGCCAGTGGCCACCTCAGCCTTGGGTTACAGTGTTTTTGTTATCTGTCATCCTTTCTGATAAAATACCCTTTCATCTATCTAGGGTATTTCACCAGCTCCACTTGTTTGGTCTTTTTCGGAATGCGATTTGTAGAGGAAGGGAGAAACTTCGTCTTTACTGATTCAAACCATCCCCACTGCAATGTATTTTGCCTAGGCTCCTACGCGGATGTCTTTCTCCGAGACAGGTGTGGGTCCTTATTTCGAAGTTAACGAGTCTTTGTGAAACAAAGAAGTTAACGAGTCTGTGTGAAACAAAGGATAACTTTCGCTCCGGAAGCTTACCCCCACTAGTGGCGTTAGTGAAACTATCAGGGCCTATCGGAGGGAGGGGGTAGCAGGGCTATTTGGCCCAGGCATCACACTGAGAAGAGGCCTCAGATTTTGAAAACAGTTTGTATGTAATAATTATTAATATTTATTTCTATTTTTTTTCATTATAGTTCACATCTGCGATTTAGTAGGCTTATCATGTGCATACTTTGAGATTGGGGTCACTTATTTGCAATGGCCCGGGCCTCTGAATGTCTTAAAGGCCCTGGAAAACTACTAAGAAAATATATTTCATAAGTAATTTTATGGAGATTTCATTAATGGCAGCCTCAGAGGTTTATGAATACGCTCCAATGTAATTTACTAATAAACATTCACGACCCGTAGGAACAGCGACTTAGGTCTGGTCAGTTATGGAACTTATGGTAAACGTTAACTCGCGATTTCTTAAAAATAGCCGTGAAGAGACCTACACGTCTTTAAAAATTGTAACTGTTTTACTCTTTGTGATAGAAGCATGCAGTTCTCTCACCCAACTGTTTAGCACCTCCAGCGAAATCCATTGCATTATCAAAACCAGTTTTCTCATACTTTATGAGGGTTTTCTCAGACTTTATGGGGGTTTTCTCAGATTTATGAGGGTTTTCTCAGACGTGGTCACATATGGGAGACAAGCACAGTGGAACTAATAAAGAAAACAGCTATAACTAAAAATAGTAGGCTAAAGAACAGTGATCATTCTGGAGAAAGGTTATGGAAATTCTTTGTCTCGATAAATCTATGTCGTCTTGGCTTATTTCATGTGCATATTGTAGGAGCGGTGAGTACTGGACTGACGCGCAACTGGCCAGGGCTGTTTGGTTATCTGCTACGACTCGCTTCGTCCCTCCTGTTCCGCAGCCCCTGGGAGGGAGCTCAGAGCGTCCTTCACTGCGCCACAACGGAAGACTTCGACTCCATAGAGGGCACACTGGTTGCTGACTGTGCCCCAGTCCAAGTAGATCTGATCGCTCGGAATCGGATGGGATCCGAACGGCTCTGGATGTTGGCCGATCAAATGTGCGGCCTCAGAGAACATGAATAGTCAAAGACATAATAACTATGGGTAAAACAGACCCTGCATGTAAAGTATACGGTGAAACAAGGGCGCAGGCACAGCGCAGAGGGCCCTGTTTCCACTCAAAAAAGGGGAGGCAGTCCGATGTGTTTTTGGACACGATTACTATTTTTCAGTGCCTAGTTTTCCAGAGTATGGCCTGAATTTAATTATATTTGTAGATAGATGTTTATCATTTTAAAATAAAATTCAGTATAATCATTTCGCTGAATTTAATTTTAAAGAATATTCCATTTGTTAACTCTAAAGGCGAAATCCATAGGGAGTGGAAAAACTGTTGTATGCAAGAAAGAATGCAGCACCGGAATCCTCGCTTGTCAAACATATTCCGGAACGCGATCACATTGAACCTTTGGCTTGTTATGGCAAGACGTTGGAAGAAGAAGTAAGTCTTTCCTGGGTTACCAGAAACTCTAGTCAGATGGCGACCCAGGCTGGCAATTAAACCAACCCCTGGTGATTGAGCGGAGCAATACTATCTCAAAAGCCAGAGAGATGAACCGGTGAGAGGCTTGTAAATGGGCTTTCATACTTGGTTACCTACCTTTGAGCCGCCAACTCGGCCGCTGCTCCCGCCATGTCCACCATAGAATATATATCATTGATGTCCACGGCATGAGGTAGGCCAAGGGCTCATAGATAATTAAGCTGATTTTCTAGGAGTCTATGGGTAGGCCTATGAATCTGCCAATACATCACGTCCCAGGCGAGATTCCTGCTCGCCAGCCAGAGTAGGAGGACGCGAAACATACTATTAACCGCATATATAGCCAACAAGGGTTTTAGCATCTTTAAACTTGCTTAATTAATCCCTTTAAAATATGCCCTATGCAGCTGTACACTAAATTAGTATAATGTGCATGTATATCGAATTAAATTTAGTTGGAAATGTATTTAATTTATTAAATTATTTTATTTAATATAGTCAAATTAAATGTAGTGCGAACTTTACTTAAGTATGCGCATTAATAATTTTAAACATACAGGTGTAGGCTGATTCATGCTTTTTCCAATTAAAAACTTACATATAATAATTAAACTATATATTTGCTGAACTTAGGTAATCCGAAATTCTAATATCCGGCAAGTCTGATCAGCTTAAAGCGTAAGTGTTAATAAACAGAAATGACAATTTAGAACATAGAATTGTGTGAGACGAGAAATCTAATTTTATTTGGCTAGTTGATTATATTTATAATGTATAATATACCGGATATTAAGTTTCAATATTTTTGGTTTGTCGTTCTGGATTCATACACTTGAGCTAGGCTACATGGAGCTGCAGCCACGATTCTTCTAACTAATCGAGAAACTAATAACGCAACAGTTAATGAAGGCAATATTTTTTATTTAAAAAGCAATGAAAATTTATTTGCGTTTTCTGCGAGCTCCGTGTATTATGCCCTAAGTGTATATTTGCTTTTCCTCATCAGAATAGGTGTGTATCACTACAGGACAGGTAGCCAACTGTGGGCACTGTAGCCGACTGGTTAGAGCGCTTGGCTTGTAACGCGGAGAGTACGGATTCGAACTAGAGTTACTGTGTGGGGACCTTGAGCAAGTCCTTTACTCACAACTGCTCAGCGCCATCGATTGATGGCTTAGTCATTAGATAGTGGTGCTTAATAAATGCAGATGTAATAATAAGAGAGGGACATATCCCACCCAGTGTGTATAGTTTGGAGACACACATGCTAGTGTGAGTCCAGTATCTGAACTACTTCAAGGTTATCTTGACTACTGTAACTCTTTGTTGTTTGGTAATTGTCTTGTAACTATCGTGCTTGCATACTTCTTCAGGTACACGTATCACCGGCTAATATTGAAAGATGTATGGAATTAAATGATTAAGTGATTACTGTTCTGAATAATGTGAGGAAAAGCATGGAGTTTGAAGACAGGCGTGCATCCAGTCAACTATAAAGAACATGTTCAAGAAGTTGATAAATAAAATTCAATTCGATAGTTTGACATAGTGTGAACATTAAGATTAGAAACATGACGTGAAGAGCCCACCTCAAGTGACCGATTTATTAAGGTCAAGATGGCGCAACTAAGCACCGCAAAACAGCTTTTGAGAAAGCGAACTGGAATTGCCCCTAGGAGGCACTGTTTGTCAGGAGATGAGAAAAAGAGTGACCAAATTTCTCCCAAAGTTGCGAGGGTAAGGGGGTCAAGAGTGGATTGGGGCAATCAGAAGATGAAAGCAGTGGCGGCTTCAGGATTGCTTGCGTGGAGGCAAGGGAATTTCCTGGGAGCGTCACATTCTGGCAGTCCACCATGCACCGGTCTGGTCTGAGGGGGGACGCTGACATATAAAAAGAAGGGTGGGGAGCAAACCCCCTGCCCCTGTAGCTAAATACACCACTGGATGAAAGCCACATGATAGAGGAATACCAGAGAATTTTAGCCCGATGTTAGATATAATCGAAACATGTTAATTTCTATTGTATGCAAGACTAAATTTCAGCCAGTCTCACTATCTTCATGTTGTACTGACTCACAAGACTTGTCTCCACTCGACCAGGTCTTCTTACTGTCTTAATCTGACTATTCTGTGGACACAATGACAGCTCTCCGCAGGCGTGCCTTTTCTGTCGCTGGCCCTAGACTCAGGAACTTTTTTAAGACAAACGTTAGCTCTGCGAAGCCTGTTTTGGCCTTCATGCTGATCTCGACTAGAAACTCATTTATTCCTGGACTCATTTTCTCCCTAGCCTGTTTTCTTGTTTTCTCGGATTCTCTTCATGGCTTTCTAGCCTAGCCTTTGGAATTGGGCTTGCACAACGATTTGCTTGGTAGCGACCGTCAACTGATGCCTTGAGCATGATTACAGTGGCACTATATAGATCAGATGGAGCCGTCGTTTCCAGAAGAAATTCACAAATAATACACAGATATATCGACCGCAATATCTACGATCTCTGCATAGGCATCTAAAGCTAGAGCTCTTCTAGCATACACACAGCTTTGTTTTCAATATATATGCCTATCCATAACTACACATGCCTACATACATATGTGTCCGTGCGTAGTAATTTTCAGTTGTAGGCCTACTGTAGTTGTGTAATTAGCGTATTACATTATTATACGTGTATGTGACTGTACAGTATAGGACGTGGTAGTGTAGTGGTATGGTCGGTGCCTCGTAACCAGAGGGTCGCAGGTTCGAATCTGCTTCAAGCCACTGCGTATATATATATCGACCTTGGTCAAGCTGCTCACCCACAATTGTCTGCGAGGAAAGCAACGAGAGACCACCTCACTCACCTCATCCCCGGGTTACATAAAGCCAATGGGCCTGCCTTCGGGCAGAGAACTCATCATCATCATCATTATCATCATCATCATCATCATCATCATCATCATCATCATCATCATCATCATCATCATCATGTAGCTGCATACAAGTTAATTATGTAATTTGTATGCTAATTATCATCATGACACTACTAAACTTATACTTACAGGTTTAGTGAATTGAAGTGAGTTCGAGCAATTTAGATTTACCTTCCAACGAAAACTAATCAAGGCGCTATATAACTACATGTGTTGTGTCTATCGTGGTTAGCCACTATGTTAGCCACTGCCGTTTCTAGCATTATATCTATGGTTTTCTTGGCGAGAGATGGTGTGATGATTTATAGACTGAAAGCAAACATAATTTGTTTGACTCAAAATAAAGAGAAAATCTGACAGCTGTTATGCGCAAAGAAATGAATTTGCGATGATCAACAACTCAGAAGGAGTCCGTAAGAAAGCCATGTGAATTTAGTACATTTTTGAAGTCTCTTCGTGAATTCTGCGTCAATGGGTGGTGTTCTGCATTGCTGCCTATTCAGCAACGGATCTTTCAGTTTGGGGGTTATTGATGTAAAACATTGAACCGTGTCCTGCCATAATACTTAAAATCAGTCCTCATACCCCAGATTTATTATTATTCAACCAGATCATCCGATTCCCTTTTTCTGGTCATGCATACAACTAGAACTGTTTTTGTTGCATGTGCTTTTTCGGTAGCTGGAACTCTTTTTCTGCATCTGTTTGTTCTGCTCAGTGTCTAGTGTCATTTCAGTCTCAGTGTATGGCTTAAACTTTATTCAGTTGGCTTATACACCATAGGCTGCCTTGCTCTCAGTGGACTGACTTTCTGGGTATTGACTTGACTATGGCTTGATTTTAGCGTGCCATCAGTTGATGCCTTGTGCATCGGACACCAACACCACAGAAGTTGCTAATTAATAATAATTAATATTTGCTGTTTTCAGGGTTACGATGCCGGTTGTGTGAATTGCCGATCGAAGAAGAAGACTATGTTCAGGCCCTTGGTGGTGACTGGCATTTGCACTGTTTTGTGTAAGTTGAACATTAACGTTACGTCATTGTGCAGAGGACAATACTTTATTAGGTTTTATTAACCTCAGGGTGCTTTTTTGGTTAAAAGGTGTAAGATACTGAAAGGTACTTACTTATGAGGTACTGGAAAGGTGCATTGTCAAGTGTTTTCATGCATACATACATACATGCATACATACATACGTGCATATGTATGTACATACATGCATACATACATACATACATACATACATGCATATGTATGTACATACATACATACATATGTACACACATACAAAGATCTGTAGGCAATAGGGATTTCATTCAGGAAAATTCATTCCAGTGGGGAATAGTTTGAACCAGTGATGGGGAAGTTGAAACTTTTTCGCACAAAAAACACCCTGATAATCTCACATTTGGTGTCTGAGCTTCATAGCCACAGTAGTACCAGTTTTTGTCAGACATTACTAATTGGAGCATGAATTGGGTTTGACTATTGGCTTATCATTTGTTTTATTTGGGTCTTGTGACACATTTTGGAGTCTGACGTGTGTTGCAATATGACACATTTCTATAATTAACGCATGTGTAATTAACGCATCAGAGTTACTTGAGATCTTCATAAACATGGCACATTTATGTCATACAATTCTTGTCAGCAGTATTACTCATACAGTGTTTGTGACACATGTAGCTAAGTAATATGATCCATTTACAAACAGGATGCCTCTAAGAACTAATGTTGATTGAGGAACTGTAACACCTTACCTTAACGTTTCAATCACATGAAACATTCTGCTGCAGTTTAAAATATTTTGGTGTTTTTCTTGGGTATCAGTTGTCATGACTGTGGAAACGTGATATCGTCCTGGTACTTTGAAAAAGACGGATTACTTTACTGCAAAGAACACTATCTTCAGAACTTTGCTGCAAGCTGTAACAGATGTGGGACAATCATTACTGGACCAGTGATGGTGAGGCAGTCTGCAGTTATTAACAGTTTAACACGGAACGAACGTGTAGATTGTTGTATGTAAAAACCTTTGGCAATCTGTCTCGCATTTGCCATGCCCTACTGCAAAACATGCTAGTTACACTGTATTACTCTTTGGTCTTTCCTTACCAATCTTATTGCAATATAGCTGGGTCTCTTATTTCTAATTATCACTCTTGCAAAAGTCAACGTATGACTCCTTACAAAGCATACCATTTGCACCATCTGTTAACTACCCTTTAAAGCTCAGTCCATTTTCTTGGTCTAGGAATGGTGGCCTTTGAATTGCTCAGTAAGCGGCAAACTGGTCTATGCATGTGTGAATTTGAAAGGAAACTATTACGTATAAAGTTGAATAAGATTTTTGTCAGAACCTGGAAGAGCTTGATCATCATGCTAGATCTTGTAGTAAATATCGAAAATGTTTCACTTGTTGAAATATAAAACAGTTCTCCATTCTGAAGTTTTTGCTCATTTATATATATATGTGTATAATGTGCTAATTTTCCACCCATCACATTCAATTTCAAAACGCAGTTAAAATGCTGTTTTTTTTAATTTTTGTGTGTGTAGAGTATATATTATATGTGTAACTTGTATATAATTTATTGGTCTATACCACTGCACAAGCAGTGCCTTCAGCACTTTGATATGTAAATAAATGTGAAAAATGGTCGACCCTGCTAGTGGAACAAGGTTGACACCAATATGTTAATATGACTGAGCGTAGCGTGTATTCTGGATTGCGATGATCAATAAAGTAACTGAATCTGAATATTCACGTAGCAGCTTCTAATGACAGTCCCATAGAAATGAGCATTACCTACAAAATCTGGATTGCATTCAAGGGCCACTTCCAAAATTTCTTTTTGCAATCTAGACATTATGACTGGACTGTAGTACAAAGTTACAGGTTATTGTACTTATACATACATGCATACATACATACTTACATACATACATACATACAGACATACATACAGACGTACATACATACAGACATACATACATACATAATATGGAATTTGGACCTTCTTGGCACTTATCCTCATTATGACACTCGTAAAAATGCCAAACTATGAAGACAGTTGGACAAACGACAACATTCTGCAGATGCCTGGCGTGCGATGCATTATGACATGCCATAGGTTTCAGCTGATGCTGTTTCTTCACCCACCTTAGTAACAATGCCAACTGCTTGCCTTCTGAAAACCCAGCCTATGATTGTCTGTACCAAGTTTGACCTCTCCTCATTCACCTCAATGCCACATGGAAAACTGCATACCATGTAAATTGTAAAGCGAGTGTGGTTGCATTCAAAGGCTACATGAATTTGAGTGTATGTAAATAATTCAAACAAGCCACACAAGTAACACGTTAATGGTTTGTGTGTTTATATAAAACTTGAACACCTTGCAAAAGAACAGATATAATTTGCAGTCTTTTATGACAAACTGTAATAAATTTGGTCTTTCTTCAGTGAAGTTTTTAGTTATGCCGGCTGTTCAAACTGTTGTATTGTAAAAAAAAACAATCACATACAAACAAATAAATGGCCATATGTGCAAATTCTTTTGTTCAGAATTGAATTTAGAACAAATTTCACATTTACGCTTTAGCTTTACCTTCAGTGGTTGGTGAGATAAAATGTTTTTTATTGGATTTAAACTGTAAAAGAAATCTAGAAGAGGCCAGAATAAGGCCTTTAAAATACCTGGCAGACAAAAGGTAACTTAAGCTGTAGTCAGGTGACTGACTTAAGCTGTAGCCAGGTGACTGACTTAAGCTGTAGTCAGGTGACTGACTTAAGCTGTAGCCAGGTGACTGACTTAAGCTGTAGTCAGGTGACTGACTTAAGCTGTAGCCAGGTGACTGACTTAAGCTGTAGTCAGGTGACTGACTTAAGCTGTAGCCAGGTGACTGACTTAAGCTGTAGTCAGGTGACTGACTTAAGCTGTAGCCAGGTGACTGTAGGGTGGTTCCCATTTGGTTCCTTTTGAGTTCTTCCTTTGCATCTATAGACCTGAGTGTCTATATATTTTCTAAACTGTTGGTGATTGTTGAAGTGGATTCAGTTCAAATTTAATTTAAATTCTTTATTGGCTTCCTGCCGGGACGAGCCTTGCATGTGGGTAATGTAGTCGCTTTCATAGTTATGCTCTGCTGCCCATGTGAATTTGCAGGTCCCTCTGTTTGCAGGTCAGCTCAAGCAAATTATGTCTTGTTGTGCACTGGACCATCATCCTCTTAAAAAAATCTTCCAATTCATGTACATAATGCTTTGTATGAGTCAGATGTTTTTGTGCTCAGCTTAGATCATGCCTGGTTGTGTCAAATATTATGGCCTTGTTGTGAGTGCCTTCAAGAGGTTCTTCAGAGGTGCTTCATAAATGCCGCAAATTACATACATACCTTCATGCATACAACCCTTCGTACTTATGTTCATACATGCATACATTACACATGCGTTAATATGAAGATAAATTTGTCAATTGTGCTTCAGGTGGCGTCCGATCACAAATATCACCCAGAATGCTTTAAGTGCGTGTGCTGTGATTCTATCATTGGTGATGGTGATTCTTACTCGCTCATTGAAAGATCAAAGCTATACTGGTACATTGCTGGTTTTCTTATGCATTTATTGATTAATTATTTATTTATGTAATGCCACTATCTTAGGAAAGAGTTGCAGTGGATGAGTGCTGAGCAACTGTATGTTAGAATGTGCATGCTCTGGAGTGAATTGAACCAGTGCAAGTACAAAGTATGGGCTAGACCAATGTCTATACACTGGAAACTCATTATGGGACTGTTTTTGGGAGCCATGTGAAAGACCACTCTATCATGAGGTTGTCTTTTAACCTAAATCACGTACAGTAGTAAAGGCTGAAATACCAGGGAAACAATGCTGCAAATTAGGTTTTTGATGTCAATTTCTGAAGCTGAACTAAATTTGGGATTTATGTGCAAGACTGCATTATATCAGAAACTGCATCATAGTGGAGCTCATTATAAAGAGTTTATGATGTATACAAGTTAATTATGTAATTATGTAATTATGTTATAGAAATCATTTATGGTTGCTAAAGAGGCAGACTGACCCGATTTTATAGTATCTAGGGTGTGCATGAATCGACTCATAGAAGTTTGCCTGCTACTTGAGAGAAAAAAGCTTTACATGACCTTACTTTGCTATGCCTTACCTATGGACCAAGTTGTTAAAAGTATGTTGCTGAATATACCTTTCTGTTACCGTACCTTTGTTTCGATTCCAGTGGAGATTGTTTTGATCGGAAGATGAAACCAATTCTGGTGGAGAATCCAGGGCGACGGAAGCCACACTGCATCCAGTTGGTGGTCGTCTCTGATGCTCCAAAGGGTCTTCTTGATGTTGAACTATCTCTTGAGAGACGCCTAAGCATCGGAAATCCAGCCCGACCGCCCTCAGCCACTCCCTATCTACGAGTTACCAAGTGCGTAATGAATTGTCAGCCTCTGTTCTTGAGTTTTCACCATGCATCCATTATCCATCCATCCGTTCATTCCTTCATGAATTCATTCCTCGTAGTTCACTCACTCATCCATTATCTGTTACTCTGCCTGTCTATCCATCCATCTCCTCATCCAGTCATCAATTTTTCAACCTACCATCCTCCCAACACCTCCATTAAACTAACAAACCTAAGCCAGTCATGTTTATTTATCTATTTATTAGTAATTTATGTCTCAATTATAGTGCTGGTAGCTCATCATCTGACCTAAATAACTCCAAAGGGATCCAAGTCGGTGACAAAATTCTCGAAGTGAATGGTCATCCAGTCAAAGAGCAGTCAATTGAAGAGGCAGGTTCTATTGACTGATTAATTCTAACTATTTGCTTTATCAGAACTTTATCTGCTTTGCAAAGTAATTGTAATCAATAAGATTAAACTCTCTTGTAAGGTTGCCTGTCAACCTACAACTTGATCTGCCTAATTTGCAGCATTTCCATGTCTACTGCTATGCGTGATTTGGGTGTAACCGTAGACCAGGAATTGACCATATCAGAGCACATGGGAAGAACTTATCAAACTTACATTTATCACCAGTGCCGGATTTGCGCAGTTACGCTGTTCACTTACAACTCAAGCTACCACAACCTTAATGCTGGCATTCATTTGCACTAGAGTTGATTATAGCAATGCTATTTATGCAGGCCTGTTTATGCTTAATTTTTGTTTATGCTTTATTTATTTTTTATTTATTTAACTCTTGCCCACATTAAGCAACTGCAGCCTATCTTGAATGCTGCCTGTCTGGCTCGTTGGAGGTATGCCTAGGTTTGGGAAAGTATCCAGCTTTGTGCAGGAGAAATTGTACTGACTGCTAATGCAAAAACACATTTAAGATCTTAATCTTTATGTGTAATTGCCAGGCTGACTGTGCTCCATCTTATCTCAACGAGTTATATGTCTTGGTCTCATCCATTCCTGGCTGCACATGGTGACCTGGTTGTTCCTTGGCCCAAACTTCCATGGTACAGCATAGAAGCTTCGCTGTTGTTGGTCTGACTTTCTGGAATAGGTTGGCTGGTAACCTACAACATGAGCTCCTCAGCCTTGCTTTAGCTCTGTTCTGTAAGCACTTAAAACAATTTTGTTTCATCCTGGTTTTCTGTCGTTAGGTAAGGAGTGCCTCTGAGGAGTCTCTGTCAAAGAGGCGCTATGTAAATCTTCGATTACAGTTACAATTACAACATGAGCTGCTTGGTGTTTCTTTGGTTCTTTTCCATACAGTAAGTGCTTGAAAGCCGTTGTGTTTGATTGTGGTCTTGCATTGTCAAGTTGGGAGTTTCTCTTGAAGCGGTGCTATATAAATTTTCAGTTATGATTTCATCATGTGCTGCTTGTTTGTGCAGATTGACCTAATGTTACACCAGTTGAAACCGGTTCTGGTCACGGTCGAACGAGACCCCTCACCCATTCCACTCCGTGGCCGTCAAAACGATCGCTCCACGGATCAACATAGACCAACGACCAAAGTCGAGCGCAGCACGTCAATGCTTTCCAAAGGATCAACTGGGTGACTGTTTTAAAGATTACCACTCTAATTCACACTCTGTCTGTGTTTCGGAATAATTGGATTTTTCGATTGTTCAACATTTGTTTTTCTTATTTGAATGATGCCCCTACTTTCCTTATGTCTGTATTTCTTTACTACACTATTCTTATTTTTGTTTATGGTTCGCTTTGTTTCTGATATTTATTTATTTCTTTTTATTTATTTATTACACTCATCATGCACACAGTGCCAGTATGTCTGAATTTGAGGCGAAGGACAAATGTGTGTGAAAAAAAATATTTCCATGATTGTTACGGAGAATCCGCTCAGCAGGCACAAACCCACAATCGTCGGATTACAGATCTAGCATGCTATGAAACAGAACACTGTACACTACAGAATCATTCATTCACCAGGAAACAAGAAGTTCATAACGAAAAATCAGTGACTGTTTTCGTATGTGTTGACCTTTCAAATTCCTTATCAAGTCCTGTAATGAAATTCATTGTTGGATTATTGTTGTTTTGTTTACACTTAAATAAGTAAGTATATTCTTTATTAACCAGTAGCTAATCGCACATCGGTTTACAAGTATTTAAGAACACAAGAAAAACTTTATACACGTACAACATCCTAATAATAAAACATTTACATATTAAATTAAATTCAAGGTCCTTCCACTCCACTGAACTTCCAAGATCATTCCCCAGACAATTGCTTTCATTGGGCCCTCTGCTGGCACACCGTGAGCCACTGGTGACAGTGGTGGCATACTATAGGCCCCATGTGGGCCCTGTGAACGTAGTTTCAGGGTCCGCTGTTGTCTCTTTGTTTGTGTTCATTTGTCCGACTATACCTTCTGTTGCACAGAGTCTGTTCTGGTGTTTTCTAGGGTTGCCCATCGACACACGATGTCGCATCAGACGGGCGAAGGCTCTCGACGAACCAATTCCCTCCGATCATCACCAAACAGCCACCGAGTGTTTCGGGCCAGCGATCTCATTCCAGGCGAAGTCCTTGGAAAAGGATTCTTTGGACAAGCCATCAAGGTTTGGTATCAGGAAGAATCGCATGGCCATTGAAACACAATCAAGCATTTAGGTGACCATTGCATAACATTCAAAAAAGCTGCTACCATGGTGAAAGGTTCCACTGTTTTTGCCTTACCTCATCTAATTCGACTTGCCTGTTACTTTACCATATCTGAAGTATGTTACCTTGGCTGAACTGAGTTACCTTTTCTTACCTGTAATACCATACCTTAGCATAACAGAATTACCTTATCTTACATTACTGTCTCTGTATGCTTGTAGTGTAATAGTTTTTCCTTTTGCAGGTTACACACAGGGTAACTGGAGAAATAATGGTTCTAAAGGAACTGCATAAATTTGACAAGGAGGCCCATGAATGCTTTCTCAAAGAGGTCAGTTTCTTACCAACTTCTGTTTGTTGATCATGGTTTCAGTTTTTCTATGTAGCCTATACTAATTGTTTACAAACTTAAGCTTAAGATAGAAATATATTTTAAATGGTCCAGGATACATCTAATTAAACTATGTTAGAACCACTGCAATTTTCAGAGTATATTTAATGATCATCAGCTAAATACTCATAGCTGTGTGCTCAACCAATTGGACACCAATCCAGGCTGTATAAATTTTGTTGTGTGGTTCTGTGGTTGTAAGTTCTAGTGTTTCATCTGTCATTGTAAGTTCTAGTGTTTCATCTGTCATTGTAAGTTCCGGTGTTTCATCTGTCATTGTAAGTTCTAGTGTTTCATCTGTCATTGTAAGTTCTAGTGTTTCATCTGTCATTGTAAGTTCTAGTGTTTCATCTGTCATTGTAAGTTCTAGTGTTTCATCTGTCATTGTAAGTTCTAGTGTTTCATCTGTCATTGTAAGTTCTAGTGTTTCATCTGTCATTGTAAGTTCTAGTGTTTCATCTGTCATTGTAAGTTCTAGTGTTTCATCTGTCATTGTAAGTTCTAGTGTTTCATCTGTCATTGTAAGTTCTAGTGTTTCATCTGTCATTGTAAGTTCTAGTGTTTCATCTGTCATTGTAAGTTCTAGTGTTTCATCTGTCATTGTAAGTTCTAGTGTTTCATCTGTCATTGTAAGTTCTAGTGTTTCATCTGTCATTGTAAGTTCTAGTGTTTCATCTGTCATTGTAAGTTCTAGTGTTTCATCTGTCAGTGTAAGTTCTAGTGTTTCATCTGTTGTGCTGTGCTTGTGAGGTATGTAACTGCACTCTGTTAAGTGTCTTAATAAATCTTAACATGGATCAACTCTGTGGAGTTTCTGCTGAAATTCTGCTGTAAAAAATTACAATTACTTGCTCTGGTTCAGTTTTGTCTTCCTTGTGGTCAAGCATGTCCATTACTCCTCAGGTCTCGGTTCTTCGAAGCCTCGATCATCCGAACGTTCTTCGATTTATGGGCGTTCTCTACAAAGACAAGAAGCTCAACCTTATAACTGGTAATTGCCACAGGAGCAGTGTGCACTCTTTTCGTTTTCATTTGTCTGTGTAGCACCACAATTCAGTGACAAAACATCAGTTTCTTACAATATGGCAAGAAACGTCCCACTAGTGGTGACTTCTAGTTATCTGAGCATCATTTGCTTACAGATTAACTTTCTCTTCTTAGTGGACTTAACAACATGTAGGCTAACATGCACAACATCTCTGATGTGCTTGTAAGGAAAGGTAATTAAGTGTATAGATACATCAATACATTTATAAAGTGTCTGATGTCCACAATTTTATGAACCGCCTTTTAAATTTTGTTTAAGGTTTTCATATTATTTCTTGTAGAGGCTTCTGAATCGGTTATGGTGCTAATTTTTTGTAGAGTACATTTCTGGGGGAACGCTGAAGGCTCGGATACAGGACCTTTCCGACCCACTGCCTTGGCTACATCGGGTGAAATTTGCTCAAGACATTGCCTCGGGAATGGTAAAGCAGTCCACATGCCTTACAGCTTATTTGTTGCGTTGGGTTCACTTGGTGTATTGGATTCATTGTATTGAGTTCATTTAGTGCACCAGTTGTATAACTTAGGCTGTAGGTAGTTGTATAGCATTTCAAGAGCTTTTGTGATGAAATTTTGTGTAAATGAATGATAATTTTCTGCATATGTGAAATCACTACAGCAGGCAGTGAGCCCATGGACTTCAGGAAGGAGGGAAGGAAGGAAGGAAGGAATGAAAGAAGAAAGGAAGGAAGGAAGAAAGGAAGGAAGGAAGAAAGGAAGGAAGGAAGGAAGGAAGGACAAACAATGTGCAAACTGTAGAACTTTCACCCTGAAGAATTTCTGTCTAGAAGATCTTTTGGTTTCTTAAACATTTTGTGTCTAGTTATCTTGCTTGGTGCTAGTTCAGAAAATCTTTCCCGTTAAACTGCTTATTTCAAGTAACAATCTCTTAAGCTTCTGTAAGTCTTTTCTGCTCATTTTCCTGTTCATTGTGGTTGGCCCACACTTTTTAGCCTTTCGTCTTAGCTCAGATCCCTGTCAATTTGTGCAGTTTCTTTTGTTTCGTTGAAGGAATTGTGTGTTGTCTTTGTAGGCATATCTACATTCCAGAAGCATCATCCACCGAGATCTTAATTCCCTCAACTGTCTTATCAAAGAGGTCTCTCAGTCATTGTCATTTCTACCTCTGCTAATGATAGACAGTCATAATTGCAACAGATAACTAACCTTGTTTCATGGAAACCTTACATTACCTTACCTGTTTTCTATGTGTATATGTGTCAAAGCTATAGCACCTTTAAGTACTTACAGAAGTGCTGCCTATGCTTGTCTATATGTCATTAAAGTCATTTAGAACAAAACTTCATCGGTAAGCAAACGGTGCTCAGAATATTGGAAAGATCACCGCTGGTAGGTTCCTGCAGAGACAGAGCCCAACCAAAAGATGTAATGCAATGTAGTGTAATCTGAGTAGCTAAACATTTATAAAGTGCCTTCAAGTACCTCTCAGAGATGAATTTTTTATGTTGCTGTATCCATTCTGTGTTACAATACCTGACCTTATGTTGACGTCATCTCCTATGACAATTGAAGACATGTGATAGTTTATATATTTGTATAATTTTATGTAATTTTAGCTAACCCTGCGTAACCTTTCATGAACACGTCTACTTTATGATATTTTACCTTTCTCTATATTACCTTACCTTATCTTTGCTTCTGGGGTTACCATACCATACTTTAAAGTACCTTTGAGGTCTATAAGCTATGGTTCAAATGTTCAAATGATGCCACATACATAAATACAACATGCATTTGATACCATGCCCCAACTTACTTTAACTTACCTTACTTTACCTCTCCCGTTAAATTACTTCTGCAGCTTATATATATATATATATATATATATATATATATATATATATATATATATATACATACAAGCTAAGACAAGGAAAACTGTGTATATATATATACAGTTTTCCTTGTCTTAGCTTATATATATATATACAGTTTTCCTTGTCTTAGCTTGAACGCCTGTGTTCTTGTTACAGGATGGAACTGTGGTTGTGGCTGACTTTGGTTTGGCACGGGTGGTGGTTGAGTCGATGCGGGCAAACACTTCAAGTCCTGATCCCTCTCCGGTATCGGAATCGACCTCACGTTTGCGGAAGTGTCGGGAAAAGCGTCGGAAGAGGTACACGGTGGTTGGAAGTCCGTACTGGATGGCCCCGGAGATGATGAAGGGTCTTGTCTATGATGAAAAGGTTGACATCTTCTCATTTGGAATCGTCATGTGCGAGGTAAGTGTAGCTGTAGTGTAATTGGGGGCCATTTATGTGGTGTCAGTAGAAGAAAAGTCACTCTAACTGCCACTTGCTTGTTCATAATAATTAAGTTACTTCACCAAGGATTTTATTCTGCTACTGCTGGTTTTAAGTATGATTGTAATGGAAATATTACTAGTTTTAAGTATGATTGTAATGGAAATATTACTGGTTTTAAGTATGATTGTAATGGAAATATTACTGGTTTTAAGTATGATTGTAATGGAAATATTAAAGAAAGTTCAAGCGATAATTTTTTAAAAGTAATTAAAGCGATACACAATACAGAAACAAGAAGTCAGTTAACATCATACATATAATTAAAGTGGAAGTGAATATAGGAGTCGATCTATAAAGATGGCCATTGTTTGTGCAGCTTGTGAATTTTAAAGAATTAGTTCATCATGTGTTGAAATTGTCTGATAATTTTTGTATGTTTGGACATCTGCTGTCCTAGAGTCTGCGTTTCGGGGTAATCTCTTAAATCTTCTTTGCATTGCGTTTGTTGTGGATGATATTTTGTCACATTGCCACGACGCCCAAGGAGGTTAGGTGATCATCTAACCTGCTTGAGTGAGCCCTGGTGCCATTTTGAATTGGTCCACCTATAACTAGTAGATTGGTTCCAGTTTGTCCTGTGTTGAGCTCCAGACTTTTATATGCTGCCCAAGGCAGTGTCTTTGGAATGTTGTGGACCTTAATCATGGAATGCCAGTCCTGCACAGACCTAGCAGTTTAAGGGAAATCCAAACACAATGCATATTCTACCATCTGCAAGCAGGCCATTCATTTGGGCTCTGTGTGTGTGTGTGTGTGTGTGTGAGCCTCCTGGTGGTGACTTTTCCTGTTATCTGGGCATTATTTGCTTATAGATGAACTTCTTGTTCTTAATGAACTTTAACACCACATATGCTACCAAGCACAGCAGTTGAGCGCTTAGAATATACATACGTGCATAAATGCAATCATTATCATCATAATACAACAATTGAAGGATAATGATTATAATAACTAGCTTTATAATATTAATTTAAATCGTATTACTAATAAATAATAACGGTTATATTAATGGCGTTACGCTGGCTATGACAGTTAAATGTCATTTCTTGGTTTTCTGATGCTAGATTATTGGGCGCGTCCAGGCAGATCCAGACTTTCTTCCTCGGACGACAGAATTTGGACTCAACGTCGATGTTTTCTACCGGAAGTTTGGACGTGACTGTCCGAAGCCCCTGTTCAATCTCGCTGTCATGTGTTGCAAGATGGAGCCAGAGTTCCGGTAAAATTACATTACATTGCAACAGATAATTTACAGGTTCAGTGATGATGATGATGATGACTGGCCAGTATATTACTAATAGTGATGTACTAATAATGATAATTGAATTGAAATTGCTTTTTTGAACCTACAGTTCAGTGAAATACATAGACAATCAGGTCTACATCAACAGATGCAAAAAGGAGAACTTGAAGGAACCACATGGGGCCCGCTATTGTATGTCGGTAAACTGTTGCCTTTTCCACTGTGAATTAAATTTCTTTGGATTGGCGACCATGTTTTTGGTGTGATAGTCATCACCATCATCAGCTTCTTTCAGAAGCCATTTTAAGTCTGTGGGTCCACATAAAATTCTTGATATGTAGTTGAAAAATCCTTAAGGAAAAAATCCTTCAGGAAGGACTGAAAGGTCTTGAGATAGTTGTTTGGGTGACTGCTTTTAAGGGCTGCCAGTAAATTTCTGATGGCACATGTTTTGCAGCCAACCATTGTGCTCTGGTCAACAATGTTTTGCTACCAAAGAAGTTGTGCAATCTTGCTAATTGGAGTCATCCATATGGGACGTCTGCGAAAAATGACCGAATTTTGACCCCTCTCTCCCTTTGTCCTCATTTGGCATTACTCTTCCCTTCCCCAAGCAGACGTCCGCACTCTAGGAGAGTACAAAGGCCTAGATTGGGCTATCCTGCTGATCTTGCAGGGCTAACTGTGATGGAATGGGGTATTTTGATAGTGCTACATCCAGCCAAGGGACTCTAATTAGGTCCAGTGCAATAATGAAGATCTGCTGTCTGACTCAAGCTGGTGTTTAAGGTGCAGACTGTATAGAAATAACTATGTTCTAGATTTATATGCAAAAGCCTGCATTGGGCTTAACTTCCCTTCCCTTATCCGCTTCTGGTTGATTCCTCCTTCTTTCCATTTTTGTGGACGTCTTTAATGGACGACCCCTTTAATTGACATACAAAAAGTTGCAGGCATTTTTTAGAATTTAATCTTCAATAACATGGTAGAAATTCGACTTCATGGAAGTTTCAGATCAATGCCACAGAATTGCGACTGGTTCATAAGCCAGAGTAAGCAAAGTGGCTTCCAGGGGACTTGAGAATTACGCGTGTAATACTTTGATTAGTTACCTTTTGATTATTTTCTCGTGTTTCAGGCCGCCGTTTAGTGAAATCCACGAGTGGCTTGAATCTCTGCAGTTGCACCTTGAAGCTGGTGGTCCAATTCCAAGTCCACTGGTCAGTGACTTTGTTCCTCGCTTTCTGAAGTCCCCAGAAGTAGATGGCTCAACCTCTCTGCCAATCTACACAGATGAATTAAATGCAGATTCAGTCTTTGACAAAAGGCTTTCACTGTAGTCAGTTGGAACTGGTGCATTCGCCACTGATCGGCCGGTTGGCTTGATGACATACTGACTCACTGGATAAATTAACAGCTGATTGGCTGGTTGCCTTACCTTTTGGCAAAGTCGTTGGTATACTGGCAAGTTTGTTGCTGGCATACTGACTGGCCAGTTGGCTGGCTTAATGAATGGCTCAACTAATGTGGTTAAACATCATTGTCTGGCTCAGTGTGTGTGGCCTACAGCCAGATACCTGAAATGTTTTGGCACTCAAACTCCATTGTGAGGTTAAATCATGCTATATAAGTTCTTGGATACATACAAAGATACTAGGGGTGTAGGGCTCACAATGACCTCATTTGTTTATTCAACAATGTGCTTGGCCTCATTTGTTTAAGCAGTTTTGGATTTATTTTAAGCTTTTTGATGTTTGATTCTATTTCTCTTCAGTCAGCTCTAGGCGTGTTGAATTGTTTCGATGTTTTCTTTTCAACGGTTACTTGGGTCCTGATCTGCCTTTTGCTGCTCCGTCCATGTTTTCAGTCCTGCAACGCTACGCAGATTCTTTGCAATCTACTGGTAAGGTTGTCCATTTGTTGCGGTTCTGTTGTCAAGTCTCTGCTTGAAGCGCACAACCATTCTGGTGCTTGCAGTTGTATTCAGCATGCAGTTATGTTAACTGGACTTACCTCTACTGTGCTTCTGGCATTCCTGAAATTGTCATATGGCAACTACAACTTTGCTCAAGATATTGTATACAGATTCTTTCAGTGTCTTTGTAGTCCGACCCGTGGTACCATATGGCCCAATTGAACCTTAAAACCTATTGGTATATGTAATATTATTTAATATGTTTGTATATGCATGTATATGTAGATATACGTAACATGCATGCATACTACATATGTATGCATGTACATACATATGTACATACTGTAAACATACTTACATCTACAACCCACCTTGTGTGACTACACAATGACCACTGAAATGTATAGGCGCAACATAAATGTCTGATTATGTTCAGTTTCATGCCTTGAATTGTGCCTAAGCCAACATTTGACAGCTGCTGAAATTGTGCTGCCTGCAACAGAGTGGGCTCCAACTGATTCAAAGGATGGCAGCACTGAAGTCCATTCATAGGCGGCAGATCGGACACGAATACTCAGAGCAGTGCTGTCGTAATAAGAGAAAAAAGAAAAATACATGTATCCTAAAAGACCAGAAAAACTGAACGATCAATCACGAGGCAGTTTGGTAAAACCGACGACTAGATTTTGCATTCTACGAAATCGGAGTTATTTGTAGAGAGGCGGCTGATTGGTAGAGCGCGGTGTGAGTACACATACCAGTAGTTATATTTATGTATTTATAAAAACCGATCGTCTTATACATGAAGGCCGATTTAAATGCACTTACCAACTCTCACATTCACGTAAAAGATTATCTTTTATATGAGATCTTTATACTGCTTCCATGTGTGACCGGACATGTTGTAAGTGCTTCACAGGCACTCAAGTGTTTCTGATATACATACATATATATATATGTGTGTATATATATACATATATATATGTCGATACTAGGTTATATAATATATATTGATACTTGCAGCAGTGTAACTGTCGGCCAGCAGATGTGGGGCACCTGGAACCGAATCTGAAAAACAGCAAGCCCTGATTAAGTATGAAAAGGTCCCATAGGACCCATTTGAGTAATCTGTGGGGACCTCGAAAGTTGAAGCTACACTTCTGGAAACTAGATAAATATATTATCTAGTAAATATATAAATATATATATATTAATTATAAGTGTGTAAATATAAGTACTGGTAGTTTATAAATATGCACATATTTAAGTACTACGTCTGAAAGTTTTAGCGATCGTGACTTGGCTGCCTCCAACGTGTGTTGCCTGTTTTTATGTAGTCATGACAACAGTGCCTTTTTGATTAAGTTACATGGCTTGAATATCAAGGCTTTTGCTTACTTACTATAAATGATCTGTCAGATGTAAATGCAACACTAATAATACTTCACGTTATGTTCATCCTGTACTTTTTGATTTATATGTAAATGTAGTTTATTTTGTGTAATTGTTAAGGTTTTATAAATAAGTATTGATACCGATGACTTCTTTGCATTCTCTTGGTGGTTTTGCAGATACGGTTAACAGTTCTAAACAGGGGCCATGTGTACTTAAGTTGGTTTTGAAGGATTATATTTTACTGGTACTTATTGAGAGATGTTATTAACAAAATTCTGGTTTATTTAAACCAGTGCTCGTTGAGAACGGGTTTAATTGTTTTCCAACTTTTTGTGCTTTTTTCCACTCAACTTTTTCCAATTTTTCATGTATTGCTTCAGCTATTTTGACTTCCAAGTCGTAAGTTTTTCGTAGTGCATGCGATATGATATATTCCATTATAAAGTTGTTCATTTTTATTTTAAATGTTGTCTTTTTTAGATGGTTTGTTGCTTTGTGTGTGTCTTTGCTTATTTTTCTTTTCTTTTGTGGAAATGAAAGATAGTGAAATGACAAATTGTGTAATTGTTAAGATTATTAAAATGTTCACTTTAGTTAGCATTTTTGGCTATAACTAAACGCACTGAATACGCCAGTCACACATTTTGACAAGAAAAATCTCTTCAAATGTGCTTTTAATGTACCAGCTTATCAGCTAAGGAATCTTAGTCACATAAATAATAATCACCACAACTTTTGCCATTTGCCACAAGGCTCTTATTTGCCAGTTTATCCATCAAAACAAACCAATTTGCTGCTACTGTTTTGTTTGCTGAACTTGTGTTTTGTTGAAATCATTTGCCAAACAAATTTTATTTGCCAAAAACAGATTAGTCACTAAAATGATCTTATTTTCTGCTACCAGTTTATTCTGGAAAATTATTTTATGGGGGAAATTAGACATACTCGCCCCAGGTTTGATGGAGAAATTTTTCCTAATTGTATTTCTCATTATGCCACAGCCCACACTGTTTCTTCCCCAGCCCCCAAATCCTGGATTCACCTTAATTAACTGAAACTAGCTTGTTAACCAAAATCATTTTATTCACCAAAGAGATCTTTATATTAGCTAGTTAAGTTAGATTTTTAACTGAAAGCAGATTAGTCACCCAGCCAACACATTTATGGAGGTGAGGACCAAATTAGCAGGTCCTAAATTTAGGCCCAATCAGGTATGTTTTGAATTGTCGAAGTCTTTGACATCACATAGAAACATCACACAGTTAACTTACTAAGCATAAAACAAGCTGCATCTCATTGTTTCGTGTTGTAACTTCATGTTGAGGTTCAGCTGTGTGAACGAGTACTTTTTGCATTCCGGTTTAAACTGTTTATGGTTCTGTTTTAGGGGTCGTCCATTAAGGACGTCTGCAAAGAGGGAGGGAGGAAGGGCTAACTCAAATGCGGACAGAGGGATTATGCCCAGTGTGGACAACCCCATCTGAATTTGGCACATACAGTTATTCCACTACAACCTGTGCCTTAAACACCAACTTCAGTCAGACAGCGGACAGTCTGCATTGCATTGAAGCTAATTAGAGTCCTTTGCTGGACGCCACAGTACCAAAGTACCCCTCGCCTGAGCACAGTTAGCCGTGTAAGATCAACAGATAGCCTGATGTAGGCCGTAGTGGTCTGCTGATGTGCGGACGTCTGCAAAGGGGGGTGCTGGGAGAGTAATGCCAAATGGGGACAATGCAGACAAGGGGAGGAGGGGTCCAAAGTAGGTCATTTCTTATGGACGTCCTTTATGGATGAACCCATAAAAGCTGAATTCCAGATTAAAACTGTTTATGCAGCCGTTGGTAGCTGACCGTTAGTTAAGGCAGCTAATTAAACAGTTGGCAGTCTTAACGCAGTCTGATTACTGCGGACACTGTGTGTGTGTGTGTGTGTGTGTGTGTGTGTGTGTGTGTGTGTGTGTGTGTGTGTGTGAGTGCTCATAGACTTGATTTTTTACTTTTAAGTCGTTTACTTTTGTATACAGCCAGATATTTGCAATAGCTGTTTATGGTAATTGTGCAGTCCTAAATTAATGTCTGGTAAAGGCATATACTAAGATGTCCACATACATTGTTCATCTAGAAATACATACTCTTTTGTAAAAAGCACAGATGCATAGTCAGGCATATTTTGCTTGGCCACCTTATAAAACCACACTTATTGTCTTAAAGAGCACTACTTGTTAAGTGTCAGTACATTATACATATATTTGTACATGCATTCATATATTACATACTGTCGATGTTTTTATCAGGACATATATGTCCACGTTGTGGCCACATTATTGTGTGCTGTTATTAGAAATTCCTGTGACAAGTATATTGATGTGTCTGACTGTAGTTGTGCTTCATTTCATTCCCGACATTGTGTATGAGAATCGAGCTCATGCTACTTTTCAACTGTAAATTAATGTAGTAAAATACGTAATTTTTGTAGCACATAAACTTCAGTATGATCCATACTCAGTGGCGCTGTAGTGAAACAACTCCACCAGTAACATGTTTTAATGCTTTTTCACTCCATTCCTTGTGTAAAATCTTTTTGTTATGACGACAGTTTGGTAACGATAGTAGTCCTTGTTCTAATGGCATGATTCAAGACACATCTTTTTAGGATATCTTATGACTGTAGTTGATTTTTGAACCCACGTACAGCGCCCTTTTCTTCGGCTTGGTTGTGCTATGGCGCTATATAAATTGTCTTATTATTATTTGTAAGTGGCATACTCTACTGAAAGTTAGTTTGGCCAAAGCAGATACTACTGTGGCTAGAATGCTATTGCATACATAGACAGTCTGGTATAACCAGAGCATTTATTGTGGCTCGTTATCAGATTTTCTCAAAAGGCCACACTTTTGTGTGACTTCGGTGACTGAGTACCAGGCATGAGCCTTCTAACCAAAGTGAAATATGCAGAAACTCCAAAGAGTTCAGAACTCCTTTGCTAGAGCCATAACAAATACTTCAAAATATGAGCATATAACCTCTGTGCTTAAATCTTTGCACTGGCTTCCTGTTCAGCAAAGGATTTGTTTCAATTTGGGACTTATAAAACTTATAAAACATTGAACTATGGCCAACCACAATACTTTAAATCAGTCCTTATTCCCAAGACTTACCATTATTCAGCAAGGTCATCTGATTGCCTTTTTTTGGTCATACCTTGGATTAGAACTGTTCTGGGTAAATGGATTTTTTCGGTTGCTGACTTGAATTTTGGAATTCCCTCCCTGTGTCTGTTCGTTCTGCTCAGTCGCTTTTGTCATTTCGTTTTCAACTTAAAACTTACCTGTTTCAAGTTGCTTATGCACCGTAGTCTGCCTCTCTGTCTTGTGGACTGATCTTCTGGATATTGACCTGATTGTGACTTGGCTTTGGTGCGCCATCGGTTGATGCCTTGTGCATTAGAAACTGGCGCATTAGAAGTTGCTAATTATTATTATTAACCATTAAGGGACTATTCATAGCAGAATCAAGTGAATAGTTGCAAACTGTTACTCATGCATAAAGATTTACTCTGTCGAACGCAATGCCTGCTTGCTTGCAGACACTAACTGACCTGCATAAATTTGAATTCATGTAGAATGCTGATGTGCTGATGTTATGTATGGTAATTGAACACCCAGACATTATGTGACCAAAAGTGATACATTGGGGTGACAACAGATCAGTCAGACAAAGGAGAAGATATACTCGTCAAATTCATGACAAGTACACAGAGGAGGGGAAGCTATAATCTGACTTGGCCAAGACTTGGTGACATGCTGGGCTCCATTCCAACATAACCTTCATTTTGTGCTAGCGCCTCGAGCACACAGTGATAGCGCGCGTCAGTTCCAGCTGGAAGATTCAGTATGGAAGACTTAACACCAAAATTTTCATCTTATGTACAGAAAAACTTTCAAAATATATGACATTATCTTGATATAGTTAGATGTTTGGCAGTTTCACAGAATATTTCATCATATGTGCTTTGATAGACCACCAAAAAAAACATGAAATTTTGTTCATAAATTCACTTTAAATATGATAAAAAATGTTTATGTTAACTGTATTACTTAGATATGTTGTATTATAGTTTGAAAAATGACCACAGTGGTTTCACAGTTTTGATATTGATATGTTTAGGTTACAAGTCTGTCAAATACCACCCAAAATTGCAACTCACGATACCAAAAAATGACTATATTTGACACACTGTAAACTCCTTAAAACAAAACACCCCATTGGGATTTTTGGAACACTTATGAATTGATGTATGCTGTATCAGAAAATGCAATAAAAATAATATTTTTATGACCCATTTTGGGAATATTTATTCTCTTTTATCCCACCTTGTCAGATTTGGTGAACTTTAACCTCCTATATCCAGCAGATGTGAATAAGTAATGAAGTCAAACTTTGCCAAGTAATTGACAGCCACACATGCAGTACACATATAAAAATTGAATGCATTGTGCCTGGTACATTTGGAGATGTTGATCACTGAATATTGCAAAATTTAGAAATAAAAAGAATATGAAGGCACTTTTGACATTTAATGCAGCTGAAATTATGGGACACAATAATAAATTATTATATTTTTGTAATCTATGCAAGAAACTCTACAAATAGAAAAACGTCATCTGATTTAGTCTAACAGTTCTAGAGATATCTGTTCTTAAAAAGTGGACATCACAAAGTTTCGCAAAATGCCTTCGGAAGGTGGGGTCATGGAATCAACAATATCTTGGAAAGTATTTTAAATATTGCAGAAAAATTTTAGGCTTTTCCATCCAATACATCTTGCAACAAGTGGTTAAAATTTCAGCCAGTTCTGAGAAGGTCGGGTAAGGAACCTTCCACAGAACTGGTTGAGTTAAGCTGGAATGACCCTTATGAAATCTATAACAATGAAGATTTATACTATGGAAATATACTTTGTTAAAATTTAGCAAAGAATTTGATCGCCCTTCATTTTGTGGAGAATTATGGAGGAATTCGAAATCAGGAAATTCGATTTGCACAGCCAGACTGGTAAGAACTTATTATTTTTCCCGATAGGCCCTAATCACAGAAAATCTTTAATGCAAAAGCTACTTCAGTGAGACGGTGGGTTTAACTGGTGTTTGAGTCAAACGTAAACGGCTAATATATAAAGTCTTTCACACAATGGATCCTGTTATGGATGCTAAATTGTATTCGCTAGATTTTAGTAGATAAAATAAAAAAATCTTGCTTCTGTGGCCGTGCAAATCAAATTTCCTGAAATTGCGATACCTCAATAAATTCGTACAAAATGGCGAGCGATGAAAGAATCATGAATAAATACAAGAAGTCGGATTGATAAAGCATCTCCTGCCATCTAGCGAATACTTTAAAAACTCTAGTTACAATGCATTCGCTAGATGGCAGCTCATGTTTAAGAAATCCAGCTTCTAGTGTTTTATGAATACTTTCAACGCTCGCCATTTGACCAATCGTAGTTACAGACACAATAACCAATCCACTGCCGCCTTACAGATGAGTATTTTTTGAATTAATTATGATAATAAGAAGCGATTCGAAAGTTAATCAAAGAAGAAAACGACTGAAATTCAGAATATGTAAGTATAACAGAAATTGTCTTCCTTACAAAATTTTAATATGAGCTACGTGAACCTTTTAAAAGGTATATACGAAGTAAGCTAGGAACTTGCTGGATGAAAAGAATTTTATATCGCAGGAGAAAGATTTCCACATGGAAAAATCTGCATCTTCGACATTACTAACTTGTATAGCAATCGACGATTTCCTAAATCATTCGTTTGTTTGAACAGTACGAAGACAGAATAAATAGCGCCAACTTCAAGAAAGATACATGCAGTTTTTGAATTTGTGCTTATGTGTTTTTGTCTCGGATATTTGTAGATTATTTGGCTTGCTTGATGAAAAATGACATCAGATATGGATGAACGCTTGGCACAGGTCAGTTAACATATTGTTAATTTCATTCCATTGAAACTACCTTTTTGCTATAGCTAATGGCAATTTACGTTCAATTGACAGGGGTTAGGTTACAGTTGTGATGCTTTTGAATCTGTGGGCTGTTTCTCACACTGTTGATCACTCCATCCTTTTACACTGTCTTCAAAACTGGTTTGTTATTTCTGTGCTGCTCTACTCTGGTATGCAACTTATCTCAAACCACATACTCAGGTGGTTTCACTTAATGGTTGTTGTTGATCAGTAACAAAGCAAGAGTAATGTGTTACTGTATGTCACACTTTACGAAGTTTTAGTATTTGTCCTGTTCACAAAATACCAGTAATAAGAAATGGAAATACTTTTTCTTATAAGAAAGTAATAATTCACCGTTTTTCAGTTCTTGTATTTAGCTATGGCTGATACTTATGGCTTTGTTACACGTTAC
Organism: Norana najaformis; assembly: GCA_964023275.1. NCBI lineage: Eukaryota > Metazoa > Annelida > Clitellata > Crassiclitellata > Hormogastridae > Norana > Norana najaformis. Next base: position 6,191,920 of record OZ029929.1, read on the forward strand.
TTAACTGTGTGAGACACATACAGGGTAAGTTAGGGTTTTAAGCTCCATGTCCTCTTTGCAAAGGCTAACCATGAGTAAGCACTAGCAATTAAGGAACATGGAGTGAATGTAGTGAATACCAAGTAGAAACTTTTAGTATGAACTCGGTTCATAATCAGAGTAGATATATGTATATGATATATATATATATACAGATATATATATATATATATCTGCTTTGAATCTTTTACGGAGTTTATAATCAAAGCATGTTTAATTGGGTTTATTTCCTTTGTATGCAGCTTCTGCCCATGCCAGAGGTGTACAAGTGCTCGGTTGAAGCTTTCAGTGGACCTGTGTTAAACAACAGCGAGTCTTTCAGTGCGAAATTCACTATAAACCTAAACAATGCAGATGAATTCTCTGAATGGATGGAGAAATTTCAGCAAAAAACAAAGACACAATTTAATACAGAGAGAACATTTGTTTGTGGTGGGTAGTATGTCACCTTCAAGAAGACCTATAAATGCAATCATAATGTTCAGACCATACGACACTGTCCAAAGCGCATCAGAAAAGACCACTCATGAAGAGAGTTCACCAGCACATACAAGAGGCAAGTGAACTGGTTTTCGTGGACTCTTCTGGTGGATTGATGTGATGGATATTGGATTTTTGTTTTAACGACACATAGCAAGGCAGGAGGTTTATTTTGTTGCATTTTTCTTTCCTGAGGATACTTTTGCTAACTGAAATGATCCTCTGGTTTTGTCTGTACCATGGAACTACCAAGAAAAGATTTTTTTGTCTAAAACGACATATAATATCCTGATCATCAAAACAGAAGTTGCTTCTGAATGGCAACATGACACAGTAATATGCAGTAGAAGTGTGACCACACACACACACGCGCACATATGCGCACGCACACATACACACACACATATGATGACAACATTTGGTGCATGATTTAGTCAAGCATGTTCCTAATGGATATTGAACTGTTAATAGTTTGTGATTCTCTAAGCATTAATTGCATGCGTAAGAACCATTTAAATATGTTTTTAGGGCCGCCACTTGCTGTTGCCATAACTCCATCAGAGACCACAGAGGCTCCTACACGTCTGTTCAGCCTGGTGAAACGAGTCTTGGCAGTTGGAAACTTCTTTGGCCGTGGAGCAGATCGCAATGCTTTTTATGACAGATGACAGTGCTGCAGAGCAGGCAGCTCTTCACAAGGTTTGGCCACTGTAATTCCATATCTGTAATATTGGCAGTTAATCTAAACATATACATACATACATACATACATACACACATATATGTATATATATACATATATATATATTCTCATATAACTGTTTAATGATTGCATGCCTTAGGTTTGGTACCTCTGTCGGAGAGTGGATATTATTGTTTAGTATTACTGAAGGACTGTGCAATGTATATTGTTTTTGATTCCCGTGTACTTTACCATGGTACTAGGAGCAGCAGCTGTTTGCTGGTGTGTGGTTCACCGGGATCAAGACATAGGAAACCTTTAAACTGCTTCATAATATAATAGTAATATGAATATGATAATCTTTATATTGGTTTTGTTTTCAAACAGACCCCGTCTTTGTTTATGCCAGTTCCACGTTTTACAAGAGCAGTGGCGCTGGTTACTGCTGTCATCACATGGTGTTCTGAAAGAGCACAGACCAATTTTACAGTTCAAGCAGTTGGTGTTTGCAGACACTGAAGCTAATCTCGCGCGCTGGTAAACTGCAAACATTTTTCACAACATTTATAACAGTTTATTAATTCACTCACTTGGAACATTTATACAGCACCTCTCGAAGAGACCTGTTGAGATACGCTCTGAATAGGCTATTTTGGTCCAGCCTAGCCTCGGCAAAAGACAATGGTTTACTAGTGTTTATGAAAGGATCATCGAGTGCAAGAGCTCATTTCAATATGGTCAAAATCTTATTCTCACATCTATCCAATGCCTAATTTAACACTTTTGTCCTATTAATTAAGTACTGCTTACTAACTGAACATATAATAACATAGAACTTTGATGTGGGTGAAAACATTTACTTGTAGCTGTAACAGCTGAAACATACTGCAACAAATGCCAGGAAATTGTGTTCTTAGTGCTGTCTATTTGCAGAGGATGTGCTCACATTTGCTGTGAAATTTCTGACCCAGTCAAATATAATTCATTTTTCAGTGTGGAAGTCTTCTTTGGGTCTGAACTTGTGAATAAATATCCGGCATTCAGAAACCACATAAAAGATCTGTATGGCAACCCGGAAGGCTGCTTGGTGCTCTGCATTTTGCCGTGATGTACTTCTTCGTGGAAATCATACCAACAACTGTGTAGAAGCTTCAATGCGTGTCCTTAAAGATTTGGTACGATGCAGTGATCATTAACATTTCCAACACCTATTTGTGAACTTAATAAGTGCCTGAGTGCTTATGTAACAAACCAGTACACATAGTTCAGTAGAGCAGGGACAGAACAGATAAAAGCTACCATCAAGTGATGCCTTAAACATTATTGCAATCATTTGATTAGATGAGATTAAAATGAGAACGGGCGTTGAAGGAGGTTGCAAGGTTGTCGAGTGGACTGTTGCATGTGTGAGGCCGGACTGTCATCAGTCTCTGCATTTTAGGTGGGATTTGAAATTATGTAACCGTGTACGTGAGCAGTGTCTTTTTGCAGGGTAGACCAAAGATAGTCACAGCAGTGAATAGGAAACTGTAAACACGAAAAGCGGGTGCTTTTTCTCTCGGCACTTGCAGTTAATTGCTTTTAGCTTTGCATGTAATGAAACAGTGGAAGAGGCTCTATGTTTAGTGATTTTGCTCTCTCTCTCTCTCTCTCTGTGTATCGCTTTGTCTCTCGTTCTTCCTTTCTCTGTCTTATTATGAGCTGTGTGCTGTTTGTTATATGTGTAATCATTTGTGTTATGTTGATGTCTACCTAGATTGGTTTGCACATGGAGAAAGAAATCAGGTGATGATCTTCAGCTGGAGTTTCTCATCCTCTTGCAAGGTAGGCATCGTGTAGATCTTCATTCCTTCCCAAGCTTGCTTGCCTGAAGTGCTGCTTGCTTTAACTGCAATTGTTTGCATCAACTGCATGCTTCATCTGCTACTGATTGCTAGTGAGCTTGCTTGTTTCTTCTGCTACTGATTTCTTGCTTTTCATCTGCACTATGTGATTTCATTGGTAGCCTTCGTGCTTGGTTTTCTTCTGTGCTATACTCTGATTTCCTTGCTAGTCTGCTTGCTTGCTTTTCTTCCGTGCTAGACTTTCTGATTTCATTGCTAGTCGGCTTGCTTGTTTGCTTTTCTTCTGCTATATAGACGAGGAGTTTTGACGAAAACTTCCTTCGTCTACTGGCTTAGTCTGAGCCGAAATAAATTAAGTCCCAAGGTCATCGACGGTGTTGCCAGCCGTCTAATTGCTAAGCAAGTGCCAGAGAAGGTGTCGACCACCATGATTGGACTCCGTCCAAGTCTTTGGTTGCGGATGTTGCTAAAGGACGGTGTCATCAGCATTACATTGAGACATATAAACAGAAAAAATGCAGGATACCCCAACTTTAGTTATGCTAGCTCCTTCTGAAGAAGATGTTGAAGATGTTAACATGTTGAAATAAACATTTGAGTGTTTTAAGTTTTGAAAATTTGAAATGTATATAAACAAATTTCATTTGAATCATATGATATGATTGCTATATTAATTCATAATTTTTGCAATTAACAATTTAAAATTTTGACCAATAGATAAAACATAGAACAACAATTTCATTTTAAAAACCGGTTTAATTGCATTGTATTATAATATCATATATAATATATGATATATTATGTTATAATCCCTTTAATGTTTGCTGAGAAACTGTCCTTGGGTTTTCTTGGTTTTTTATTGTCCTAACTTGGGTTTTTCATTTTTATACAGTGGCAACACTGGTCAGTCGGTGTTTAGGGCTTGACAATACTAGGTATTAAACGAAAGAACTTTATGGTGCAAGAAAGAAAATACAACATCCGGCAACAAGGATGGATTTTAGGTGTTTGATTAGGAATGACTAGTCTTTGCTTATGTCTGGCTGCATAAAAGTGCCATGCAATTTGCCAGCTTTCTTGTTTGACAATGTTTCTGATTGTAGGCTGAAGTTTATAAATTAATTTTAAAATGAAGCCGAACCCTTAAACCTAATTTTTCGTTGCATTTGGGTATGAGCAAATTTGTGCCAAATTTCTTATTGTCTCAAGTTCATTCTATTTTTAGACTGACAAAGGCGTTCAGTTGTACGAGACAGTGATGACGAGGCACACGACGATGATTGTTGGACCAGCGGGTGGAGGAAAATCCGTGGTTATAAATACTCTGACCCAGGCACAGACCAAGTGAAACTTTTGGAATTTACTTTGTTTGCTTTTGATTGATGCCTTTGATCTTGTGAACAAACTTAGCTAACTAATTTAAATAATTAGTAAAAAATAGCTAACTAATTTAAATAATTAATAGCTGGAGAATAAATTTTGTACAATACTTTGTAAAGTATTTACTTTGTACTAATTTAATTCTGTCAGAATTTAATTTTAGTTTAAAATCTGCCATATTTCGGTATCTTTGAGAGGTTCGTATAAGAAGAAGAGCGGACCCTTTGAGCCCCAAGAGGCAACCCTGGGTATCAGGTGTTTTCAGCTTCATTTCTCATTGACATTAACTAACTAACCTGGCGAGGATTTGAACCCCAGGCGTCTGGATTGACAGTCCAGCACAATGAGCACTAGGCTATCAGATTCCTAATTCATACATGTTATTGTCACCTTTATTTGAATTCTATAGGCAGTGGTATAAGGCCAACCTGTTGATAAAATATGGCCAGTTTATTGCAATTTATTAGTAAATTTCTGTAGTGATTAAAGTACTATGGACAAGTGAAGGGACCTTTTAAAGGAGAAGATCCAGGAAATCATGAATAGATAACATCAAGAGCTGGACTGGATTGGAAAATGAGGAAAATTGAGGACTTATGCAGAGGGCAGGATTGAGTGGAGAGGTTTGTCCACAGCACGGCCAACATTTGGAATAAAGATGTTGAATGACAAGAACAGATGTAGCAGATGCAATATATACATATATACCATATATATATATATATAATATATATATACGTTGAGCTATATGTGTACTTGTATATATAGTTTTGGATGTATGTTATATATAGATATATATATATATAAATATATATATATATATATATATTTATATATAACAATACATCCAAAACTATATATACAAGACTGGGGAAAAGCCCTACGTGTGGAGGAAATGCATGAGCAACCAGCAAATCAGGGAGGAAGCCTTTTAAAACGTTATAGAGAAAGCAAGACGATCATACGACAGGAGTAGATGGATTTTAGGGAAGGATGGGCTGCGATAAGAGAGAGTTGGTAGAATGTCGGGCGTAGGAGAGGCTGTGAAAACAGATTTGATAGCTTGTCGGGGGAAGGATGGTCTGTGATAGGAAGGTAGGCTTGTTCGGAGGCCGAGAAGTCACCGAGGTCAAGTAGAGGTTATTATCAGACGGACTGGACTTGGATGTCTGTATATGGGCTAATCAATTATTGTAATCAATTATTGTAATCAATTATTGTAATCGTATTCGTAAACGTGAAAGAACATCAAAACATGTACTGCCATCTAGGGAATACAATTAAACTGACGATGAGATTTCAAAAATACAAACTAGAAGCTGGATTCCAAAAACATGTGCTGCCATCTAGACAATACAATTAAACGCGATGAGAGTGTGCGTTTCGAGTCACGTGCGTCGATCGAACCGGAGTGAAGGGCTGAGAAGTGGGCAGTGGAGGATTGCCGACGTCTGACTTCTTCGTAGGTATACATAAGTGTATACATAAAAGGTCGAGACGGCTGTAGCCTATATGTATATATAATAGAATACAAATACAGTATTGTGTAGCTGCTTTGTTGAGCTATATATGTACATGTATATATAGTTTTGGATGTATGTTGTTTATATATAAAAGTGTTTGCTTGTAGATGTATTTTTGCTTTGAGTATATTGCAGAGCTAGTATAGTTATATCAGGCCATGTTACTTGGACGGTTGTTTCATACGACGACTAGCTGAAGCTGTTCAATTACTTAGCAGGCCTACAAGTCAGAGATTCAGAGACGCCCGGGTCACTGCAAATACGAGGCCCCAATCTCGAGGCATGCACACCATAAGTCTTCTAAAACGCAGTTGTGAATTATAATTTACAATAAATAAATAAATAAATATTTAATAATATTTAATAAATAAATATTAATTATTACATAGAAACCTTTTCAAAGCATGAGGCCCCTTACCTTGTGAGGCCCGGGCCAAATGCCCCTACTGCCAATCCCCTTCTGATAGGGCCTGAGTACAAGTTGGCGATGTACGTTAGGCCTAGTCTTATCTAAAAATTGATGATTGGGAATTGGCGGGGTTAAACCAATATCCATAGCCTGAACTTCATGATCAAGACTGCATTGGAGGGTTGACTTTTACCTGATGGAATTGAACGTTGCCTCTTTGATGGCTGTCAAATGCAGGCCCCTGCTCTGTTGTCTGTTAACAATATAATGCTGCACATTCATTCATTCATCCATTTATTAGTCATTCATTCATTCAGAGCATTTATATAGCGCCCCTTCGGGATGTGTACGCAGAAGCGAACGAAACAAGACAATAGCTAAATAAATTCTGTGCTGGTCTCTTAATTATCCGTTTGCAACTTGATTGCCCTAAAGCTGTCAAATATATTACGATAATACTTCACGGCATAACGTACCGTTGTGGTCTGTATGAGGGTATAAAGGTTTAACGATATAAATTCCTGTGAAGATTTAACTCACTTTACCCCAAAACTTAATTCAGTCGTAATTGTATGCTCGAGATTTCTACAGCGCCCAACTAAAGCTAAGTAGCGGGAACCAGCTTATTCACGGGCGCTCAGTGAAAATAAATTCGATGGGAAGGAAAGGTTCGGTTCCCAAGAGTCAGGCAGGCAGGCAGACAATGGTGGATGGTGTTTGGTATTGAATCGGAAAGTGAGATAAGGGGAATCAGGATAGGATTTGTGGAAGAGGATTGTTTTCAGTTTTGAGTGAGTGACACCCATTTAAACGGGCGTCGGTAATGAGCGATTATCAGGGATCTTTCCCGATAAACTCATTGAAAAATGAGCAGGGTCGACGTCATATGGTTGCTATAGAAAAACGTGTAGCCTACATTACATTTATTTGAAAAACTTAGAGCCCAATTTATTGGACAGACGAATTGAATTGAAGGTATGAACTGTTGAAGGCTGTCTCGATTGATTGTCGTTGTGTACACAGCATCGTCATTTAGAAATAAGTTGTATGGTTGGATTATGCAAACACTGACGTGTGTTTAACTAATAGCCTTTTGTAGGTGGCCTAAATGCCGACGCTTAGACTGCATACAATAGGCGGTCTACGGCCGTGGGATATCGAGGGAGTGCCAGGGTCACAGGGTCATGAGACAGAAGACCCAGTGAAGGGAAGGTCTTTCAAGAAGGGCAGTCAGAGAAGAGAGGGCGACAGACGGTTAAGGATCTTTCAGAGTCGAAGAACGATGCAGCCAGAAAATGGAGCGACGAGGCCTCTAGCGAAAAAGCGCAATCAAGTCATAGACTTAATGGGTCAGTTACAAGTTTATTCATTTATTTATCAATTATTAGTTGCACGCATTACGCGTGCGAGGTCACTAAAGTGGAGTTTGTCTTGAAGAGGCTCTATCAAAATTCGCGATTATAATTACAATTACAACTGTAACTGACACAAAGTAATTGTAATTGTAATTAGCACAAAAGTAACTTTAACTGAACGAGTATGCAGGTTGAAATGTAATTGTAATTTTATTGACTAAGTATGAAACTAATTGCAATATACTTTGATTTTTATTAAATTAACTATTATTTTTATGGAAATTTAGTTTAATTCTTATTGATATCTAGTTTAATTTTTCATTTTAGTTGATATTTACTTTAATTTTTATTGATATTTTAATTTTTATTGAAATTTAATTTTTATTGATATATAATTTTCTAGACATGGCAGCGCCCGTGAGCAGATGTGTCCGTTCAACCGCCAGTCGAAGAACGCTGCCAGTCACCGGACTCCACCTGATGTTGACCGTCTGAAAGCGACCTTGGGCGCCAACGGGGTCACGTGGTCGCTCTAAGGACATCTGTCGGACGCCAGCACTCAACTCGTCTACCTTTGCGGGGCGCAACGGGGTACCAACCATTTGGTGGCGGAAGAGGCAGTTTTCGCTCCTTCAGGACTCTTCTGACGATGAGAACACAACGCCAACTGATCTGTGAGTTCTCATTGAGTTTTGTCTTTGCTGGGGATGAGCGATATTCTAGTGGTCAGCGTGTTGAAGGGTCAACCCAGACGTTGGGGGTTCAAATCCCTGCCAGCGCAGAAATTATTTAAAGACTTCACTTCTACTAGCAACCTATAGGGAACACTTAGAATAGGGGTCATTCCATGTCAAATCAACCAATGGTCCCCACCACACCATCTCAGAATTTGATGATATTAGGTCAGTTTGTACATCAACATATGTTAGGAGGCCATGCAAAATAATGTTGCATGGTGTTCAAGATACCGGGAGGGGGTAGCGACAGCTCGTAAACGACTTAATTCTGGGGTATATTTGATTGCGAATAATTCAGGAATTATGTTAGATACAGCTGTCAAATTTTCACCAGACTATCATCTCTTGAAGTAGATTCTAACCATGTAAACATTTTGCAGTTTGGTGTATTACCCATTAGCCCAGCCCAGATTGAAAATGGCAATCTGTTCATTTGGGCAGTACGAATATTAATATTTGAACAAGCACTGGTTGGCTTGTTTTAAATATAAAGTCCCAAATGTTTGTGGCTTTGTTGTGGGCTATTTGATGAATAATCTGATGCATTCTGAGGTTTTTAAACTAATAACTGAATGTGCTAGACTCGCTTAAAAACTGCACAAAGTAAAAGATAGGTCGTCTTCCGGTGGAAATATGGTCATGTGGGATAGGTAGCACAGTAATGTATTGCACACCATTTGCAAGTGCTTGAAGAGTACTTTAATGTGATACTAATATCATTTTGCTTTCATAATGCATTCTATAAAAAACGCAATTGAAAAACGAGTTTTTTACATTCGCAAACTGTTAAACAGGTTTCTGAGTGAAATACGGTCATGTAGGATAAGTAAAATAGTTATGTACTGCACACTGTTAGAAAGGCCTTGTAGAGTACTTTCATGTGATACTAATTTCATTTTGTTTACACGACGCTTTCCATCAAAAAAACGCAGTTGAAAACGGGTTTTTTGATATTCGCAATCTGTTAAACAGATTTCTGGCGGAAATATGGTCATGTAGGATAGGTAGCAAAGTAATGTATTGCACACTATGAGAAAGGCCTTGAAGAGTACTTTCATATGGTACTGATCTCATTTTGCTTACATGATGCTTTCCATCACAAAAATTGCAGTTATAAAACGAGTCTTTTTACATTCGTGAACCGCTAAACTGTAAGAAATTGTTTTTCAACTGCATTTTTGTGATGGAAGACATCACGGAAGCAAAATGATATCCCATGAAAGTACTCTTCAAGCTGTTTCTAACATATACAATCCATTACTGTTTTACCTATTTTACATGACCATATTTCAATCAGAAATCTGTTTCACAGATAACAATTGTAAAAATATAAATTTTTTCAAATATCCTTCATTCAGTGGATCCTTTTACGCATGTTAAATTGTATTCGCTAAATGTCAGTAGATTTTTTAGAAATTGAGCATCTCGTTTGCAAAATTATGGAGGACTCTGAATATCAGAAAATTAGATTTCCACGGTGAAATGATTTCATTACTAGCCTGCATGTTGCTTGCATTGCTACTGATTTCATTCCTAGCCTGCGTGCTTGCTTGCTTGCATTGCTACTGATTTCACTGCTAGCCTGCATGCATGCTTGCATTGCTACTGATTTCTTCGCTACATGTTTGCTTTGCTAGTCTACATGCTTGCTTGCGTTGCCACTGATTTCACTGCTAGCCTGGGTGCTTACATTTCTTCTGATTTCACTCCTAGACTGCGTGCTTGCTTGCTTGCATTGCTACTGATTTCATCGCTAGCCTGCGTGCTTGCTTGCTTGCTTGCAATGCTAGTCTACATGTTTGCTTTGCTAGTCTACATGCTTGCTTGCGTTGCCACTGATTTCACTGCTAGTCTGGGTGCTTACATTTCTTCTGATTTCACTCCTAGACTGCGTGCTTGCTTGCTTGCATTGCTACTGATTTCATTGCTAGCCTGTGCATGCTTGCTTGCATTGCTACTGATTTCATTCCTAGCCTGCGTGCTTGCTTGCTTGCATTGCTAGCCTACATGCTTGCTTTGCTAGCCTACATGCTTGCTTGCGTTGCCACTGATTTCATTGCTAGCCTGGGTGCTTACATTTCTTCTGATTTCATTCCTAGACTGCGTGTTTGCTTGCTTGCATTGCTACTGATTTCATTGCTAGCCTGTGTGTTCCGTGCATTGCTACTGATTTCATTGCTAGCCTGTGCATGCTTGCTTGCATTGCTACTGATTTCACTGCTAGCCAGCGTGCTTCCTTGCTTTTGATCTGCTACTGATTTCATTGCTAGCCTGTAGAAATCTTGTAATTACGATTTCATTGCTATTGATTTCATTGCTAGCCTGAATTAGAATTACTGTACTTCAATGAGACGGTGGCTGATCGTTTTTAACGTAGTATTTGAGCCAGTCACTCGTCTCTCTCTCTCTCTCTCTCTCTCTCTCTCTCTCTCTCTCTGAAATAAATTTTCCTGAAATTTCGATACATGAATAAATTCGCACAAAACGGCGTGCGATGAAAGAATCATTAATATGTGTACGCGAAGCTGGATTGATAAATGTTCTTCTGCCGTCTAGCTAATACATTAATTCTTCTAGTTAAATTGCATTCGCCAGATGGCAGTTGATTTTAGCAGTCCAGCTTCTAATGGTTTATAGATTTTTTCATCGCTCGCCATTTTGTACGAAGGAATGAAATTTTCAGGACATTCCTTTTGCACGGCCACACTAGAAACAGTTTATTGGTTTTCGCGTAGTTTTTGAGCCGATGTGAAATATCCTTCATTCAGTGGATCCTTTTACGCATGTTAAATTGTATTCGAGGCAAACATTACTCATAATTATGTCTTTGTGCTGTTTGTCATTGAAAGGGGCTAAATGAATGTGTGGTAACTTGCTTTATGTTGATGTCTATCTAGATTGGTTTGCAGTCGGAGAAGTCAGGTGATGATCTTCAGCTGGAGTTTCAACTGTTCCTAGTAGCCACTGTTCCTCATCCTCTTCTCACAGGACAGTCGTCAGAACGCAGGTACGGTTTAGCGTAGATTTTTTCCTCCCCAACTCTTCTTCTTCCGGATCTTCTTAATAGGGATCAATGCAGCTCTCTCTCTCTCCTCAGAAAATTCGCACAAAATGGCGAGTGGTGAAAGAATCATGATAAATGATCTTAATGATTCTAGTTAAATTCCATTCGCCAGATGGCATATGGTTTTAGCAATCCAGCTTCTAGTTTTTATCTGAATTCTTTCATCGCTCGCCATTTTGTACGGAGGGATCAGATTTTCAGGAAATTCCATATGCGCCACCACACTAGAAACAATTTTCTGGCCCCTGTGACATCCATTGGATCCTTTTACCCTTGTTGAATTGTATTCGCTTAATGTCAGAGTAGATTTTTTTTAGAAATTCAGCGTGTTAGTTTAGGTTTAGATCTTCATTCCTTCCCAAGCTTGCTTGCCTGTGTGCCTAGGTGCTTGCTCTCACCATCAGTCCAAGGGTCAGAAAGAGAGAGCGAGCCGAGCCTAGTAGTAATTGGTTTGAAAGTGTCTATCTCTGTGTCTCTCTTTCGTATGTATGCTGTGTGCTGTTTTTCACATATGTGGGGGACTGAAATAACAAGCGTGCTTGCTTGCATTGCTACTGACTTAATTGAATGCCTGTGTGCTTGCTTGCATTTCTACTGATTTCATTCCTAGCCTGCATGTTACTTGCCTTTAAGAGCTGAGCTGTTTTGTCATATGTGTAATCGTTTGCTTTATGTTAATGTCTACCTAGATTGGTTTGGATATGGAGACGAGTGACGATCTTCTTCAGCTGGAGTAAGAGACCCGTGTCCAGGACCTAGCAGCATAAACTAAGTAAGTTCCAAAGGCCGGAGAGGCCTCTCTCTCTCTCTCTGTCTAATAAGTCTTCAAAGCCATGACTGCGACGCAGTCGATGACCTTGAAAGACTTAGTTTATTTTGGCTCTGCTCTCTCTTTCTCCTCCTCTTCCTCCCTCTCTCCTTGGCACTTTGCCAAGAGAGGGAGGAAGAAGAGGAGGAGAGAGCTCTTTCTCCCTCTCTCCTCCTCTTCCTCCCTCTCTCCTTGGCAAAGTGCCAAGGAGAGAGGGAGGAAGAGGAGGAGAAAGAGAGAGAGCCGAGCCAAAATAAACTAAGTCTTTCAAGGTCATCGACTGCGTCGCAGTCGATGGCTTTGAAGACTTAGACAGAGAGAGAGAGAGAGATCCTCTCCGGCCTTGGAACTCTTACTTAGTTTATGCTGCTTCCTTGATGTGTCCGTTCAGATGACGAATGGCCAGCCATTGCAGGACTTGCCGGATACCAAATTCTGCTGCTTGGCAGGGGGGTCGTTACACGCAGTCAGCACGCCCGAACCACAGAAACCCATCAAATTTCTTCAAGAAGAAATTTATTAGAAGAAATATTCAAAACTAGACAAATTCGTTGTGTCCGGCTCAAGGGTGTTTTAAATCCCAATGACAGCGGTTTCGTCGAATACAGCAGCTCTTCCTAAAAAATGAAGAATACCAAAAAACAGTTACGTAACATGTAGATAGGACATCTTCTCTGATCAGCAAGCAAAAATAAAATAAAAAATGAGCGAGTGAATGAATAAATTATTGAAAACCATTTTGCAGTGACTATTTTCGGCTTATTAGTCAAAATAATTTATATAGCACCCCTTTGCCTATAAGATGCATCCACACAAGTGCATATAAACCATTAAATACACATGAACAAGCGCTTTGAATTAACTACACTAGGCCTCTATTAATCACCCCTTTGCCTTAGACTTAAATTATGCGCGCCTATATTCCAAACTTAGATGCTTTAAACATGCTTGAAATTAACACTAGGCTTATCAATTTATAAAGCACCCCTTTGCCTTAGATTCTTCAACTAAGCACACAAAAACATACTAGCCGATATATAGTATCAATTTATATAGCACCCCTTTGCCTTTATACGCTTCAGTTAAGCACTCAAAAACAGAAGCGCATATATACATACCTCCAACTACATTCATTTTATATAGCACTCCTTTGCCTAAGATGCTTCAATTAAGCACACATAAGCGCACATAAACTCTAAATACACATAAGCAATCAATCGATTTATATAGCACCCCCTTTGCCTTAGACCTAAATTATATGCACCTATATTCCAAATGATGCTTCATTTAAGCACATGCAGGCACATATATACTCTGTAAATACTCACTGGGCTTATCAATTTATATAACACCCCACTGCCTTAAAATCTTCAACTAAGCACACAGAAACACACAAGCGCATATATACTCGAAATACACATACCCTATAAACAAGAACACTAGGATTACAGTTTAATCAATTTATGTAGCACCCCTTTCCCTCGACTCCAGTTAAGCACGCACAAATACACATACAGTGCAGTTCGTTTAAGACGAAAGACAGCGTAAATATTTCGTCTTAACCGAATTTTGTATTAACTATTAGACAAACATAAAAGCAGCATGCCAACTAGAAAACGTTATGCTGCATGACTTACCATGCAGCAGCAAATGACGCATTACTGTATATTATCGCGGTAGGCTATGAACTTTAGCGGCCATTTTCACACGCGAGTCTCAGTAAACTAGTCTTTCACGTTGGAGCAGCAAGTGAGGGGTATTTTAAGGTTTTATGGAAGGGTTAAGGCCGATACGTTCCATTACGATGCTATTTCGACAGCGAATCCGAATCGGTCCGAGAGGGGTGGGCGCGTCAGACAGCGAGAAGCCTTTGAACGAGGGTACAGCACATGTAATTGTACGTGCTGATTGATTTGGGGCGGATGCCTCTGTATTTTGCGAGGAGCTTAGGAGAATCTGACCATTGACCAATATCTTCTCCATATGGCATAGACTTGTCAACGAGGATATTAGGCTACTTGAGAAGAGCTGTGAAAGTTAAATGTATGTCTGATAACAGCAGGCACTAATCTGGCTAGAGTAGTCGACGATACTTGAACTGTCTAATGCGTCTAGCTTTAGGGCGCTTCCACTGTGGTAACATATCTCATTAGCATAAATGTGCCACATGACCGGCTTAATGTCCTTTACTGTTAGACAAAACATACCCACAAATGAAATGGCCACATTAGTGTAGACAGCTATAAAAGTTTACTTCCTTTGCATAGGCATCATTATGGTAATTATGATACCTACGGTCCATGCACCAACGCATTTTCACGAGCCTGATGCTGTGGTCTGCGAGTCTCTTACCGGTAATCAGTCACCCAATTACAGTTTAAACATGTACGCTATCTCATTCCTCGGGTAGTGACATTCATCAAAGACCGACGCTGTCAAACTATCGTATGTGTATACGGAAGTGCGAACCCGAACCCTTACTGTAGGCTGCAGCTGTTGTGTTTCCATCAACATTAGTCTTATGCGACGGACTTAGCATTGAAATAAATGCACGGAACCGAACATCATTCTCGTAATAACCGATCTTTTCGTCTTATAAGTTTTGTCTTAAGAGAATAATTTAACGTTATTATCGATTTACAATGGAACGGACCAAGTTTTCATTTCGTACTAAGCGATATTTTGTCCTATCCGTTTTCATCTTAAGTGAATTGCACTGTACCCTTTACACAAGCTTGAAATTAACACTAGGCCTCCATACACACTCAATTTTGTATAGCATCATCCCTTTGCTTTAGACGCTTCAATTAAGCACAAGCGCATATATAATCATTTATATAGGGGAAATATTGTAAAATTACAAGTTCACTTACTACTGCTGTCTTTCTGGTGGGTCATGGGCCTCATTCCAATGCGAGGAGGAGCTACTGCGACTCTTGCGTGGTGTCCATCTTCTCTCATCTGTTCGAAGGAATCAAGAAAATACTTTTAGAAAGCAGAATTAACCGAGAATGGAAAATAAAAAAGCTACGAGGCAAGTAAAAAACGGAAAGATATTGAAAATTGAATAAGTGAATAAAAAACCATTCTGCAACGACTATTTTGGATGCAGTTCAACCAGCCATTATTCTTCAGTTATTGTGTAGAACTGTAGAAACTGTTTAATGCAATTGATCAAGTTTTTATTTAACTGAATTATTGACCGAATCAACTAGGCACGGCTACGCTGGTACTTTTATAATAGACGCTAGGTCTAGTAGATCTAGATGTGGCGCTTTCTTGATGTCCCGCTTCTGAGTAGATAACCTGATGATGCGCTAAATAATTAACCGCTCAATATCAACGGTATTTACATGACATTCAAGCGTTTGAAACCGTGTGTAAAAGTAAGGCACAGACTCTTCAATCAAGCACACACAAGTGCATATATACTCAATTTATGTGGCAAACCTTTGTCTTAGACTCTTCAATTAATATTTTCAATAGTTTTACCATATATCTCAGGCGTATAAACAATTTCAGTGTATATACACACCATATATGTGCATGGCATACAAGTAGTTATGAGGATGGTCACTTCTGGCCCACCCCCAAAACAAGGGTCACTTTTGGCCCACCTCCAAAACAAGGGTCACTTTTAACCCAAGTCCAAACAAGGGTTACTTCTGGCCCACCTATAAGTTAGGGTCACTTCTAACTCACTTGAAAACAAGGGTCACTTCTGGCTCGCTTCCCAAACGCTTGTACATTTATAAATTAATAAATATAATTTAATAAATATAATAAAATATTTAATGAAAGATCGAGTCTCATTGCTTAAAAAAACAGTTTCAATACGATTCATGTATAATTTAATAAAAACAATAAATGTGCTATACAAGTTGTGCTATAGAAGTATTTAGATAAAATTTGGAAGAAGAATTGAATTCCTTTATAGTGTTGTTGCTTTGAAGCGATTGCGTTTTCATTTGCTCGGTCTCTGTCTATACTCGCATTAAGCACACACGCAAGCGCATATACACTCTAAATACTTGATAATGATATTAATTAATGCGTGAATAAACAATTTGCTTTCGTGGCCTTGCAAAAACAGAGATTGGAAAATTAAATTAAAAAGCTTTAAATGGGCTTGAAATTAACACTAGGCCTAAATCAATTTATATAGCACCCCTTTGATATGTGTATACATATATATCGACACTTACGAAGACGAAGGCCTTGGAATGTTAAGCGCTTTTTCACTTCTCAGGCTTTCTGTCGCTTCAGTCACGGCCTCGCTTCTCCAGTCGACCAAAACTCCTTCGAATCGCCCGAGTTCTTCTTCAGCTCGCTGCAGACCGTCCGAGCGAAGACTCTATCAATTCGAACAGTGAGTAGTAAGCCGCAGACGTCTACTTTCTCCTTCGTTCAAGCTTCGGACTGACATTACCCACATCAAGTTCAAGACCCATCTACTGTATGCAAATCGCCTGAAAACAGAGAGGTGTGTCTTGTGGCTTGTTGGCCCATTCGAGGGTCACGGTTCACCGACCACACACAAGTTCAAGGGATGAAGACAGCAAACGTTATGCCTCAACTATCACACAACACCACTTGAGTTCGTATTTTCCCACCTTATCATCTATACCGGGCATATAGATATAGATATATATATATATATATGGTATATATATACCGGGTATATATAGGTCACATGCAACACATCATTTATTCAGCGCCGAAATATAATGATAGCGTATGGCGCTGAGCAATTTCGCGTTCAAGCCAATCGAATACCATGCCACACAATGTACTTGAGAGCAGCTCAAACAAACCTCAACAATTGTGACAAATGACTCCTCTCATTTTGACTATAACATTCTCATTCACTTTCCATCAATACTGGTATTGATTTTGGTTTAGCCAAAATGATCTGCTTTATTCATTAAACCGTTGCTACTAGAAGCCACTACATAACCGTTCGATTATATTACCTTACTTTAACTCACCCATTCAAACGATAAAACAATTTTAACAACTCTATTAGGCAATGAAATTATATAAAATTGTGTCTCAATCTTCAGCTATTTAAAAAGCCATCCGCTGACCGTCTATAAACTTTGAGACAAGATGGTTCTCATAAATGCATAACAGTTACTGCTGTTGTTGGACGTTGCAAAAGATCTCTAACGTCAAGACATCGATCTAAAACTGACCCTTGCACCTTGTCTCTTACTGAGTCCAGCTGATTCATCCCGGCCAAGAATCACGTTTCACTTATGCAGCTCCTGTGTGGCTTTAAGAAGCTAAGAAGCTTTACATTATGGTAGACCTAATAATAACAATAACGATAATATTAGGTCTAATATTAATAGGCGTAATAATAAGAAAAGGCTTCACAATCGTAATAGGCCTAATAATGGTCATGGTCATAGTCGACGTCGTAATAGTAGTTGTTGTACCGGCATATAGCAGTAGTAGTAATCGCTTTATGTACGTAAGCATCATCATATTTAGGTACACAGGTATTTCCATTCAAGATCCTCTCGGAACTGTTATAATTTATATATCTAACGAATCTTAACTGATGCGAATTAATATGTACTGAGAATCGGTTTCCTTCGACGTTGATTCCTATCATCTCCCATTGATACTGCATTTTCCAATGCATCGCCCTCCCATCCAAAGGTCTTTCTCCCCACTGGTCTAAACTAAATATTTCCCATTGAAACCACATCTTCCCATACATTTCGCACCTCATAATAGGTTTTTTAGCGCCCATGTTTAATCTGGTCTTCCTGGCGCGGGTTTTGTGTGGCTTAGGCTGTTCGTCACCTCCCCCTCTTGGTTTAAACGTAATAAATTTAGAAATACCGCCAACGACTCTATTCGCACCTGCATGCAGCACACGTGCCACCTGCCTAATGCGAACCAACTCCAGACAGACAGACAAACAGACACACACATGCAGGCTGTAAAGGAGTGGTTAACACCTAGCCACCTAGCTGGGAAGTAAGCGGCAAGACCGGCGATGCACTGGCCCCGTGTCCAGGACATTGGGATTCGTCCATTGTCGGCTCATTGGTTTAAAGAAAATTAAATGAGCGCCTCCCCTACATCTCACTTGCGGCATATGCGAAAATTTACTTTACCGCTAACACTATCCCACAAAGTACACATCTTCCTCATACATAGTTTCGCTTCTCCCACTGGGTCTTTTAGCGCCATTTTGTAAGTTGGTCTCCCTGGGGCGCATTTTGTGTGGCGCTAAGAAATTTCGGAGGTTTACATTTATATATATATATCCCAGTGGCAGATTTAGCTAGAGGCGCCCCCTTTTGGTTATACGCCTGCACCCCTCAGACTAGACCCGTGCATTGAGGACTGCCCCTTGGAAATGCTCTTGCCACACGCAAACAATCCTGGAGCCGCCACTGATATATCCCTCTGGTTCTGGCACTATGCCATTAAAAAGGTGTCGGCGGGCATCCAGATCTGCGACAGCGCGACAAAACTATATTAAGTTATCAGGTCCATAACGCAACCTAAATCTGAGAGCAGCTGCGTGTGGGATGGGCAGCCTAGAACAGATATAATTATATGCGAACAGAAAACTAAAACGTAATAAATTTCGAAATGGCGCCAACAAGTCTATTCGCACCTGCATTCAGCCCACGTGCCACCTGCCAAATCCGACCCAACGACAGACGAACAAACACAGAGACAAACAGACATACAGATTGTTAATTAGTGGTCAACACTTGTATGCGATTCGTGTAACCAGCGCGCCATTTAATCTAATGGACGTTTTCAAAACTGTGCTGCCACCTAGCTGGAAAGTAAACGTCAAAGTCCTGCGATGCCCTGGCCCCGTGTCCAGGATTTTGGGATTCGTTCACTGTCAGCTGAAGGGCCTAAGGAAAAGGAATTAGCGCCTCCTCTACGTCTCACACTGGGATATGGGAAATGTTACTCTACTGCTGAGACTATCCCCGTAAAATACACATCTTCCTTACACATTTCGCTTCTTCCAGTGGATCTTTTTTGGTCTCTCTGACTCGGTTTTTTGTGTGGCGTTGAAAAATTTCGGAGGTTTACATTTACATTTGTCCCGCTGCTTCAGACTAGCACCCCAACTCCCTCAATTAAAACGGATCGGCGGTCATCCAGCTGAGACAGCGGTAAAATTAGTGTATGTAGGCAGGTACAGCGGTAAAATTAGTGTATGTAGGCAGGTGCAAAACACAGCTGACTTTGGCGGACTCGAGCCGAAATCTGAGACCAGGTGCGCTGTAGGATGGGCAGGAAACGATAGGTAATTAAATGCAAACCAAGAACCTAAGCGTAATAAATTAGAAATGGCGCCAAGTCTGTTCGCACATGCATGCAGCACACGTGCGACCTGCCTAATCCGAACCAACTCCAGAAGACAGACAGACGGATAAAGGAGGAATGTAAAGGAGTGGTCAACACGTGTATGGAAGTCGTGTTACCAGCGTTGATCTAATGGTCTTTTTCGAAACTGTGCTGCCACCTACCTGGAAGGTAAACGGCAAGTCCTGCGATGCGCTGGTCCTGTTTCCAGAATATTGGGAATTTGGAAGTCATCCACTGTCGGCTCAAGGGCCTAAAGAAAATTAAATGAGCGCCTCCCCTACATCTCACTTGTGGGATGTGGGAAACTAATTTACTTTACTTCTGAGACTATTCCCATAAAATACACATCTTTCTCATACATTTCGCTTCTCCCGATGGGTCTTTTATCGCCATTGTATAAGTGACCATGGTCTCCCTTACGTGGCTTTCGAGTGGCGCTGAGAAATTTCGGAAGTTACATTTACATATATCCCAGTGGGCGGATTCAGCTAGTGCCGCCCACTCTTGGTTATGTGTCTGCGCCCCTCAGTCCAGATCCGTGCATGGTGGACTGTGAGAATGTGGCGCGAAAAATGCTCTTGCCCCCACGCAAACAATCCTGGAGCCGCCACTGATATATCCTTCTAGTTCAGGCTATTTCCTATTTACAAGAGATCGGAGGGCATACAGATCTGAGACAGGGTGACAAACTTATGTTAAATTAGCAGCAGAAATCTGGAAACAGGTGCACTGTAGGATGGGCAGCAAATGACAGATAATTATATGCATACAGAGAACTTTAGCTTAGGCTTACTATATTTAAAATAGCGCCAACAGATCTATTCGCACCTGCACTCCAGCAGAGTACAAAGGCCTAGATTGGGCTATGCTGCTGATCTTTCAGGGCTAACTGATGGAATGGGGTACTTTGATAGTGCTACATCCAGCCAAGGGACTCTAATTAGGTCCAGTGCAATAATGAAGATCTGCTGTCTGACTCAAGCTGGTGTTTAAGATGCAGACTATACAGAAATAACTATGTTCCAGATTTATATGCAGAAGTCTGCATTGTGCTTAACTTCCCTTCCCTTGTCCGCATCTGGGTGATTCCTCCTTCCTTCCATTTTTGCGGACGTGTCTTTAATGGTTTCACTGATATACAAAAAGTTGAAGGCGTTTTAAAAATTTACTCTTCAGTAACATGGTAGAAATTCGACTTCATGGAAGTTTTAGATCAGTGGCAGTGCCACAGAATTGGGACTGATTCGTAAAGCCAGAGTAAGCAAAGTGGCTTCCATGCAATCGCGTAGCTAGCCTTCCGAGGGTCCTTGTGCAACCTGAATGCGATGGGCCCCACCCCAACCTCTCCCACCCTTCCCCACTTTCCATGTCTAACTTCTCTAAATTTTCGTTGTATCACAACAAGTTACGGTAGCGCGGTAAATGGAAACTACTGAAAAATAAGCCTACTTAGGCTACTTCAAACGTGTACTGGCGTTCAAATGCCTAACTTTAGGACGGTTATTATAGGCCTACTGTAAGGCAATCACAATCATCCGACTCATAATATTCACAGACTCAGTCACATACATTACACGCTAAGTTGAGCGCTGAGAATGGTCTACAAAAGGAGGTGTAAATAGTCTTCCCCTAAAACGTGCTTTTGCGCCCCTTCTGCTGTGCAAAAATATCCACCATCTTCGGGGCATAAGTCTGCCTGGCACGCGCAGTTTCAACTGACAAAACATCCAAATCGCTAAGCCGCTTTTGAGATATGGAGCTTCGTAGGTAGTTCTTTATAAGCTTGAGATTCAAGAATGATCGTTCACACGTAGCAATTGTCTCCGGTAATGTCAGCAACAGCATGTAGGCAAACTTCGCTGAAAGTGGACGCTAGTCCGTGATGTTCGATGATATTAATAAGGGCCCATTAGATGACGTGAAGGGAGCCCGACACGCTTTGCAGCTTCAGTGAGGGGCTCCCAAGGGGCAGTGACAACTTTGGCTATTTAGCTTTAAGTAATTGAGCAACTGGGCTTTGGCCCCTTGGGGCCTAAGCGGTCCCTGGTCTCGTGGGCCCTTGTGCTTTGCACAACCTGCACTATCTATTGCTACGCCTCTGCTTCCATGGGACTTGAGAATTACGCATGTAATGCTTTGATTAGTTACCTTTTGATTACTTTCTCGTTGCCGGCCTGCCGTTTAGTGAAATCCACGAGTGGCTTGAATCCCTGCAGTTGCATCTTGAAGCTGGGGGTCCAATTCCAAGTCCACTCGTCTGTGACTTTGCTCCTCGCTGTCTCGGTGGCACTGTGGTGAACTACTCCACCAGTAACATGTTTTAATGCTTTTCCACTCCGTTCCTTGTGTAAAATCTCTTTGTTATGATGACAATTTGGTAACGATCATGGCATTGACAGTAGTCCTTTTTCTAATGGCATTTGTATCGTAATCGTAATTCCGAGATTTCTACAGTACCCAAAGAAAGCCACGTTATGGAGACCATCTTATTCACAGGCGATCAGTGAAAATTAAATCGGTATGCGAAAGGGTCTGGTTCCAGGTCAAGATCCAAAAGTCAAGAAGAGAAAGCGTGGCAGCTACAGTAGGTGGTGTTTGGTATTAGGGCAGAGAGATAAGAGGAAGATCGGGTGTATGTAATCTACATACTGCAGCCTTACAAGTGGCATACTCTACTGATAGTTAGTTTGGCCAAAGCAGAAACTACTGTGGCTACAATGCTGTTGCATATATAGACGGTCTGGTATAACCAGAGCTTTTATTGTGGCTCGTTATCAGATTTTCCGTGTGGCTTCAGTAAGCGAGTACCAGGCATTAGCCTTCTAACCATTAAGTGACTATTCATAGCAGAATCAGATCAATAGTTGCAAAATGTTACTCATGCATAAAGATGTACTCTGTCGAACGCAGTGCCTGCTTGCTTGCAGACACTAATTAAACTGCATAAATTTGAATGCATGTAGATTGCTCAAGTGCAGATGTTACGCCTGGTAACTGAACATCCAGACATTGTGTTATACACCCAAATATTAAAATATGGCAATATTCCATCATCCAGACTGAGATGTCATTCACAGAGCGCGGCTACCAGACATAGTCTTACTGCTTAGGCTTACAAGCTTGTAAACAGTTATGATAAGTTCACTCTTCATAAAATGCTCAGTTACCGAAAGGCTTTTCGTGTGGGCGTTAGAGAAGTTTTGGTAACGTTACATTAGTAACATTACATTGTGTTAAGTGCATAAAGTTAGTTTCTCCAATCGAAGATTTATAGAAGGATAGTAACTGATCATTGTTAGTCTCCGACCGAGGGCTAAGCGTGCACCACGACGAACGCACACATTAGATAACGAATAAAGGGATGTACAGCAACATGGTTTTACCGCGTCATCCGTTTACGGCAAATGAGGGTGTATGACGGGATTTACAGCTAATTCGTTCATGCATATAAACTTGGGTATATTGGTCGGCCGAACACTGGGTCTATGGTCGATAACCTAAGACCATCAATGAAGGGATGAACAGATTCGTCGATCGCCTGTGTATCCCGTGGGAAATGACAGAATATGAAGTGGATGCCTGAAATGACTGAATCCATAAAGATCTTATATGACACGTTTCCTTCTCCACGCATTCGCTGCATCCAAGAAATGGGTAACTATCCTTAAACGGCTGGGGTGGAAAGAATGAAGAAGGAGCTAAAGGTCGCCGTCTTGATATTACCACAGAGCGCCACCTTGGCCATTAAGATCCATTACGGTTATTGCGTCGGTCGTCATTGATATATATATATATATATATATATATATATATATATATATATATATATATAATAGGCAGATGACCGTAGGCACCACAGACAGAAATACAGACACAATGCACCATAGTTGAGATGTTTGTGCCAGGCAAACGTAGCTGCATCGAAGGCGTCGAACATAAGATTGTGTTACGATGTTACCCAGCTCCAAATTAGGCCACGCCACGCCCACAATAATAAGCCACGCCCATTGATTCAAACACCCCTATTAAGTTTAGACACACTCACTTTAGTCGTGCCAACCTGTGACCCTGTTCACCATCCATGGCATGGTTAAGCCATGACTTTTCATTTAATAGTAATCTCGAGATTTCTACATCCCCAACGAAAGCTAAGTCGTGGGAACCAGCTTATTTACAAGCGCTCAGTCAAAACAAAATCCATAGGCAGAAAGGGTTCGGTTTCAAGTCAAGATTCAGGAGTCAGGCAGACAAAAAGACGGCTACGGAGGATGGTGTTTCTGATTGGAGCGGAGAGAGAGAAAAGAAAAGAGGAAGAATCAGGATAAGAGTAGGGCCTAAAGTTTTCAGTTTTGAGTGAAAGACCAGTGCAGAAATTGCAAGAGATGAAGTGTGTACATGGTAACAGGCCGCAGTTTATCTCATTTGTAGTCGGACGAAATCGTGTTAGTGTTTTCTGCTACCAGACATTACTTCTATTAGTGTACGGCCCATCGTCCGGTGTTGAACAGTGGCTTAGAAGACCAGAGACTGCGCGTGCGTCCACCGGAAAACTTGGGATTTTTTCTTGTTGCGACGACGCAGAAACTAAATCCTAAATAAATTGGACGTTGCTAATCAAGCCCGTCTCATGCACACAAGCGACCGGTAACGACGAGTTCGTGTCTCTGCATGAGGTTTCTCGGCCACGGACGTAGGCCAGAGCCCTCGATCCGTCCGTCCTTCCGTTGGTCTCACGCCGACGGGAACAGCAGCCGACTGTGCTGCGAAATCGGAAGTTACGGCGACCGTATTGCTTGCGCTTTGTGTGTTCTAAGGTGGACTGGGTTCTTCCCCGCGTGGGGCAGTGACTTATTCCACAGGGGCGTGGCTTGTTGTAGGGGGTTGGGCGTTGGATGGAAGGAAGGGCTTGGTTTCTGTATTGGTTTGACTTCATTGTAGAAATATGTTTTGGGGACCGACTTCAGAGTTGTTTTGAGTCGTTTCTAATCGTCGACAAGGCTTTGGTTTGACGGGCTTTATACGTCGACAGCCCAGGTCATTGGTTCAAAGACTTGGGGTGCGGCGACCCTTTGATGTCGAGGTGGTGAATGATGCTAGAGGGGTTCTCTTCTGGTTGTGGGCGTGGCTTCTGCTGGTGCTGATGGCTTTGTCTCCTCAGTCATGGGTTCTGGAAGTCAGTTTGCTAGTGTATGCGGAGCAATTGGCCGTAGATTTGGGAACTGCGTCTGCAGCAGAGTGGCGTGGTTTCCACCCCCAGGCGTGGTTTCCACCCCCAGGCGTGGTTTTGAAAATTAATGCTTAGTGCGTTGCTTTGGGGACATGGTTAGATCAAGGGGTTGAACATGTGTTTGAAAACGGCGTTTTGCTTTGATGTAAATGAATTGCTGGATGTTCGCGTTCATGTTGTTCCTAAGAAACGCATTTTGGGGGCAGTACGTGGTCTTGCTTTACAGACAGGGTTTGCCACAGAGGAGAGGCGGGTATAATTTGGTCCTGGCAGTTCGTTTCAACGGTTAGGCCCTACTTCTCATTTGACTCAGGCGATGGACCTTAAATATCGACGAGAGCTTTAACAGCTCACACCACTGTTAGCCTTTATCTGCCATTAAACTTCATCTGACATTAAAAGTACACGTGACAGGAATACCTCCTGCGCAGTAATGGCACAAATGTGTCCAGGAAGCCCATTGCATACTTATACCTATACATACATATATATACGTAGTTTTGTAAGGACGTATACGTACATACACACATACATACATACATACAAACATACATACATGCATACATACATACATGCATACGTAAGTACGTAGGTAGTTTCGCAAGTACTTAAGTACATATATACATACATACAAACATATATACATACATACATACATGAACTAACCTGACAATGATTTATCACACACACACACAAGCACGCACACACACACACATATACGCGCATAAAATGTTGGTTATTGCCTTTCAGTTTTGCCGAACTACATGTCTAGTTTCAGGTGATGTTTTATTAGGAACTTGGCCACATTAATGTATGTTTTACCCAGACATTAATTTCGAGCGTGCTTACGGGCGACGGCCATTTGTGTCACCGTCCAAAGCAAGCTACTCCATCTCCATAAAAGATGACGTCTAAGCGAGAAACGATTCATATAGCGCCTAGTTATTACAGGTATAGCTGGGCGTTAATCCGTTCCTCTCTGGGGCCTGAATGTTCAGCTGAAGTCCATTAGCTATCGAACGTATACTCATAGGTCGTGGTACATTACATCGTCTCTGGTAAACACGAAAATCACCAGACATGAGTGTAGCTACGAGCCTCGTGTACGTAAACTGTCGGTAGGGTAACTGTTGGAAGTGATATTATTATTATTATTATTATTATTATTATTATTATTAAGTACCAAGTTAATGTAACTAAATACCTGCGAATGCACATATCCAGGATAGGTCATAGAAATAGAACTGTTTTATTAAAACCTAATCACCGTTTACATCAAATTATCGCTACATATCAGAAGCAATGATTACAGTTTACTTAAGAGAGCTCAAGTCTACTTTGGCTCCACCTGGCGCCTAAAATGTGCAAAATATATTACACATAATTTCAACAGTAGGGCCTAACAACCACAGTGAGTGACAAATGAACGATGTCTGCATGACGCTGACCACAATCGCAGTGCAGTGTTTCATACCAGACACGTTCTGGCTACAATGCGTGGCTTAATAGAACATGGACGTAAGGATATTAGCGCCACCCAGCGGTCGCTTGGACGGGCCATCTAACTTGATTGAGCGTCGCCGCCAAGTGATTATCAGACGTCACTTGGCGTCATGTCCAGCGGGCGCTTGCCGACCGGACATGAGGACTGCCATTATCGACGGTTAGAAAAGTTGAGGAGGCAGTGTCGGTGGGGGGAAGATTAACCTTGTGAGAGAGAGAGAGAAAGAGAAAGAGAGAAAGAGAGAGAGAGATAAAGAGAGAGAGAGAGAGAGAGAGAGAGAGAGAGAGAGAAAGAGACAGACAGACAGATAGATATAGAGTGAGTGAGAGATAGATAGATAGATAGATAGATAGATAGATAGCGAGAGAGAGATAGTGAGAGAAACAGAGAGAAACAGAGAGAGAGAGAGAGAGAGAGAGAGAGAGAGAGAGAGAGAGAGAGAGAGAGAGAGAGAGAGAGAGATGCAAGTGAAAGTATTCCGGCGGTACTTTTGCTTTGTCAAATTGAAAAACATTCACAAACATTCTCTAAGGCGAGACGCAGCTAAAGCGATACATAAACTCGCTCGATATCACGTGGTATCATCGTCCCTTATGCTGACACTTCTCCCCTCTCCTCACCTCATCCGTAAAATTGGGAAATCGCTTCACAGCCATAGTTGCTCCATCCCTCTGAAATAAACTCCCTCCAGAATAACGACAATTATCTGATCCATCGTAAGAACTCACCAACACTTCATCCATGCAATCTCTGCGCAGGTCTTCTACTCAAAACTTAAAATATTTTGTTCCAACAATCCTTTCTCTTCTTTCTCTTTCTTTCTCTTCTTTCTCTTCTTTCTTTTCCCCTTCTTTCTCTTCCCCTTATTCATTTTACCGCTCCAATTCCAAACATCATCCACCATAGACTGTCCTCCTGCCTAATCCTTAGCTCTTGACCTGGAACAGAATATGACCCTTTCTGCTTATTGATTTGCTTAGACTGAGCGCCTGTGAATAAACTGGTTTCCGGGACTTGGTTTCATTGGGCGCTATAGAAATCTCGAGTTTATGATGACGACTGTGTAAACGACGCTTACGCCACCAGATGTCGTTTGCTCATTTCCGTCGGCGTGAGCTGCCCCTTGCGTTGGCGAAGGAGCCTGCAGTCGATATATCGGCAAGGACGACGAGCATCGTCCGCTCGTTTCGGTCGTTTTCTTAGAGACGGGAGTGGAGAGAAAGAGTTTGCCGAGGAAGTGAGAGCCAGACATGACCTAGGTTCGGTCCGCGGTAGACAGACTGACAGCGAAGGTTAGACAAGTGAAAGGATAAATAATTGTTTTTCCTCGCCGTCGCTATGAATTTGGTGGCGCCAGTTGAGTCGCATCTCGGCAATTAACGATTCTTCGGTATATTTCTCCGACCGACGTAGGACAGTATGAGCTCCGCCGGAAGAAGCACGGCGCATGCGCCGACGTGCTTGCTCGTCGTTTTGTCAACCGCTCTGCACAACGCCCGGACCCTTCTGCATTCAGGTTAGGTGGGATGTGTTTGGTTTACCCGGTGAAAAATGATGATAACGACGACGACAATGATGATGCTGATCACCCTAACGAACGACGGCGACAGTGTTTATGTTGGTGATAACTACTACGAAGTAAACTCTTCTAAGAAATGTTTGGTAATGAACTGTGTACATCGTAATCGTAATCTCGAGATTTCTATAGCGCCCAACGAAAGGCACGTCACGGGATCAGCTTATTCACGGTTCACAGGCAAAAAGGGTTTGGTTCCAGATCAAGATCCAAGAATGAGGAAGAGAGGCAGCGTGGCAGCTACGGTGGGTGATGTTTGGGACTGGAGCGAAAAGAGAGATAAGAGGAAGAAGGGTAGACGCGATAGGATCTGTGAAAGAGGAGTCCATCTGTACGCTTGAATCACCCGTACATTTAGTCGGGCTACCCACACTGACCACCTGACTGGCCACGACATCTTAGTCTCATATTCGACTATACCCTTGTGTTAATATCCATATGGTGCGATATGTTGGTGCGAAAGACCTTTAAGCGGAAGCGAAGTTTTTTGGGGAGGGATGTAGACTACCCCAAACGGAATATACTCGGAAACGTATGTGCCCCTTTGCCTTTCAAACTGCACTGAATGCACAAACTGGCAACGTTATTGTCTCGTTATAAGACACAGTCAGACATAACTTTCCAGAGTCGAGGCCTAAACTAACTCAAAAGTGACTCTGAAAATGTGAGGATAAGCTAAGGGTGCATTTATTCCTCCTCTCAAACAATGACTCAACTATAAAATACTTAGTTGTTTCATACTCATACCCTATATCTTTGTGATCTTATTCGGCCGACACTCAAGTACCTTATCCCGTCCTCTACGTTCTCTAAGTCGTCTGGATCTATTTATTCCTCGTGTTAAGCCTCGCTTGCGCAGCAGAAGGCTTTTGCTGTTGTTGGCCCATCTCTATCGAATGGACTTCCGCTATCGCTTCGTGCAAGGGTCACTGTTGGTGATAGAGCTCAGTCAGCTCGTTGTTTAAAGCCGTTCTTATTTCTCCGGGGTTCTCATGCTGGAAGCGCTTCTGAGTAGTTTGTTCTGTAAGAAGCGCTATATAAGTTATCAAATACAATACAATACTCAATAGAGAGCCGATCCTGGAGTCCATTTAAACATCCGGACAACCTCTTCCACTGTATGCTATCATGACGCGACAAATTAAAAGACACAACCTCGTTTGCTGTATGGTTGTATGACCTGACAGGCAGTCGCTAAAGTCATGTGACACCGTGAGATTTGAACCCTAGATGCACAGTCGAACGGGAAACGCGGCAGTCACTGTGCCACGGTAAAGGACCATATATACGATGACGACGACGATGTCACGTGTTTGTGCGTCTGGGCGATTATGGCTTCAGAGGAAATCGCTAAGGAGGGGCTGCCTCACGCCGCCTTCGACTAAACGCTCCATTACACACACACACACACACACACACACACACACAAACACACACGCACGCACAGACACAAACACACATACAAAAACACGACGCTCGTAGGACTAAACACGCAAAAGGAAGACAAAGAGACATAGAGCGAGTTAGAAACAGGCAGACAGAGAGGTAGACAGACACGCTGACCGACTGGCTAGTTTAAGACAGACACGGACAAAGAGACAGAACAGAAGTCACACGAGAGACAGACAGACAGACAGAGACACAGACAGAGACACAGACAGAGACACAGACAGAGATACAGTGAGAGATAGGCAGAGGCAGAAGCAGAGGTAGAAGCAGAGGCAGAGGCAGAGAGAGACAGAGATACAGACAAAGGGACAGAAGCAGAGGCAGAGAGAGGCAGAGAGAGGGACAGAGGCAGAGGCAGAGAACGGACAGCCATCTCTAAAATTCCATCTGTCGTTTCATCAATAGTGGAGTGAGTGCAGAGACAGAAGAGAGAGAGAGAGAGAGAGAGAGAGAGAGAGAGAGAGAGAGAGCGAGAGAGAGAGAGCGAGAGAGAGAGAGCGAGAGAGAGAGCGAGAGAGAGAAATAGAGCGAGGGGGAAAGAGGAATTTCTCCGGCAACAATAAAAGACGTCTTTGGCTGCTGAGCCAGAGAGAAATGATGGAAAGCCGAATGGCTCTAATGCGTCCTAACGACCCCCTCCCTCTCCGACATGGACACGTACCCACCGACTGACCGCTTGACCGATCTGAGATGCTGAGGGAGGGAGGCAGGGAAAGGGAATGAACGGTTGGAGGCCTCGACAGGACGGATGCATCGGAACATGGCATAAGTGGATCGAAAAACGAGTGTATGTATATATGTATGTATGTATGTATGTATGCATGTATGTATGTATATATGTATACGCATATAATTATGTATGTGAGTATGCATGTATGTGTGTATGACTTTATGTATGTATGTATGTATGCTTGTATTTGTGTATATACATGCATGTGTATATATGTATGTATATGCATATAATTATGTATGCATGTGAGTATGCATGTATGTGTATATGACTTTATGTATGTATGTATGTTTGTATATATGTATGTATGTATGTATGTATATACGGATAAATGAATGTACAGATGGACGGATAGATGGCCTGATGGATGGATGAGTAGATGGATTGGTTGATTTATTGACGGACCAACGTATAAATGGATGGATAGATAGATTGATTTTTGGATCTACGAGTGGATAGATGGATGGATGGATAGATGGATGGATGAAGGGCTGGATGAAGGGATGAATGGAAGGATGGATAAATGGATAGCTGGGTGGATTAATAAATGCATGCATGCGTGCGTGAGTGTGTACAAATGAATGAATGAATTAATTAATTAATGGACGAATGAATGAACAAAGGAATGAATGAACGAATGAATGGACGAATGAATGAAAGGACGAATTAAGTAATGAATGAATGGACGAATGAATGAATGAACGAATGAATGAACGAATGAATGAACGAATGAATGAATGAATGAAGGAATGGACTGACGGTAGGAGGTCGGTCGTCTGTAAGGGAGGATTAGTGGAGAGAGGGACAGATGAAGTGGAAGAGGGAGGTACGGATCCAGCGAAGATGTTGACCGGGGATTTTCGCATCCTTTCAAGTGGAAGACTACATCGCAGCCACGATTCAAGACGATGATGACGACGACGAAAGCGACGATGTTGATTGATTATTTGCGATGTACAACAACGACACCGTTGGCGATAATGATTAAATTGCGTGGATTATAGGACTGCAAGGAGCAGTAAAGAGAATCTGTCTAAATACGAATATATTTAAACACAGGCATTTTATCGATATATATATATATGTATGTATGTATGTATGTATGTATGTAATGTATGCATGCATGCATGTATGTATATATGCATATATCCTATGTGTAGTAGATATTTAAATGCGCTATGTAAATGTTTCCATAAAATTGCACTGCATAGCATGCATCTATACCATTACCACAAGGCATCTGTCGTCACGCACCCATACGCATGCAGGTAGACCACTGAAGCGAACTTTGTCAGGAGGGGTTCTATGCTGGCGTTTTAACAAGTGTATTACCGTTACCTTTACCTCTACACACACATACAGCATGAAAATGGATGGATGATTGGGTGGGTGGATGGATGGGTAGATGGATGGGTGGATGGATGGATGGATGATTGGGTGGATAAATGGATGGGTGGGTGAGTTAATGGATGGGTAGATGGATGGATGGAAAGATGGGTAGATGGGGTGGGTGGATGGATTGATGGATGGATGGATAGATGGGGCGGGTGGATGAATTGATGGATGGATGGGTGAGTGGATGGATGGATGGAAGGATGAGTGGATGGTGGGTGGGTGTGTAAAGGATCGAAGTGTTGCGGAATGGACAGGTGGACATCTGTACATATATATATATATATATATATATATATATATATATATATATATATATATATATATACAGACAGACATGTGGATCGGCGACAGGATGGATGGATCAATGCAGTACTCCATAAAATATATACAATAAATAAACTCATAAATCAGATATGTTATTCAATGGACGATATGTTGATGTAGGTTTAGGTAGTCAGGATGAGGTCTTGTTGGTTGATAGCCTGATGGTCGGATACAATCCTCTTATTCGTCCAGTGCGCAACCTCACCGAGACAGTCACCGTCAAGTTTGGATTGGCCATGATACAGCTCATCAATGTCGTAAGTCCCTTTCCCTAGCCTCAGTCGTATGCCTCTCTGCCGGTTTCCTTCTGCCTGGCTGTTTCTGTGCCTTCGCGTCTGTCTGTCTGACTGTCTCTTTTTGCTCTTCTGTTTGTCTATGTCTGATTTTATTTATGTATATTTGGCTGGCCATCAGGCACAACTCAATTCTGTTGTTCTGTCTCTCTATCTCTTTGTTTTCCAATCTGTCTTCTAGTAATTGGATTTACTTGTGACTCAGTTTATGGGACAGCGTAACGCGTGCCCGCGCCTGAGAAAACCCTCACAGAAGCTAAAAAGTAATTTGCGAGAAACGCGGTCAGAAAACAAGCGAGCATAAAATGGGTCACAATAGGTTCTTTGCTTTATTAATTTCCTTGTTGTGTTAGCTTTCAAACTATGAGATCTTATGCAGAATTTCACTGTATAAGTATTTTATTTCAATTTCACCCTGTAATAAAAACTTAATTTAACCATGACCCCGTTTTGCCATAATTTGAAGTCACATGCATCGATTATTATATTATAATTTCCACAGATATAACATTTAATTACTAAAAAGGTCTCACACTGAACTTCATGATACATAACTAATTTTCGCATGAAAATCTATTTTATTTGCATCAGACAACTAAATTATGGTCAACTTTAACTTTTTTCTAAAAAGTAGCAACATAGAGATCTACGCCCTTTAAAATTGTAACATTTTTACTATTTATGACAGAAAAATGCACTTTTCACTTAATTTATTCATCAATTCTAACCCAATCCAGTCCGGCATCAAACCACTTTTGATTTTCTCTCTGAGGGTTTTCTCTGGTACGTTCAGATGCATTCCACATGCAATATATTAGGCCTAATAAACAATATGTACATATAAGCATATATATAATTATGTCTGCATATACATATAGGCCTACATTTATGTTTGTATTAGGGCCTCAAATACATGTTTTTGTGTGTGTTTTTTTATTTTTTAATCTGTCTGCATGAGGGCTTGAATAAGTTCACATTTGCGGATATTTTGATCCAGAAGGACAATCAACCGAGTAAATATGGCCGTATCTTTCCTGGCGCAAGAACTCAGCGCAAGAACTCTCCCCAACGCTAGATATCTATGGATGGCCGGTTCTGCATGGACCATAGAGCTATTAATTAAGGTCCGCTTCATAAATCTATGGTCCGTCGGCACACAGGTCGTTATTTGGGTTCAAAGTGGACCGATAGCGATGATGGTAGGTTACCGAAACCCGTTATATGGCTCAACACTTCACCTCTTTCGGTTTCTGCGCAGGTCTTTCACTCAAGACTGAAAACTGATTCTTCCTCTTCCCCTCATCTCTCTTCTCGCTTCAATTTCAAACAGCATCCACCGTAGCCGTCCGACTGTCTGAGTGCCTGACTCCTGGATCTTGACCCTTTTGCCTATCGATTTTGTTTTGACTGAGCGCCTGTGAATAAGCTGGTTCCCGCGACTTAGCTTTTGTTGAGCGCTGTAGAAATCCCGAGATTACGATTACGATTACGATTAATGGTTCAAAAAGTCGCGGCCTTTGGCTGCATTATCGCCTGAGTTCGGGGTTCGATTTCTGACGCATAATGTGACCCGGGCAGGTCATTGTACAGCCCTGCACTCGGCAAAACAGGATTTATCTCTTGTGTCTGCGATTCAGTTTTTGTTTACACTTTGTTACCGTTATTGAGCTCCTTGAGCTCCTTTCTCTCCCCCTCAGTGTTCCGCAGGCGCATGAAGGCTGTATTGTTTAACAGTGATTTTACTTTTTCGGGTCGGAAGCACCTCTGTTGAGTTCATCTTTTAAGAGCCGCTTTATAAATCTCAAATTACAACTACAATTACAATATTGCCTGAATTTTAGCTACAGTTATCGTTATTGCCCGAGTTTTAGCTACAGTTATCGTTATTGCCCGAGTTTTAGCTACAGTTATCGTCATTGCCTGAATTTTAGCTACAGTTATCGTCATTGCCTGAATTGTAGCTACAGTTATCGTTATTGCCCGAGTTGTAGCTACAGTTCTCGTTATTGCCTGAATTTCAGCTACAGCTATCGTTATTGCCTGAATTTTAGCTACAGTTATCGTTATTGCCTGAATTTTAGCTACAGTTATCGTTACTGCCCGAGTTTTAGCTACAGTTATCGTTATCGTTAACGAAAAATAAGACTCTGAACTTCAGCCGAATGATCTAACCAGAGAGAACAGTACCACAATGGAAAAGCCTTCCAAGCCAACGGCGTAAACTCGTCTCAATTAATGGAAACCTAATTCCACTTCCATCCCCACAACTCACTCTGGTTCTTGCCACCAATTACGATCGCCCTTCATTCCTTAGTTAGGGCCCTATTTCGCAAGTTCCTCCTGTAGCTCTTCTAATTTCACGCTGTCAAAACCTAATTCCTCACTTTTTAAAAAGCTGACAAACGTGGAGTTTATTTATTTTGCACTCGATACGGGCGCGAGGTAAGTAAATCTGAATCTTTGGCGACAAGTGTGCGCCAACAATTTGTGCAGGGTCTTTACGCGAAGTAGGCCCGTATATATACGCTCATAAGGCTCGAAGCCCAGATCGTTAGATTTCAGACCAAGCGTGCTACCGAAAAGACCATCTTAGAGCACAGCTGACTGAAGAGCAGACTTAACAGAACAATTACCTGTGAAGTTTGCATAAATCAGCTACACATGAAGAGAAAACAGTATGCTGCTTACAAAGTAATTGCTTTGATTATGGCTTTGCAGGGATAGGCATACATACATAGTTCTTTTATTTTTGCGGCTCTGATATAAAGTCCATTTCATTTTCATTTCATTTTCGTTTCATTTTCATTTCATTTACTGCTCAAAAAAACAGCATAAAAATATATTACATAAAAAATACATGCGGAATACAACAGGCAGACCCAGAAAGAACCATTTTCCACTTATTTGGGTCGCCTGTGTCATATGAAATACTATTTGAAATGACGAATAATCAACTTAATATAGTCCAACTGGACTCGAGCAAACAGAATCTTTGTAATAAGAACCAGAAAAGTTAACTAACAAAATGAATTACTTCGTATAAATTCACTTACTGTGTTCATCCAAATATGTGCGTATATAAATTTTAAATAATTTTATATTGGGCAGAAGAAGAATGTCATGAGATAAATGTGTAATTAATTCTGGTCTGCGTTAAACTTACTCTATGCTCCCTTATCTTTTTTTAAAGTTACCCCATGCCGCCTTGCATTTCCTGACCTTAAGCTTACCCTATTTTACCCTATCGTTCCTTACCTTACCTTGCAGTATGCTTTACGCTTCCAAGTGGTTGTTTAATTTGGGCACTTATGCGGTTTCTCGTCCAGTTTTCGTTACCATCTGGAAGCGGTTGCCGTCCCACACGGTAAACCAAGACCGGTAATCATATGACGCGTGTAATTTCGCTAAACCGTTGTACTTTATGCATGCGCCAGTGTTGATGCACTGTCAATAGAGCTTTGGCAACTTGTCCAGAGTGCAAACTGAACATGGCAAAGTCTCGTGTCAAAAGGCGCTAATGCTGCGGCTAGGTATCGTATATTTGCATAAATTTACATAAATTTATGACATTTGCATAAATATCATCTTGAGAAATACACAACAATGCATTTATAATGTGCCGCTTACACCT
The DNA here is from genome assembly GCA_964023275.1 of Norana najaformis. Lineage (NCBI taxonomy): Eukaryota > Metazoa > Annelida > Clitellata > Crassiclitellata > Hormogastridae > Norana > Norana najaformis. Next base: position 6,227,726 of record OZ029929.1, read on the forward strand.
CCAGTGACCAGCAGTGCTTACATCGCCAGTGATGGAAACACCAATGTCGACAAATGCGTCTTACATATTTCATTATCTGTCGTTTCCTCGACGGTGTACAATTTGTAAGAGTAATGAAACTCACCTCAACAAAACACCTTTCCCAAGCATTTCGTTCTTGGCCACGATTCTTTCCTCCACCACTTCCAACCGTAAACCGTACTCAGGTCCTGAGTGGCTGTAGGTAGACGTCCATGCATCGGGGACCGGACCAGATGCTGCGCTCGACAAAGGTTGGTCTCAGTGACGGTAGCTTCTTGATGCTCTTAAGAGGGGCACCAGTGATGGGCAGCTCGGCTTTGATGTAGTGACGTGAGTTGAGATTCTCTGCGCTGAATAGACACACAGTTCGGTCTTCGTTTGGGCTTAACTAACCTCTTAGTTATGTGCTCCATGTAAGGGTTTCTCAACAGAACTGCAAACGATCGCTGGTATGGGAGACGTGTGTAACACATACGGAATGTTATCAACGTACGGTTGAGGGTCGATCATTGATACTTTCCAGCTTATCAGAATGCGTTGTGGGCTTCTGAACACAGATCGACCTCTAAAATATCACAAATCGTACATGTGTATAGTTCCATTAGGATGTTATAAACTTATGTAGTGGAACTATACACATGTACGATTTGATATTTTGACCTCGTGAAATATGTACACCAATGTGCGGTCAGCTGCTGGTAATCTTGTAAAGAATATACTTACTTACTCGCTTGCTTGCCTACTTACTGACTTGCTTTTACTTACTTACTTACTTACTTACATCGTAAGGACAATTACTTTAAAGCTTGAATATCTAAGTTCATTGCGATGCTAGATTTTCCGACATAGAAGAAAAGAGCAAAGAGCTTCCAAATGGCACAACAGTCCTACATTTGGCAGGCAGTTTTTCATTCATACTAGGCTTTGGGCCTTGAATGGGTTAGCTTAAAATGTAAGACATCATGAACAGGTCCAGTAGGTCCTAATAAAATTAACACAACCGTGGTGAATCGTCTCATATCAGAGGTTCAGTTGACGATATCACGAGATGTCAAAGCCACTTTCTCAGTCGAGAGTAATGCATTCAGTAGGCTGATCAACGATGTCATGATGGAGGACCGCGAATATTCTCGTGCTATGCCAGTCTAACAACGACAACGACTTCGGAATGAAAGTCAGCTAAAAATCGAGCGATCGAAACAATTTAGAAGCAGTCAGATTTGCCAACCGTCCGAAAATTTACAGTGTGAAACACTGGATTAGACGAAGAATTTTGCGGAAGCGAATGTATTGTGACGGAAAATCCTGTTCGTAAAATCTTTCCACTTTGCTCTCCAATTCTGTGGAGTGGAAACTGCTCCAAGTCGAGACCGCAGAGTAAACAGCATGAGGCAAAAGCCTAACTGTGTGGCGTTGCCGTCGGCATCCTTTGATAAAAGAGGCCTAATGTCGCCGAGCTTTTTAGTCGAGTTACTCTTGTTTCACGTATGAAGCTGTAACAGACCAGCATGCAGAGTAAAATGCTTCGTTGTGACCTTCGCCGTATTATGCACGACCTTCATCGTTTCGATCTCTGCCCGATTTTAAATTACCTCTACCATTGTCCACTCCAAGCTTGACCAGAGGAGTAGCTGGGAGTGGTGAGGGGGAAGTGGTACCCCGGGCGGCACTTTACAAGAGGCAGTAAAGAGGGTGGCAAAATGAAATTCTTAAAGACATATTTTATTCAACTGCACCCAAAATTTCAATGGTTTCATAAAAGACAACTATGGAGTTGAACTGGACTAGTCACCCTCTCTCTCTTTCCCTATTTCTCTTCCTCTGCCCCCCCCCCTCTCTCTCTCTCTCTCTCTCTCTCTCTCTCTCTCTCATCCTCAACCTCATCCTCCTCTCTAAGACGCTCCTTTCCTTTTTATCTGAAAGCCACGCACTAAATATTATAAAATTAAAACTCATAGGTCTCCGCTGTCAAAGTAGCCCTCTTGCTCAACCAGTCTCTCACAATTCTTTTCTCCCCTCTCTCTGTCTTGCGGGACGAAATATTGCGTCAAAACTTCATCTCTGTCTCTGTGGACTAATAAAAAAGACAATCTAACTGTCAACGACCAAATTTACGCCTCTTATAGTTCTCAGGCCCATAGCGTCCGGTTCTAGTAGGTCCTATAGGGCCTAAGGCCCTAGGCAGTCCCCTCACTGACCTTTCCCTACGGCCAGGGCGGCCTCAGGCCTCAAGTTCAAGCGAGGAGACGGCAACAGGACGTGGCACCAAATCAAAAAGTCATGGCATATCTGCAGGATTTACTATCCAATTTTTAGTAATTTCTGTTCATCACTGCGTATAGCTTGTATCTACCCACAGTGAAGAGATGGAAATAAGCGGAGCTCAGTTTATGAAATGCCTTTGGTTTTCTTTGTATTGCTGAATCTTTCATGGATCAGCTGGGTCCCCAAAATCGCGAATGGTGCATTGAACTCCAAACTAATGAATATTTTGGCACAGCATTACTAAAAAGATTTGAATGGACTGGAAATGTACCAGGACTGTCAAAGGATATCAAAAGAGTAAAACAAAATGGGGAAAAATTTGGATAATACTTCAACTGGATTGCTCATCAACTGGACTTTTCATCACAGTTAGTCAGTTTTGCTCTTATAGGTAATGTAATTGACTGGACTAAAAGTTTTCACTCTCTTTTTTCAACAGTTTTGCGATTAAATAGTCAAAACAAAAATTATCCCACAACGACTTTATGGCTAGGAAAAGAATTTGCCAATATTTAAGACAATAACTAAACAAATATATCGAGTTTGTACTGCTGTTATTGGATAGGTTAAAGGGCAAACCGTTATGTTAATGGGAATGTTTATCTTACATATCTTGACAATTCTGACGACGTTGTTTGCGAAAGCCAAAGATCTTGGCAATTACACCATTGATACACGATGGAACAACTGACACAATGGTAATGTAAATTTCGTCACACACCTCGGAACACAGATAAAGGGGCATTTTCAAGATGCTCAAGGACTCAACCATGCAGCCTTTTATAGCCTAATAGACTTGCATTGCAATAGATCAACCTGGATCAGTATACGCTCGTTGGCAATCGAACAAAGAGGTCGTCCATTAAAGACTTCCGCAAACGGGAAGGGAGGGTCACCCAAATGGGGACAATGGGAGGTGTTATGCCAAGTGCGGACAGGGGGAGAGAGGAGTCCAAAGTAAGTTATTTTTTACCCACGTCCTTAATGGTCGACCAAAAAAGGAAAGAAAGACAATCTAATGATTCAGGCATAAGTTTAACTCGTCCTTAGACTTTTTATACAACTCATTACTACTAAGTGTACTGTATTAAGCTTCGAGTCTCCAAAGAGTGGGTATTATGGGCGCTACATAAATTTCCATCATGCGTCAAAGGTCGTCTTTCAAGTCTTCGACGCTTGATGGCGCTTTGCCAATGTATGTGTCTATCTTTCGTTGTGTTTGTACGTCTCTGTGCGTGTCCTCTCTCTCTCTGCTGTATATCTATCTGTCTGTCTGTCTGTCTGTCTATCTATCTATCTATTTATCTATCTATCTCTTCCTCTCTTCCTCTCTCTCTCGCTCTCTCTCTCTCTCTCTCTGCATGTTGGTTTCTGCTTATATTTGCCCTGCTTCGATCGGTCATGTGCATGTTTGCTGTCCTTCTGTGCGTTTGTGTTTCTCCGCGTGTCTGTGCGTCTGCACGTGATGTGTATACGGGTTTGTATGGCTGTGTATTTGTGTGTCCGTCTGCATGTTTCGCATTACTTTGCTCATTTTCAGCCAATTTGACAAACGGCGACGAAAAGCTTAATGGTCATCAACAGAGCTAATCTCTCATACATTATCAGTCCATATATAATTATATATACATATATATACATATATATATAATGGAGGCTATTTACTATCGTATATGTATTATATAAGGTATATAAGGGAAGATTTTAATAGAGGATATTATACATACATATATGCATTTACATATGTATATGATTAAGTTTGTTCACGATCAAATATGTATATGTAAAAGCAGATATTAAGAGCATACACACACCTACACACCTACATACACACACATATAAATATATAGGATATAAGAGCCAATGTGTGTACGGTGTGGGATGCTATCATTCTGAGACGGGTTATGTCATGGTTTACATATGATAAGGAAGATATGAATAGGTACACATACTCGTGAGAAATTGGATATATATGCAGACAGCAATGTATGATATGAATAAATTCTATGAATATATATATATACAATTCATTTAGCATATATGGGTGTATATATATATAAACGCTAAGGGTATCATTGGTGGCGTCGAATCTTAGCGCCATACCTGAAAATAAATGGGTGTCGTTTCATTACACGTCTCCGCTTTTGTCTCCAGCTGCTTGTCAACGTAAGCGATTAACCAGTTAAGGCTGCGAGAAATTGATGCCGGAACTATTCTCTCTCTGGGACCGTTTTTTGTAGGACGAGAAAAACCAAATCATGAAGTCAAACGTCTGGCTACGGATGGTGAGTCTGCCTTTGTTATTCGTCATCATTAAGCCCACATTTTATAGCGCCAATTTATTAAACCGCCTCAGAGGCAGCTGCTGTACGGCCTGACAATATAATCACAACATACGACATCTGCTTACATTAGCACTTATGAGATTTTTGCTAAAGGGAGATCTATAAAATTAATGTCCAAATAACTAGTAGGCCCTAGTGATATACATACCTACCTATTTACCTACTTAGAGTTACGTAGATATAGCATCCTACCTGCCTACTTACATACATACATATAGGCCTACATACATACATATAGGCATACATACACACATACATACATACATACTTACATACATACTTACATACATGAACATACAGATATAGTACTTACATAGCTCTGTCTGTCTCTGTCTCTCTCTCTATATATATCTCTCTCTATCTATCTATCTATCTATCTATCTATCTATCTATCTATCTCTCTCTCTCTCTGTCTGTCATTATTCAAAGGAATGTACTGAACAGATAGCTCAACACATGAAGTGTCTGGTTTAGCCAGACATTATTCACATAGCAGACAACATTCAGGTGTTCGTGACATGCGATGCTCAAGGAACATCATCTATCGCATAATTTAGACTGCCACTCAGTTGCTGGTGTAGACATCTTTGGGTCGGACATCACATTAAAAAGTATATGGACGTTGGGGCCTCTGATTCTAATTTTACAGTTCGATGTCTCGGCTGACAGGAAGTGGCGCTGGGAGTGGCGACTCTCGTTGCTTATTAGTTCGGCAAGACATTGGCTGATCGTGGGGTGCGTGGAACCGTATATCTTTGGTGATAATGCCGCTGACCGCTTGAAAGAACACCAGAAAGGGTTGACTGATGAATTGATGGCACCGTGTCATGCGGGGGTCTTTCATAAGAAGCCATCGTCCGACAGAGACACGCACGACCCTCACCTTAGCCAGGAATGGATTCCACAGCGTAATGGCAGTTGGACGCAAAGCAAGTCGCGTGTTACTCGGAAGGAAGGGCTGCGGACTTTGGCGTAATAGTTAGTGTGGGTTTCCATGGGATTGCAACAGAGGTGCCTGGTCTTATTTTAGCTGTTTTATGAGACAATATATGTCTATAAACCTTTATAAATAAAAGATTTGAAATAACCGGATAACTCTGATTGGCAGTCCCCCTTCCCTCCCTCCTTTCTGCAATTGTAAAATATATAGCGCCTCCTCAGCAGAGACTCAGCAGAGGCTGTCCTAACCTAACGACAGAAGACTAGGGTCGAACGACATTGTTTTCAAGCGCTTACGGTATAGAGGTAAAGAAAGGCTGGGGAGCTCGTGACGTAGGTCGCTAGACTACCTATTCCAGAAAGTTGAACCGACTACAGCGAAGCTTCTGTGCTGTACCGTGCAAGTTCGGGCCAAAGGAACAAACAGATCACCCTGGGCAGCAGAGCGAAGGAATCCACTGTCAGGAACAGAAAAGACTGAGACACGTAACTCCCTGAGATATAAGAACAGCCCCCCCCCCTGGGCATTATGCTCATAAGTATTTGTGCATCGGCAATCAGGGCATTTCCTTTCGCATAAAGCATTTTTCCTCCCTCTCTCCTTCCTTATCTCCCTTAATCTATTCATTCATCCATCCATCCATCCACGCAATATATATTAGGGTCCCAGCTGAAATACTGATATACGGATATCCCGCTTCAATTCGATTACCTTCATATAAGCTGTCTATGTTTCCACTGAGACTATTTCATCCGTCCACATGCTATTAAATAGCATTCCTGTTTGGCCTAACGTTCAGCTTCTAATAAATCGGACAACCACAACCGATCGAGCGTTGCATCTCCCAACCGTTAGATGGCGTCGTGCGTGACCTCTGACCTATGAGCAGACGACCTCTCGATTAGTTCGATCAGTTCAGGCGGCGCTGGCTTTTCCGGTGGACAGAAAACCTTCAAAAACGGTCGTGGATAGCGCAGATGAAGCGATGAGGAGCTCGGCTATATGGGTGTTGGGGAGAGGCGGTCGGTGAGGCCTTAGGGCAGATAACAAACCGCTTCCAGGGCGTTGAATAACTCCAGCTGCCGGTGGTCGATGTTACAAAGGCTGCTAAAAGCGTACACTGGCGTCAAATGCATCGATCCATCTATCCAGCTATTCAACCTTCCTTCTATGCATCCGTCCACCTGTCCATCTTTCCATCTTTCCATCTATCCATTCTCCCTTTTATACATCACTTTCCTTCTCTCCAGCTTTCCTCTATCTCTCTTCCCGACTTTCCTTCATACAGGGTGGGAAGTTTAGTCAGCGTACAGTATGTAGAGGACAGGCCCAAGAACTGAGTCCTGCGGGACACCATGAGCCACAATCACCCAAGATGAACTGTCCGAGCCTATCAGCCTACCCTCATGTAACACTGCCTTCCAGGGGCCAAGCAACCGCTCCATGCGAGGTGGGAAGTCGAGTCAAGATGAGCTGGTTATTCACTATGTCAAAGGCTGCGATTATTACTATAAAAACCAAAAGAATTAGTTGCTTCACAGAAATCTGAGAAAAACCGAAGACGTGAGATTAGTTTAGTATAGAGGTAACAGACTAGACTGTGTGTATCTGGATATAGCTAGTCAAGAACCTTTAAAAGGCATTGTAATATGGCTATCTGACAGCTCTAAAAATGCGCATCTCACAATAACCTGAAAATGTTCCCTTAGTTGAAACTCCGTGGAGCAGTTCAAATTGTCAGTGTAAGGTCGTTCCTTAATTAAGAACGGCTGAAGCACTTACACGGGAAAGCGGGAAATGTAGGACTCCGTCGACTGTAAAACTGATGATGACTGTCCGTTGTCCCGGCTTTCTTAAGGTAGGATGAAACCAAAGCTGATTTATTCGGCAATCGTACGGACTTGATAATGAAAGGATCAAATGCTCAATAGAGTTAGCGCAGTATTTTAGGCATACAGACCAATGAATGCAAGCAATTCACAATTTTAATGACGCATTTGACGACAGACTTTAGTTACCGTTTCCAGGTTTACGACATAGGCTTTAAAGAAGGCATAGAAGAGCTTTGGATTATTCCAGGTAATGGAGTTACAGAGGGAATTAGCGTGGTCTACCATTATTTTCGTTACAAGAACCCTAACTAAGGCTGTGGTCTTGTGGACGCTGTGTTGAGTAGGTATTTCAGATGACACAGGATAGGATGGGATATATAGGTTAGGATGGGATCGGATCGTATGACTGGATTATGTCAGATTAGCTGTGAGATTGTATCTGTTGTCACTCCGGAGTCTGCTAAGAACGTACATTAATGACATTCTAACTGGTGTCCGTCTGTAATACACAGTCAATATGTGTACACAGCTGGTTTATTTACACCCTAGAAGGTTAATTTTTTGTATATCTACAAGTACGCACACATTTATATATAACATATATATTATATAAGTTTAAATGTAAATATATGTATGCATGCAGATAAACATTATTTACAAATGCATACATGTATATATTGTAATTGTAATTGTAATCTGACATTTATAAAGCGCCACTTCAAGAATAGACTCATCAGAAGCGCTCCCGACCCGAACCAGTGAGACCACTGGCAAATAATACAGACTTCAGGCGCTTGCGAAACTACGGAAGAGACAAACTGAGGAATACTAGCCGTAGCTCTCGGGAAAGGCGATTCCAGCTATTGGGTCCAACATATGTAAATATATATGTAAATATACATGTAAATATATATGTAAATATATATAATAGCCTACATATACACAGGCATATACACATAGATATAAATATACATATATTATATGTATTTAGGAGTGCATATGCATATGAATGTACACATACATGTACAGCTGTACAAGTATACATACAATCCTTGCAGATATACACTATACATATACATATGCATATAACACTGGCCAACACATAATTTGTTGCCTCAAATGTTAGAACTGTTTCTGGGTATATTTGACCTGCTGATTCCAGAAAAGGCACCAGTTTTCTCCCAGCAGGTCTAGTTTTCGAGATATAGAACATTATGCCATATACCAGTCCTTGCCTCTGCTCGCCCATAAGACATAAGGCTATAGCTATAATTATGTAGTGCTCAATTTATTATGTGATACACTAAATAAACATAATAATACAAATACTTAAAAGAAAATGGTAGTACCTGAAACTGTACTTATATGATACCAAACAGAACAAGTTTGTTATAAAAATTTCAAGTCATTCGACACCGAAGAAGCTCCTTTTGTACGATTTCCGAGTGTGGCATCTGCCGGAACAATCGCGCATAATATTCCAGCAATAGTCTGCCATCATGTGTTCATCCCATCTTCCTTGATATCGATTTTCCATTGTTTTGATGTCTTGGTGAAATCTTTCACCTTGCTCTTCGCTGAAGTCACCAAGATTCTCTGGAAAGCGATCTAAGTGACTGTGGAGATAATGGACTTTAATGCTCATGTTGCAGCCAAGCTTGTTGAAATGAAGAAGCATATCCTCTACTAGTTGTGCATAATTGTCTGCCTTCTTGTTGCCAAGAAAATTTTTAGTTACAAGAACAAAGGAAGACCAGGCACAAGATTCGATTTCATTCATTGATGGTATGAAAAGTGGGTCATTCATAAGTTGCCTGATCTGTGGACCATCGAAGATTCCAGCCTTCAATTTTTCCATTGTAATTCCTGGTAACTTGTGTACTATGTATTCGAAGCATGAACCTTCTTTATTCAAAGCCCTGACAAATTGTTTCATCAGGCCTAGCTTTATATGTAGTGGTGGCAGTATGATCCTATCTCGTGCCACCAAAGATTCCTTGATTACATTTTGAGCTCCAACCACCATGTCTTTCCTCGAAGGCCAATCTTTTCTTGTCCAATGTTCATGCTTGGCTCTACTGTCCCAAAGACACAAAAAGCAGGGATACTTTGTGTAGCCACTTTGTTGACCAAGGAGGAAATTTACCATCTTCAAGTCTACACAAATTACCCATTGATGTTCTTTGTATTTTATCTTTTCCAGTACTAAAGAGATGGCATTGTACTCTTCTTTCATCCTGGTGGAGTGACCGATTGGAATAGAACCAAATTTGTTGCCGTTATTTAAAAGCACACATTTCAGACTACGTTTTGAACTGTCGATAAAAAGACGCCACTCATCTGGGCTGTAATCCGACAGACCAATTTTCTTCAATAAGTTGCTGATGTCATTACAGAATACTAGGTTGTTGTCTTCGGTAAAGAATGCCAGCAAATCCTTTTCTCTGTTTCTATAAATTGTAATCTTCGTTCCAGGCTGAAGTGCATTCTTTTCCTTTAGTCTGGACGCAAGCAATTCAGAGGACTCTTTGGAAAGATTTAAGTCCCTGATCAGATCACTCAACTCTTTTTGGTCAAAACGTTCACTGTGTGAAGTTGATTGGAAATCACTGTCACTGCCCCCACTTTCTTCACTTTCGTCATCTTGTCCGATATTGGACATGCAAGTGTCATCATCTGAGAGCTGAGGTAGTTCGCGAAAAGGTGGAACTGGTACAATATCCGAATGCGGAACAGGTCTCCTGGCTGAAGGTATATCAGGGTAAGACAACTTGTGACGATTATTTCGATTGATGCCTATGATATTAACCATACAAAAGTAACAGTCGTCGAAGTGGTTTATCTGTTCCCTCCAAACCATCGGTACACCAAATTTCAGGCAGCTTCTCTTTCCAGTTGTCCAGTGGCGCAATTGTTCAATACAAGTTTTGCATACTGTATGAGGAGCCCATTGCTTATCTTGATCTCCAAGTTTGACACCAAAATAACCTACATATGCTCTTTTTACAAACTCAGAAATCGGTTTCCTGTTTGCTTTTAGTGTGTATTCCCCACAAATGTAGCAGAATATGTCTGGATGGTTAATGCAGCTCCGTCTGGAAGTAACCATAACCTTAAGGATGTTCGCATCTGAGGAATTAAGTGACTAACCTAAAAAATAGTAAGAACATGTAGTTATTTAATGTTCACATTCACAGATTGTTCTTGCGACAAACTCGTAATATGCCCTAAGACGACTGCGGCTGCTCTAGCTTTCAGGAGGCGGTTTATATAGGCTATAAATGCTGACTTCAGCATAATCTATTTACATAGTTCGAAACCATGAAACGCTGTATAAGCACAAATAAATTCTAAATGAGGCCATGAATTTAGTGCTGAGTAAGCTGTAGGCTACGGAATAGTTATTTTGTTGAATCAGCAATATCTCAGCACGCGGCAAGATATGCTGATTTTACATTATAAGGATGTAGGCATTATATGAATCAGCAAGAATTATAATTAGCCATAAATAAAGCTTATTATGACATTTTAGTTTTGTCAAAGACATCGTTTAAAGAGTGGACTGGGTTTTCTTTACAAAATCGACGATATCTGAGAAACTAGACCTGATGCACTATACATATACATATGCATATAATATGTGTAAGTAGACACATAATCGATAGACCTCCTCGCAAGAAGGTCATGCCCTTTGTCTTGCAACGCATTCCCGATCACTAGCTAGACGTCGCTAAGATTCTAAGCGTAGCCCCCACCCACCTCACCACCATCCCCGCCCACCCCACACCCACTCCCCAAGCGATGGGTAACGGGGAGGGAGTGCCTTCTTTGTTGCGGACAAGGGGTTTTCGGATAGTAGTACTTGGTATGGGTGGAAGTAATAGCTTGGCTTTTCTTGGATGGGCCTCAGCGATTCTCAGGTTGTCGGTGGATTTGGTTATGGTTAGGGTCAGAAATTCCCTGCCCAATTCTATGACTTCTGTTCGTTCTGTCTGTTCATTGACGTCATTTGTTTCAAATTTGCTTATCATTATTAATTATGCATTTATTAAGCGCCACTATCTAATGACAGTGCATCAATCGATGGCGCTGAGCAATTGTGAATGAAGGACTTGCTCAAGGTCCCTACACTAACCTTCTAATGGGAGGCTCGAGCCTGTACACTCCGCGTTACAAGCCCAGCGCTCTAACCAATCGGCTACCGTGACCCACTTACCCCACCTCTCCTTACCCTTAGCCCAACTTCTGGATGGTTTCTCTGACAGAATTTGATCTCACTTCTTCAACTGTTTTTAACGATTTTTTATTACGATATCACGAAGTGGCGATCGATTGATCCCTTGGACATTATGATAACGGCGCTGTAGAAGTCATTAGATTGGATTAGTGCTCAGATATGCTTTGGTCGACGTTTGATGCTAAGAGTTATAGGCGTCAATCCCCAAAGGCCAATTCCCTTTCCATCGCTCACCTTTCTCTGTTTGGGGTGGGGCAGTGCGACAGACTTAGGTGCAGTCGTGATATTGGCAGCGCGAATAAGCCGATCGAAGAGAAAAACAAGTGCGAGAGTTCTTGGCATCAAAATCCTAACGGAAATGGCTGTATTATTATGTTGCACGTGCATACAAGAAAGTCTGCTGTACATGATCCTATGACTACATTCGCTTTATCGTCATTTCCCTTACCAAAAGACAGTCCATTGTGTGTATATACGGTGTAATAATGCAAGAATATGCCGAGTGGTACCGCTGACACAGTGTGAGGCACGTACTGTGTCAGTAAATATCCCATATCTCACAAGTGAGACGTAGGGGAGGCGCTCATTTCCTTTTCTTTCCTGAACCGGCAACGGACGAATCCCAAGGACCTGACATGGGGCCAGCGCATCGCAGGACTTACCGTTTATTTCCCAGCTTACGCCGGCACCAGCGCTTGGTGACAGAAGAACAGACAACCTGCTCAGGGTCATAGCTCGGAGTAGAACCCGCAACCGCATGATCATTGACCAATCGCGTTACTGATAGACCCACTGTGCAGCACAGTGGTACAGCTGAATTGCCGTTTCTAGGCCCAGACCCTCTACACTTAAACCTGGTTGTCACAGGTCCTTCTACCCACCCTTTCTAATACTAGTTAACATCAACCAGATAGTGGGGCCAAGGTTCAAAAGGCCACAGAGACCTGAAGACAGGTTACTGCAGCCCTTCTGAGAACACGCTAAACATGGGACTATACAAAAAACCGGCAAGGCGCTATATAAACACTCATACATGCATATATTTATACATACATACCTACATGCATGCATGAATACATATACACATACATTCATATGTATACACACACATACATACATATACACACATACAAACATACATGCATACATCCATGCATACATACAAACATATACACACATACATATATATATACACATACGTACATACATACATACATACATGCATGCATACATGCGAACATACATACATATATACATGCATACATACATACATAGATCCATACATACTGAGCATTTTGGAAAAGATAAGAATTCAGTCCGGTCCCGAACGACGCTATCAGAGATCTTGCAGAGTGGAAAGAAAGAGCCATTCCGGAGCCTCAGGCCAGCAACGGAGAAGCTCAGTACTGTCGTGTGTCGACCCAAGCTCGTGGCAAAGCAATAGCAAAAGATCCCGATTATCGAGTAGAATATTGATGAGTCTGAGAAATAAGCAACATGTGATACCATAGACTAAGCTGGTGAAGAACTACGCTGGAATTTATGTGCCTACGCCCTTGTTAAACAGCTGCTAAATGCAGTGGGTAGATTCTTGCTACTGCAGTATGCCGTTTATGTTAACGGCTGCTGAAAACCAATACTGTCCCTTCCAATGCTTTTCCGTGGAAGCGTTTTGAGTTCAAGGCAGAAAAGACATGTCGTTGATCGATCTGGTCTGGTATACGCATTATATGCAATTACAGAGGACCAGACTCATAGGACCTTCTTGGTCCTCACTTTTTATGCTATGATTCCATGACTCATAGGACTTCGTTGGTCCTCACTTCTTATGCTACGACTCTATGGCTATAGGACTTTGTTGGTTCTCACTTTTTATGCTATGACTCTATGGCTCATAGGACTTTGTTGGTCCTTACTTTTTATGCTATGAATCTATGACTCATAGGACCTTCTTGGTCCTCATTTTTATGCTATGAATCTATGGCTAATAGGACCTTCTTGGTCATCACTTTTTATGCTATGAATCTATGGCTCATAGGATCTTCTTGGTCATCACTTTTTATGCTATGAATCTATGACTCATAGGACCTTCTTGGTCATCACTTTTTATGCTATGAATCTATGGCTCATAGGATCTTCTTGGCCCTCACTTTTTATGCTATGAATCTATGACTCATAGGACCTTCTTGGTCCTCACTTTTTATGCTATGAATCTATGGCTCATAGGATCTTCTTGGCCCTCACTTTTTATGCTATGAATCTATGACTCATAGGACCTTCTTGGCCCTCACTTTTTATGCTATGAATCTATGACTCATAGGACCTTCTTGGTCCTCACTTTTTATGCTATGAATCTATGGCTCATAGGATCTTCTTGGTCCTCACTTTTTATGCTATGAATCTATGACTCACAGGACCTTCTTGGCCCTCACTTTTTATGCTATGAATCTATGACTATAGGACTTTCTTGGTCCTCACTTTATATGCTACGACTCTATGGCCTGTCGTTCCTCTCTGAAGTTTCCATGACGCAATGTGCGTCACCTTAATATATTTCAGAGCATCTGTTAAGAATCATCGTTTGGCCTGGATTAGAGGGTTTCGACTCTAGTTTCATTCTGAATCTTACTTCATCCAGTGCCGTTCGTCAGTTTCCCGCAGCTCTGAGGCGAATCAGGTTCGATAATTGCTCGACGCTGATGGAAAAGGGATGGGAGTAGCAGGAGGAATAGGATGTAAAGGAGGAGACGCCAAAGCAGCAGGGAGGGAAGCAGGGAGGGAAGCAGTGAGGCGGGAAGGGAGGGAGGCGAAGTGCGGAGGAGAGGGTCGGTCGTCTTTTGCGAAGTTCGGGGCGTATTTGCTTCTCTTCAGCATGCGTAGAGCGACTGCGTTGAGGCACAGCCAGCCATTAGCTGAGCAAACAGCGACAAGGAGACTGGGCGATGGAAAGACAGCAGGAGGAAGGAAGGGATTGCAAATACAGGGACTCTAGGATAGAGACATACAGACAGACAGAGTGAGACAGACAGACAGAGTGACACAGACAGTCAGTCAGCAAAGAAGGACTAAAGGAGAGAACTGAGGGTAATAAGCGAGACGGAGGGAAGGAGTGATGGGTGGATTGACGGAATGAGGGACGCAGGACAGACTGAACAAATGGGAGCGGAATTGAACAGTGGGCGGATGGATTGAATGAGGCAGATGAAGAGCAGCAAGAAAACGATGAAAATGGAGAACGAAAGCGCGTGAAAAGCTAAAGATATGCAGCCAGTGGGCGACCGAAGGATTGGCGGAATGTGGAACGCGAAAGAACGGAACAAACGATGGCTGTTTTAATGGGATGAATGGCTTGGTGAGTAGATGGATGGATTTTGGACTGACACGAATGACTGATGGGAGAAAATGGAGGATGATAAGGTTGAATAATGAACGAGCAAACGAACGGATGAATGAATGAATGAAGGAACGGACGGATTCATCATTTCGATGAAGACTAGTGATTTTTGTCAACGCATGAACTCGGTCAGATAGAAGCAGTTCACTGGATTCAATGAAAGCAAAAAGGTGACAATTGCGAAACTCATTACAGGAACGCCGTAGCCGTTTTAGCACGTAATCTGAGCAACACGTAGTCACAGCAACATGAGTGATTGCATGCACAGCAGTGGCGAAAATTAGTCACTGCATAAAGGCACGAGGTACATCGAGGATGATACAGGCAGATAGACGGGTGGGGGGAGGACGTCTCACTGTTCTCCTCGCCTTTAACATCCATTAAATAGCCATCTTTTGTTCTGTTCCTCCGCGTTCCTCATTCCATCAATCCTTCGGTCTCCTATTGGCTGCGTATCTTTAGCTTTTCACGCGCTTTCGTTCTCCAGTTTCATCGTTTTCTTCCTGCTCACTGACCCCGCAGTTCGTCTGATAATCATGCAGTTCTCTAAGAATCTGGCATCCACTATTGACTATACTGTGCCTCCAACCGTTTCTCTTCCACTCTTCACTCCGCCGTTCTCTCTCCTCTCCGTACCTCTTCCACTCATTCTTCCCTCTCTCCATCTAGCACTCTTAGAAAATCGTTATTTTCAATCGATAAGAGACGGTACCGCTCTTTAAATATTTCGATCCTCCTCCATATCGTACTTCGGAACCCCTTCTTCCACCTCCACGTACTTCTTGTCCTCCTTCCCTATCCACGTCCTCCTCGTTCTCACTGTTCTCCTCGCCTTTAGCAATCACCTTCTCTTTATCCTGTTCCTTCTCCTGCTTATTCCTATCTATTAGCACGAGCTTTCTTCTCACGCTTGCCTGCTTGTTTGCCCTTGTGCTTTTCCTCATGCTTACATTTGAATCATCATAACTTCTCTTCTCTAAAGTCTCCTCTTTATCGTCTCTTTAACTACTCCTTTCTATCTTCTTTCCTTATACTTCTCTCTATATTCTCATTTCCATCCTCTCCTCTCTATCTTCTCTATCTTCGCCGCTCTATCCTGTCCACTTCTTTGTCTTCTCAATCTCTCCTCTTTATAATCTCCTCCGTATACCTTCTCCTCTCCATCTTCTCATAACTTCTTCTATCTTATACTCTCTACCTACTCTCTATCTTTAATTTGTCTTCTCCTCTTTATCCTCTCCTCTCCATCTTCTCCACTTCATCCTCTCCTCTCTGTGTTCTCCTCTTTGTCTTCTCCTATCCATAGTCAGCTTCTCCAGTTTTATCTTCTCCTCGTTATCTTTTTCTCTTACTCTTCTCATCTTCCATGAAATTCCCATTCTGTATACTTGTCTCTCCTCTGCTCTCTCTCTCTCACTCTCTCTCTCTCTCCTTTGCTCTCTCTCTCTCTCTCTCTCCTTCGCTCTCTCTCCTTTGCTCTCTCTTCTTTGCTCTCTCTCTCTCTCTCTCTCTCTCTCTCTCTCTCTCTCTCTCTCTCACACACAGTTTTCTTTCTCTCTCTAGCATCTTTCATTCTGTTTTAAGCTGTCATTTTATTAATCTGTCTGCCAATGTTGTCTGTATAAGTGTGTTTATGTCTCTGTCCCTCCCGCTCGCTGCGTCTCTGAGTGTCTGTCTTTTTGTCTGTTCTGGTTCCATCCATTCATGCAGCCAGCCTAGAACCGACTGACCCGATGAGGCCGTGCCATCTGGAAATTTATTCTGCCTCGTTGGCCTTAGAAATTGATTTCACGTTCCTTAGTAGAACAGAAGACGTCGTCGAGGCCAGATAATTTATGTAGCGCACGTGTAATCAGTCGTGAACCAAAGGCGCTTCTTGAATTATCCAGTTATCGAGGGAGCCGCAAAGGCACAACAGGTCATTCACCCGAGATTGTTTGGGATTTTGTGACAAGAGCGTGAGTTACGGACTGAATTACAAAATGCTAGAGTAAGAGAGTAAGTTAATTATTACATTACAAAGTAAGAGCGTGAGTTAATGTTCAAACTGTAAATTAAGAGCGTCAGTTGAGAACTCATTCACCAAGTGTCAAAGCAAGTTGTGGAGACAATTGTCAAATTCCAGAGGGTAATAATGAGCTATATCGTGATAGTTCCGTGTTGTCCAATGTGTAACTGAAATTTTTCCAAGTTAAGGTCCTCTAGTGCAGCCGTTCCTCTGATGTAACTCAATTTTTTATCTCGTGAAAATCACTTTCCCTGGTGTAACTGAAGCTTTCCTGGTGCTATTTCAGCTGTGGAATGACTACCAGTTGCAGTGGGAGCCAGGTGACTTTGGAGGAATAAATGTCATTCGACTTCCATCTCACAAAGTCTGGAAGCCGGACATTGTCCTCTTTAATAAGCAAGTACTGTTTTGGAGGTCTTGCCCAGAAATGTATGCAGCGTTGGTCTCATCACCCATCACCATCATCATCACCATCACCGTCATCTAATCATCATGAGCCATGGGCTCAATGACCGTATGTCCGATGGCGTTCTCGCTATGTTCCTCCACTGCTGTCTTTCCAGTGCCGCATGGCTCAGCTCCTGAAGTGATGTTCACACCATTCGATTCATTCGATTATATCGTCTACCCATTCTTTATGGGGTCGTTCTCTCTTGTTTGTACTACTATCATACAAGTGGCAGGCTTATTGCCGATACCTATCATGAGAGAGATTAAAATCATTTCATATTTGTAACTAAAATTTCTTATTGTAATTAAAATTGTTAGCAATATACAGCGCAGTGCCCTATCTTACCTCAACTTACCTTATCTTACGTTTTCTTACCGTACATTTCGTCATATATTACAATACTTATTACAGTTGATGCCGTTTTACAGTGCCGATGGTAGGTACGAGGTTTCATACAAGCCAAATACGGTGATCTACAGTACGGGCGACGTGCTCTGGATACCACCAGCGATCTACAAGAGCTCCTGCACAATTGACGTGAAGTACTTTCCCTTCGACCAGCAGGAATGCCAGATGAAGTTCGGTTCGTGGACGTTCAACGGTGACCAGGTAGTCCTCGATTGGTACGAAGGTCACGAGAAGGTCGACCTGAGCGACTACGTCAACAGCGGCACGTGGGACATCATTGCCAGTCCTGGGGTCTACAGTTACACTTGGGATTCGGTCGAAAAACATCACAAGGCCCAGATCACGTTCACGCTCCGCATCCGTCGGAAGACGCTTTTCTACACGGTCAACCTTATCATCCCGTGCGTACTCATCTCGTTCCTCAGCGTCTGCGTCTTCTACCTGCCTGCTGATGCTGGCGAGAAGATGACGATGTGCATCTCGATCCTGTTGGCGCTGGTCGTCTTCCTGCTGCTCGTCTCCAAGATCCTTCCTCCGACGTCGATCACGATCCCGCTGATTGCCAAGTACCTGCTCTTCACCTTCATCATGAACATCATCACGATCGTCATCACCGTCATCATCATCAACTGGAACTTCAAGACCCCACGCACGCATCGGATGCCGTCCTGGATTAGGTCCGTCTTCCTGAACCTCCTCCCGAGGTTTCTGCTCATGAAGCGACCCCACCACGACCTCCGCTGGCACAAGAAGGCCTACAGCCGTCGCAACAGTCCCTCCGAACGACACTCCTCGGCGTCCTGTTTCGGGTGCCGCTCGGACCTTCTGGAACTGGCTGAGCTAGCTAACGTGGAGCCCCATAGGGCGGGGGTGGACAGGAGAGGCAAATGGGGGGCAAGAGGTCTAGGAGGATTCGCGGCGGATGTGACGCAGCAGCAACAGCAGCAACATCCGGGAACCGTCGTCAGGATGTCACCGGAAACCGAGAAGGCCGTCGAAGCCGTGAGGTTCATAGCTGCACACCTGAAAAACGAGGACGAATACGGAGAGGTAAATTCACCTGATCCTTCTGATTTGATCTGACCTGCTTTTGAATGCTCTGATCTATATTTTAAAGGAGCCACACAAACAGCCAGATACAAACATGGATTCGTCGCCTTTGATCGCTACTATATTTACATGTAGATCACTGATACCATGGTTTTATCTTTTCTGCTCCGATCTGAGTTGATAATCTTCTATCTTCTGATTTGATCGTATTTTATCTCCCTTAATCAAAACTGTCGTTTATGGATAAGACATCGATCTATTTTGTTCGATTCTGATATGGTCAGAACCGCTCTCTCATCTGATATGAAGCGCTTACCTGAACTGGTGTAAGCTAATATTTAGAACTGCGGTCTTACCAGAATAGTTTTGATCCTATGTAGGCTACGCATTGTTGATTTTATATAGCCTTATCTGAACAATTCTCACTCGATCTGCTTGATCTGAATAAATCTATTATAAACTACTACGTTCCGACCTCAACTGCTCTTATGCTCCTGTTTGCTATATCACTAACTGATATGATAAATGAATGTGCATGTTTCCTTGGCATTAGATCCTCGAGGACTGGCGCTACATTGCCATGGTGATCGACCGCCTACAGCTGTATGTCTTCCTCGTTGTTACGGTAACCGGAACAGCCGCCATTCTCGTTCACGCCCCCCACATCTTTGAATTCGTCGATCAAGATGAAATTAAACTGCGTATCATGGGAAGCACCGAAGACTTCATCTAACCAATTCCGAAGAAGACTACTACTCAACCGAAATTCAAACAACTTTAACTGAGCATCAGTAAATAATACTTACACCCACAGTCAGTGTACAAGGTGTCAAAGGGCAAGAACCCCAGAAAGGACGATTTGCCCCGCTATCAGAGCCACCCAGTTACTATATTTTACTTATGTAGATAATACGGTATATGAAATTAGTAAATAAATGAAATGAACGAATAAACGTTGAGTCCGTTTAACAGCCCATCTTATGCTTACAGCTCATACACGTACTTAAAATACCATGCTGTCAATGCGATTTCTGTACTTTGCTAGCCATATTTAACCATAGAAGTCTTAACCATATTTATTTTTAAAACAGACTAGTTTAAAGAGACTAGCGAAGTTGTGTTACATAAATTCTATCAAATAGTGTTACATAAATTCTAGCAAATAGACCACCGTACGGCACTTTGGTCTATTCGGTAGCGCCCTTGATATGTAATCCAACGATTGCGGGTTTGCAGAGCGGACTCCGTGAAACGTCCCTGGACAGCGCACAGTTTTTACCTCTCAGATTCGGTTTTACTGACCTAACGCGCGTAATAAAAGTGCAATAAATAAATAAGTAGCTGAACATATAAACAAATAAACCTATGCAGGACACAACATCAAAGGCCGACGGAGATCCTTTCATCTCAAAGAAGTCGTCTGCTATTCTCCAGAATTTTTTTACCTCTACATGTTTGCGCAACATTTTATCTGTCCTGGCTATTCGTGTCTTGTCTGGTAAACTCAGACACCAGAACGCTCACAATCACACTGTCTGGTAATAAACACACCAGTCGTGACAGATAAGATGGCACAGTGTGACTTTTACAGTTGCTAAGTGACAGGGCCTCTGTTATATAAAATTATTTTACAGCTTATTAACTTTTACTGATTGGTTAATGTTACTACTACTATTTCTGCATTTATCAAGAGCCACTATCTAGTGACTGAGCATCAATCGATGGCGCTGAGCAATTTTGAGTTAAAGACTTGCTCAAGGTCTCTACACAGTAATAATCCAGAGAAGGTTCGAACCCGTACTCTCCGCATTAAAGCCCAGCGCTCTACCCAATCAGCTACCGTGCCCCACGGCGGTTAATGTTAGGTTAGCCCTGTATGGTATTATTCGCTCTAAAGTGATGTCTGGTGACAGTGGTCACTACTGTGGCTACTGCAGTGCTGTCTGGCATTCAAGCATAACAGTTGCTCTGTAAGCAATATGGGCAATATGCTGAATATATAATACATATTCTGAACAGAGTTATGCATCTCGTCGCCTGTCATGACGCAGGGATGTAGTCTCAACAACTCAGTCTCGAGAAGTACTTAACGTCTCGTCTCGATCTTGTTTCAGAGATTTTAGCCAACATCTTCGTCTCATCTCGAAGCAGGACGTCTCCTGTCTCGTCTCCTGTCTCGTCTCACGTCTCGTCTCACGTCTCGTCTCATGTCTCGTCTCGTTCTCGCCTGGTGAGGTTTCGTGCGCAAGTGAATAGACTCGGTGTGTTTGTGACAAGTTAAAAAATTGTAATACTGACCACTGGTACGACTACACGCTTCAGATTCAGATTTACTTACTTTGCATACGTTGTAAATGCTTTTAATAAATAAAACTGAATAAATAAATAAATCTGTATAGCCGGATATAAGTTTACCATGTACGGTACTATCATAAGGTTATTCAGTTCACCAGTGCTTAACTGCAATCCGCTGTAGTAGATTTCAAATTAGCGCATCATTTTCAATACACCATACTAACTGTATCCGTAGCAGCATTCTGCCTACGCAAACGTAATAGCTATGCAGTAGCTGTCTTCAGCACGTTGGAAGCGGCACTATCTTTCCTACTAGACGTTTATTTTGATTTTAAAATAATTTTTAGCTAGTGATTCGTATTTCTCGAAGGACTGGTCCAGTTTTGAGTTATACAAATAAAACTATTCAAATAAATATTTTAGATGCAAAATTTAAGGTCAAATTCGTGCGAAATATATTGAGACGAAACTTATATTTCAATCAAATTTTTTAAAATTTTCCACAGAATTCTGCGATTATAAAAAGATGAAGCGCTTGAAATCTGACAACAAAGAACCAAGCATTTTTTTGGTAGTTTCTGTCCTAGGGGCAAATTTTCTTCCCCCGTAAACTACACTTAAGCCGCATTGTTCACATTGACTGCATGATCGTGCAGCCTGTGAGAGGCCTTCATATTTATCCAATGTATGACATGCATTACCAAGCATCATTAGGCCTAGTTAACGCACACGACATTAAACTTGGCGGAATGACATGTAGGTTAGCATTTTTCCAGCCGATCTTATGAGCACTTCGTTCCCAACTTCAAACCAGTGATTCGCCCCGATATATGCTGTATTACGCAATAACACAATATTGTAACCTATAGCCCATATAATATAATGGCACATGTCACTTTCACACACGCAAGCACGCACGCGCACACATATTGAGGTATATACAAATCAGAAGAGAAGCAAATACAAAAGAAATCCACCTGTGGTCCATTTTCCGCACCAGGTGGTAACGGTTCAAAAACCAAAGCACAACTAAAGCCAAGCTGAAACATATAACATATGCACAGCAGATTGCATATTATAGATTGGGTCATTCGGAAATAAATAAATAAATATATGTATACGTAAATATGAAATTTATTAGTGATATGAAATTCACATAAATTGATATAAATATGTTGTTGTTTTTGTTGTTTTTGATGATGATGATGATGATGATGATGATGATAATAGCATGAAAGCCCAAGAATGGGGCCTAGACTTAGACAAGACCCGAGACGACCCGCCCCGAGACCGAAATGCATAGACAGCCTATGACTGTCAGGGCCGTTAAAGTTGACCGTATTTTACAGGAGCTGTTAATAATGAAATCGAGAGAAAGGAAGAGGAAGAATCAAGATAGGACTTCTGGAAGAGGGGCATTTCAACTTTGAGTGAGAGATGTGGACAGCGATTGCAAGGGGAGAAGTGTTGGTGAGTTCGTAAGATGGGTCAGATTATTGTCGAAATTTTGGCGGGAGCTTATTCAAAAGGAGTGCGGCCCGGGGAACTGCAATTTCCAGAAGAGCTTCCAGCCTGCTTCAGCAATCAGCTCTTCGGCAGCACGGTTCTTCCCACATAACATATAACATCTGCAAGCCTTTACAAGAGCTGCACTACTGCGCGCAGCATCATAAAAAGCAAGAAATCCAGCATAAGCTTACGCAATTTTGAAATAATGATCGCTTGAAAAATGATGTCTAGCTTCGAGGTTTGGAGGCCCCTTTTTCTTATAAGCTGGTTGAGAAGGAAGCATCGCTGGTTAATGAGGCTAAAAATATAATTGATATGGTTTGAGGACTGGTTCCAACCCCGATCCACAATAGTTTGGGCATTTAGCAACCAGTTTAACAGTTTTCCATGCAACTTAACAGCCCGAATGTAACTGCTAAGGAAGTTGACTCTCCAGTTCAAGATGTTAGGAGGAATACTGAAAGCTTTCGGTTTCTTGAGGAGAATGAGGTGACAGATAGAGACGAATGCCTTTGAAAAATCAATAAGCAGAAAACAAACGTAGCTTTTGTTGTTTGTGGTTCCTGCATGTTATAGGTTGTTGTATGTATGTCGAGTTTTATATAAAGTTTTTGTATAAAGTTTTTAAATTTTAGTTTTTGTAACTCTGTAAAAATATCACCCATTTAAAAACAATGTGTATTTATGGGTTCGTAAATAAGATCGACGCAAAAAGGATCTTGTTTTCTTAATATTATGAATATTATGCAAATTATGAAACATATTAGGCATATTATGAAGGCACCACATGTATGTAATATATGACATTTCCTTTGTGCATATGATCAATTTCCCAGAACTTCGAGGCCTGATGTTCTTGTAAGCCACTCACTCAAATGTCCCTAACAAACTGATGATGTTCACTGCTATCATGCCAAGCAACTGAACCAGGTACCTCGGTCGGAAGCTTTCTCCTACGAGGCTCAGCTGTATGCATATCAGCTAACCGAAGTAAAGGGAAAGGCAAAGAGAGTGGCAGAGACGCATAGAGACAGAGAAATGGGTGCAGGGATGTAAAGATGGAGATAAATGAAGAGAAAAAGAGCAGGGGAGACAAAGGCGAAACAGACTCACAGACAGGGACAGAGAACAGACAAAGAGGAAGGGCAATACTAGAGAGGTAGTTGGTAGATGCTAAAGATAAGTTGGCTTCCACTTGCGGGTAGGCTTAAGTTGTCGAGGTTATCTGGCAGCCTTCAGAAGCGCAGAGGCCTCCTTACTAGTGGGCTGATATAGGCTGCACAGCCAGGAGCTCAGGCAGCTAAGGATGGGCCGGGAAATACGGAGGATGGGAGGGGGACTAGAAAACGATGGCATTCTAGGAGGCTACAGCAGCAGAAAGGAAGTGCTACGCACCTTGGGCCCCGAGAAAGAAAGCGATAGAGAGAAAGTGGTAGAGGGGAGAGAGAGAAAGAGAAAGAGAGATAAAGTGATAGAGGGGATAGAGAGAAAGAGAAAATGACAGAGAGAGAGAGAGAGAGAGAGAGAGAGAGAGAGAGAGAGAGAGAGAGAGAGAGAGAGAGAGAGAGAGAGAGAGATTTTAGCCCACATAACGGGAGCCTAGCTGATTTATATAGTCAGCGTTAAGCTTCTTTGCATGTTTAACGTGAAAGCCAAAGTTTTCGTTGCTCTCATAATCCTAGCGTAGCCTTAACATACGATATGCAGTTGGATCTGACTTGTGGAAAGTTTTTGCGGCCAATTTCCGATTAAAGCGAAGACTGAAGAAGCAAGACTCCTAGACCTTCATGAAGTTGGCCTCTCCCAATAGGTGTTTTCGGAGACATAAAATGTCTAGCAGTAAAGCTCAGCCACACTGCTACAGGATTAGCATGAAGCTTCAACAGACTGATTGGCTGTAGGCCACAGACGGTGAGCTTCAGAGACAGACAAATTATGCGTATGATCGTTCTAGCTACTTTTGTGTCTGATATAACCAGATATCATTTTATGGTAGAGCCAGTGACTCAGTGAATGAGACTCTGCAGCAAGTCAGCAGCGAATTCGTAGTTGTAACGAAGTTTGAGTTAAAGTCGAACAGTCATCGTTTGCATGAGCATCGAGTAGTAGTTAGTCATCGTCGGGCAGGGAGTGGCGGCAGTCTGTCTGGTTCTGAGGCTCCATTCTTCTCCTTTCTATCCAGTTCAACCGTCGGATTTCGTAGTTATGATCTGCGTAGTTGTTATAAAACTGGCGTCATATAATTCCTTGCGACTTTTTTAAAGCTGGTTTAAGACACGTTGTACATTGACTTCTATAGTGACTAGAAAGGACCTAAGCATTGTCGGCGACCTGAGCTGTCTGCGTTACCGCCTTGGCTTGCTTGAAAGCTTTATCGTCCGCGGGTAACTGGATTGTCAAACTCTGTAACTTCTGGAGTACATATCGACTGATCATTTGTGTACTAGTATTGAACACAGCGCTACAGAAGTCCAGAAACGAACGATAGAATCTCAGAATAGCCACATTGCTAGTAGTTGTTTTACTTTCCGCGATAGAGCATCACTGAAGGAACGGTTGCGTAGGCATGCAGATGGAACTTAGGCGGGATTTCGGCTCTGGCGCCGGAGTAAACGGTGAGGCTCCGAAGAGGAGTTCCATCGAGATGACGATGAAGACCACGAAGAGAGATACGACTGAGAAAAAGAACGATGACGCTGACAGGGAGAAGTACAGTCTCGAGGATTTCGAAATAAAGAACGCCCTCGGTAAGATCTCATATGCGACGTTTGAAATTTTGATAAGGCATTTGATAAAGTTTAAAGCTACTTGTGGCAGTGTCCTCGGTAAGACTCATATGCGATGTTTGAGATCTTGGTAGGGCATTTGATAAAGTTTAAAGCTATTTGTGGCAAGGTGTCTGCGCCTTTAAGAGGCTTAAACTCAAGGTTAAAAATGATATTGACCTCTTTGAGTCTGTTATGTGTATTCATCTGATAGGGATGGTCTCATAAACTCTCTGAGCTTCTTCTCCTCATCTGGGAACTGCAGATTGCATCATCTAAATAGTTTTACTTCGCTGCTTGTAATAATGTCAGCGTAATATAATATTGATTGTGTAATTGTGTCAGTGTAATATAATATTTCAATACTAATATGTTAAAACTGCAGCTCTGTTCCAATCAGTTGAAGTGTGTTGTTTCTACAAAGGCCTTACGCAATTGTCCATGGATACATAGGCTACATACAAACAAGAACCGCTTTTAATAACTATTAGCTAACACTTTTAGTGGTTTCACAGATATTCATCTGGCAATTGATAAAGCAGGCATAGTTCCTGTAAATGTTTCGCAACTGCGGTAGCTGCTATTTTGTAAGTGCTCATGATAAGCGGTATTATATCCCTTAGGGTATATTTGGATCATTGGAAAGCTTTTGATGAAGTTGATTTTTGCCGATTCGAGAAAAGACCGTTTTTTGGAAGCCATATAAGAAATTGAAGGCTTCCTATGCACAATTAGGCTAATAGCGTTTTGTCTTCGGCTAATGTTTTGGGTCAACTCATGGATAACAACATGGCGGTTCAGTTTTGTTTTCATGCCTGTGCTTCATGAAAATCATCCTTCAGTGCCCTGCAACATTTTGACTTAAGAATGTACGGCATAAATGTACAATAATCATAGCGTCTTTTGCCTTTGCAACGCTTAGGAACTGGTACTTTCGGAAGGGTTGTGTTGGTACGCCATTCGCGAACAAGAGAGTACTTTGCTCTGAAGATCCTCACTATCAAAGAGATCGTCCGACTGAAACAGGTGGACCACGTTAAGAGCGAAAAGGAAATACTGTCGACCGTCAAACATCCATTTATCGTCAACCTGTGAGCTAATGTTTCAATTTTCACATCAGATTCTTGAAGTATACGCTCACACATACAGTGGTAGCATGAACTTGAACATTATTTATTGTTCCAAAATAACTAGCAGCAAAAAGCACAATATACAGAATAATGTTAGGATATAAAAATAAAACACAGAAAGGACCAAAGTCCCGCTTATTAGGTAGGGGTCCCTCTGTAGCAAGAGCTAATACTATATGAAGAACCTCTATACAGAACAAACCTATATACAGAAACAGCATTCCTTCATTTTTCTTTCCTTCTATCTTGAACCTTGCCTTCCTGTGTTTTTCATTCTTCGGTACATTTATCAGCATTTCTGACTAGGCATATATCCAGTTCTTGTGTCAACAAACCCTTCACTCACCTGCTCACTTACTTATCCCGGCAGGCCGTCCCACACGCACTCGTTCAGCCAGCCAACCAACTGATCAACATATCAAACATAGAGCCAACCAACTCATCCATCTTTCCACCCATGATCCATCGATCCATCCGTCCATCCATCATCCAGCCATACACACAGCCATCTGTCCATCCATCGATCCATACACAGAAGCGCTTTCAAGGTTTTTAATATCTCCGTGTAAGCCTCCCAGGGGCCCGCCTAGACTTTGGTCTCACATGATATAACCACCGTGTTAAAGGGTCCATTGTACTTTGAGCCGTTGGGGTTTACACCGAATACACCAATGTTAAAAGAGCCTCTGTCCATACATCCATCATCCAGCCATCCATCCAGTCATCCATACATCCATCCAATCATCTATTAAATCATCCATCCATCCGTTCATTCCCAGCCACACTTTTTCTCATCAATTCGTCACTCGTTTACCTGCAGACTCTGGACCTCGCACGACAGTCGTTACCTGTACATGCTCTTCGAATACCTATGCGGAGGTGAGCTCTTCACGTACCTACGCAACGCTGGTCAGTTCTCGGACGGGACCTGTCTATTTTATGCCGCCGAGATCGTCTCTGCCCTCGACTACCTCCACTCCCTGGACATGGTCTACCGGGACCTTAAGCCAGAGAACCTCCTGCTCGACAAAGAAGGTCACCTCAAACTAACGGACTTCGGATTTGCCAAGAGACTCGATAACAGGTATGATCGGATATTGTCTAATGCCACCAAACCTGATTTCGGCAGACCACGTGACAGGGACCTCAAGTGACAGGACACGATATTTAATTACGTCGGATTTAATTACATCGGATGCAATCTTTTCTAGGGTCATGGGAGCGCTTTAATTCACCTAAAATCTTGTCTGATCTGATTCTCTCTGACATATTCTTATTATTATATTATAAAATCGATGATTATTTTTACACATGACTAATATATGCACTGACTGCTGTAATATAGTAGTCAACTGGTTTGAGCGCTCGTCTTGTAACGCGAAGTGTGCAGGTTCGAGTCTCCTCTGAGACGGTTGCTGCGTAGGGACCTTGAGCAAGTCCTTAACGCACATTTGTTCAGCGCCATCGACTGATGCTTTGTCGTTAGACAGTGGCGCTCAATAAATGCAGAAATAATAAATAATTTCACACATAGGGCTATATATGCATGTGTAATATATATATATACATATATATATATGTGTGTGTGTGTGTGTGTCACGTCAACGTTTAAATAACTAAATGAACCTAAAATTTTCCAGCATTCCTCTAAATGACCTACATTTTAGAAAAAAATAGGCGGAAGCAGGAATAAATTCAATATAAACAATCCGTTTCAATGATCAATACCATTATACATCAAGTGACGTTTCAAAATCTTTCAGGTCTTTTTAATCAAAGCAGTTCTCTGTCTCTTAAAAAAGGGTTCGAAAAGCAGTCAGGACTTTACTTCCGTCCGTCCGTCCGTCCGTCAGTCTGTCTGTAATTGTGTAATGTACATAAAGTAAATTAAATGTAATGCCACATTAATAAGCTTACCCTTGCCACACGAATGTACTGTTTTTTTTTCGGAGCAGAACATGGACACTGTGTGGCACTCCGGAGTATTTGGCGCCAGAGATCGTTCAGAACAAAGGCCACAACAAAGCCGTTGATTGGTGGGCACTCGGAATCCTCATCTACGAAATGCTCGCAGGGTATGCATATCAAAAGCAACTCAGATTTCGAAACTCACGACGGACCTCACCGTCGTCATCGTCTATGAGACATAATCTAGTCGTCATAGTCACCGTCATTGTCGTCAAAATCGTAGTCACATGATTCGTAGTCATAGCCACCATAATTGTAGTCATATGGGTGGACTATGTCATGATCATCATCTTCGTGATCATCGTATTCGTCAGGCTTAACCATAAACATTCTCATCATTTATTAATAGCACGTAGCATCACTGCTAGCACTACTGATGCTACTAGCATACTACTTTACTATTATTACCTTTTACCAGAGATAGGAATGATCCAGTAAGAGTGAAAAATTAGGTGAGGAATATCTGTGAAGCACATCTCTGGAAAAACAAGCCTCGCCTCAGTTTTTGGGAGTTATAAATAAGTAAGGTTAAGTTATTATAATTATTATCAATATCAATAATTTATTAGTATTATTACTTTTCCCCGAGTTACATATGATTCATGGGGATTAAAAACTTATTGGAGAAGAGGTAAACACCTGGAACGGCCGCTACTTCTCAAGTTCTGCCACGAAGAATGATGTGCTGCAGAAAGCAACTGTACTGAAGCGTTGAAATGTCAATGCCAATTATTATTATTATTTTTTTTACCCCAGGTACTTATGATCACTCAGGATTTCAGAAATTAGGGATTGCGTTGTTCTGGGATGGCTAATATTCGGTGATGTTGTGCTCGGTATTATAATAATTATTATTATTAATGTAAATTATTATTAATATTATTACAATTACAATCACCATCGTCGTAGTCGCCATGATTATTATTAGTAGTAGTAATATTAGAGTAATAGTAGTAGTGGTAATGGTGGTGGTAGTAGTAGTAGTTGTTAGGAGTAGTAGTAGTAGGTAGTAGTAGTAGCTCAGTAGTAGTGGTAGTTGGAGTACTAGTACTATTATCCGCTAAAGTTAAAAACCGCCAGTGCATATCAACAGATGGATGATTGAGGGTGCATGTGTTTTGCTAGTTAGCAGAGATAGCAGTCAATGTTTCTTGTGTTATATTTGTACTGATGCTGGTCGTTCATTATTCACCTCCTCCTGAGGGCGACAATACGGGACAGGACATAATCAACGATGCAAAGGGTAGATAGACACTCAGGCAGACAGACAGACAGACAGGGGGACACAGAAAAAGACATACAACTGTGAGGTAGGGGATCGAAGGAACTGTTGATGCAAGTTACCGTGATAGTCAAATTAGTCAAATGTAGAGAAAGGGACGGACAGGCAGACCAGGCAGAGAAAAAATAAAAAGAAATACAAAGACGGAGGTTGAGACGGAAATCGAATGAGGGAGGAAAAGATAGCAGTGGATATGATAGGACAAGGGAAGGCAGAGCAGAATAAAGGAGAGCAGTACAGAGCAGAATAAAGGAGATAGTTCATGTTATTTATCTCTCTTGTTCCAACCCACAGTTTGGTCATATATCATATAGTGACTGTAGATAAAATATTTTGAAGATAGAACAATACTTAGGACTTGTCCAACTGATTATATATATATATATATATATATATATATATATATATATAAATACGCACATGATTATGCAACGCTGTTCTGATGTACCCCTAAACCCAATCATAGAATAGCCACACTGGCTATCTTAACTAATATCTAGTCAAACGGTTGCATAATAATGGCTGTAATAGTAAATACAGCGAATGAGTAGTTAGTTCCCATATACTGAGTGGGGTAATCGTAATCGTAAGCTCGAGAACTTCTACAGCGCCCAACGAAAGCTAAGTATGTATGCTAAGTCGCGAGAACCAGCTTATTCTCAGGCGTTCAGTCAAAACAAAGTCGATAGGCAGGAATGGTTCGGTTCCAGCCCAAGATCCAGGAGTCAGCCAGGCGAACAGGTGGGAAGAGCCAGAACACAACATGCATAAACATACGAGATGTGCTGAGTTTCTTCGGGCTTGATTGATGGGCAGGACCCAAGGATCTTATCTATACAATCCATGACGAAGAACATCGGTATGCAGAGCATACACAGATGCTGCTATGCACAACGCTATGTATCGATTGTTATGCCATGCAACGTCGCTGTTCTCTTACTGACTCACTTTTCTGTCTGCGCTTCAGTACTATATCTAGAAAGCAGAGTCACTTCTTACATATTTGCAATAATTATGGTGAGAATCGTGTTGGTCTTAATAATGCGCAGTATAATAGTTTACAGATTCAGTATATATTTAACATAATAAATCAAGTAACAATGTATGCTGTTTATTTCGGGTTTTCAACATGTAATAAGAAATTTTACAGCGCCGCTTTAAGAGAAACTAATCACAGGCCTTGTCTTCGCTGGCCTAAATGATGTTCGAGTTCATCAAGAACAAACTGTTCATTAATTAGCTTAGTGGTCAGATAACTAGAAGAGGCGGCTCCAGGATTGCTTGCGTGGAGGGGCAAGAGCATTTCCAGAGGGGCGCCACATTCTGGCAGTCCACCGTGCACGGGTCTGACCTAAGGGGCGCCGGCATGTAATCAAGAGGGATCCGGGGAAACCGCCCTCCAAGCCTATAGGTAAATCTGTCACTCAGAAGAGACACAAGTGGGGGCTTCCACACGTAGAGCCCAATCGACGGATTCCCACCCGGATTAATAGTACGTAGATACCATGATCAGAGTTTCTCAACCGCGTGGCAACCAATTAGTTAAGGTTCAGAGGAGATTCACAATCAAAGGCAAGTGACATCCGTCCACGAACGATGACTCAAAATGATTAGGAACGAAAAGATTATATTAACTTATCTTAAATTACCGAGTACAAGTACATGGGTAGCAAGTGCAAGTGGTTCTTTATGCCATGTTCATTAGATTTTAATGGATACCTTTAGCTTGCCATACCTGTGGTGGGTATTTGGACAGTTATTTTGCCTGTTACAGGTATCCTCCTTTCTACGACGACAATCCGTTCAGCATTTATGACAAGATACTCGAGGGCAAAATAGAGTGGCCGAAATACATGGACCCAGTTGCCAAGTGAGACACAGATTTAACTAACGCCACTATATAAAAACAAGACATCAGTCGATGACGCGTCGCCCCTCGCATCTGGATTGATACTCCGTATGAATTCCACAAATTCTGCGTTCCTCCATCCTTCTGTCGTTCACCCAGCATCAGTTACTTTAAGCCCCTTTATCACTGCTCAGGCTTTCCATAAAATCAACACTAAGTTCCACCTCTCCAAGAAATCTTACCCTGATGCATCCAATCCACCGCCTTTTCATTTCTATTCTTGTTCTCATACGGCATCACTGGACAACTCTTCAGACTTGACGCAGCGCTAGCGAATAAGCTGGTGCCCTGCGCTAGGCTTTTGGCGGCGCTATAGAAAGTTACGAGTTTTCAATTTACAATTTTACAGCTGTTCTTTGTTGTCATCGTTTGCATCAGGTTCATCTAGCGCTACTGTAATCTAATAACAAGGCATCCATCCATTACACAATATTTATATTACGTTACAAAACGAAAGTTACATTAAGATTTTTACTGATTAATTTTGCTTTTTGATTCAGGGATCTCATTAGGAAATTGCTTGTACAAGATCGAACTCGACGACTAGGAAATATGAAGGTATAATGCCAAATCTTCGTTGCCATCGTCATTGTTATCACTAGCATCGTCGTCGTTAACCCCGTCAATCGTCATCATCATCATCACTAACAACAACAGCAGC
Organism: Norana najaformis; assembly: GCA_964023275.1. Classification (NCBI taxonomy): domain Eukaryota; kingdom Metazoa; phylum Annelida; class Clitellata; order Crassiclitellata; family Hormogastridae; genus Norana; species Norana najaformis. The sequence goes on from OZ029929.1 coordinate 6,260,196, forward strand.
AACAACATTGTTACTACCACTTCATCATTAGCATCATCATAATTACCTTGATTGTAGTCGTTATCATATCTTCAACAGCGATGACGATGAGACGTCATCACCACCATATTACCATCATCGTCATCATGAGCAAAATCTTCGTCATATGTTCGTCGTTTTATCGTCATCGTTGTAGCCGTCGTCATCATGAAACGCAGTCATTCTGATGTCTCAGTTTTTGTTCCCGTTTTCCAGAATGGTACATCGGATGTCAAGAACCATCGGTGGTTTCGAGCAATAGACTGGGAGAACGTCTGCAACAAGAAACTCGACGTACGTAAGATAAGCTCGTATCGATGTGCCACATAATTTTCTGTTACATTACAGTTGTCAATGTAATTGTAGCCACGGATTTATAAGGGCCCCTTCAAGACAAACTCATCAGAGGCGCTCCCTACCGTTTATACATATAATATGACATGCATACAATATAGGCCTAATACGTGTTCTACTACGGTGAACAGCATAAAAGTGGACTTGGGGGTGTGTTTAGTCGGAACCATAATCTCTGGATTTCTTTCGCACCCAAATGTCGTGGGAGTTAGCTTACTCACAGGCGCTCAGTCGAAAATAAAATTGGGGAGCACTTTGGGTCAGGTTAAGTTCGAACACGAAATCCGAGTCAGACAGGTAGACAGACAGGTAGACGGCTACAGCCGATGGTGTCAGACAGTATGACACCCACATAACATCCGCCTACTCCATACAGTTATAGGCCTGATTGAAATACTGGGATGAATCATAAGCAACAGGAGCCGAAATCAGTAATAGGTGTCTCAAACCTAGAGGACTTAGTGTATATCAGTGTGATTAAACTTCAGTCGATTAAACTTCAACCCAATCGCTAATTTCGTTTTAAAGTAAAATTATCGCCTACTAACGAATTCAGCTTCAAATCCGCTCGTCCTCACATGAGCCATCGTCTTGTTAATGCATGCAATTTCAAATTTAAGTCTCTTTGTCATTTGAACTATTAATTTATCATTATTCGTTTTTATTTTAGTCACATCTAGTAATCGTCATATGTAGACTTAGAGCATATATAACTTTTCATTTTGTTTGTGAATTATGCATTTTATGTAGTTTAATAAATATATTACTTAAATATCTGATGTGTACGCATTATAAGTTCAATAATCAATAATCAATTTCTATTTCTGCGTATAGCCTCCCATCGTTCCGAGAGTAAGGCATGTGGGAGATGCTAGGAACTTCTACGAATACCCAGACCAGAACTGGCAGAAGTGGTACGACGAAGGTGGACAAGTATGTCAACTAAGTGACTGACTCCCTCATTTACTCACTCATTCAATCATGCACTGAATTACATATTCATTTACTGAACAATGCATTCATTCATTCCATTCACTCATTCGGTCGCACTAATAAGTCCTTGAAACAATGCACAGAGTTATGCACAGTTGCATAGGCCTATTTGTGCAGCGGTTCAGTGTTGTGAAGCAACATCATCCCTCCAGTGACCATTCGTTGAGTGCTAGGCTATTTGCGTCAACTCAACCCGTCATCCATTCGTGGTCGGTATATGAGTACGAACGCCAGGTTAACAATGTCCTGTTATTGTATTGCTGTGGTTTGCATTTCATCTGCAAGAGCCTTCACAGCTCAAACACTCTAGACCAAAGTTTTTTGGAGATATAGTAAAGTATCCCATATCTCACAAGTGAGACGTATGGGAGGCGCTGATTTCCTTTTCTTTACGCCTTTGACCCGGCAATGGACGAATCCCAAGGTCCTGGAGATCGCATGACTTTCCATTTACTGCCCCCGTTTCTGCGGTACCAAATTCTACTGCTTGGTGACAGAGGCACGGTGTGCTCAAACAACTTGCCCAGGGTTGTTACACGGAGTCAAATCCGCAACCTTGTTATCACTGACCAAACGCGTTACCGATATGCCACCGTGCCGCACACTTGGAGATACAGAGGCATGTTAAAAGATGCGTTACCTTTGCCTTCTCTGTGCATAATGTTCTTGTGCTTTCTTCTGTAGGACCCAAAGACAATATCAAACGGAGAACAAAATGCAGAAGTCGAATATGATGAAAAGACGTTTGACGACTTTTAGCACTTAATAAAGATATATATATATATATATATATATATATATATACATATGTATGAATAAAGATATTGTATAATTGTATATGGGCCATAGCATACACACAATACATGCATAAAACATGAGCATGTATTTACTACACGAGTAAAAATATCTTACATGGCAATAAGTAATGGCAGATGAGATGTATGTATGCACTTTTATTTATTTGACGTTTACCAGCCTAAGTTAAAGGCCCAAAGACCTATAATAAATAATAATATGCATAATGATATTGGAATTTGGAATGTAATCTGGCCCACATCGATTCTGCTTTGACTGAGCACCTGTGAATAACACTTTTATGCTGTTCACAGTAGCAGAAACATGCATTATACTGTACAGACGTCATGATATAAATATATATTCGGACACTTCAAAGCCTATATAAGTTTCATATATTATGGGCCTAGAAGGCAATATATTATTAGCCTGTATATATATATATATTATATATATATATATGAGTTTACGTGTATATATATTGTGGGCTTATTTTATTAATTTTCATATGGTTTGTGTTTGCTTTTTTCCTAATCGTTCCTGCTCTGATTCAAACTCAACGAAGCACCTGCCATGCGGAGGCGTTACAGCAAAACCATTGGCTTTGATTGAGCTGGCCATTTTCTACCTGAAAAGGCCCCGCAGCCAGCGGCTGCAAAATGTTTTGATTTAAGTGCAGACCACAGTTTCTCCTCGTTATTAAGATGATCTGCTCACACGACAAGAGGGTTCTAATTCACATAAGATACCTAGATTTGAAGGCACTCATCCACTTAGCACAATACTCTTAAAACGTGTCGCTGCAGTTGCATAGGTAATCACTATACAACGCACTCTTAAAGTGGTTTCTGGTATATTCGGACACCAACGTGACCAGAACCCTCACAGTCTTGTTGTCTGTTGACAAAGTCCACGCTGTCTGTACTCTGAGGTTAAACACTTATTCATATTTTGGGGTTAGCGTGACTGTCAACGCAGATGTCGGGGGTTGAAGTCGCCCGTTATTGTAAGCACAGAAGGAGAAGAGTCCAGGCGCTCAAGCTGGGTAAAAGTATGAGGGTGAAAAGTATGGCAGGCGACAAACATTAACAAAGGCGAGCCGTCGAGTTCCAGGCATTCAAAAGACTCTGGGGTTGGAATCGGAGAAGGGAAGCGAGCAAGTTTCAGGTATGACTTAAGCAGGAAGGCAACTCGTCCACCTAGACTATCTAGCTGAGGTTCATTTAGGACAGAAAAGGATGGAGGAATCCTGTACAAATGAAGAAAGGTGTGTCAGACGAATGGAGCCAAGTTTCGCTGACAGCAAGAATATCTATCGAAGTATTCAAGATATTGAAGTGAAGGGACCTATTCCTAATAGAGCGAATATTGAGGTGGCAAAAGTTAATAGTATCAAAGAGGGCAAAGATCAGGGTTTAGCTCAAGGTCAAAAATAAAATATCAAAAGCGCCTTTTAGGAACCCTACAAAGGCATTTGCTTACCACTTTCGGTTGGTGATTTTCATTCCAAGTATTACTTAATTAATTATCGCTGCAATAAATAACTTCGAAGGTCGCAGTAGTGGACAATCATCATTAGACTTCTAGTCTATAATACCTGCATACTGGTCACACTTATTAATGTCTTCTGTCTGCAGACATTACTTATAGAAGAGTAGTTTGTATGAGGTCACGTGTTCTGACATCGTGCTTTAGTGCGAAAGTCACCAAATGGCCCTCTAGCGGTTGGTAAATAGGAGTTCCTTGAAATAGACGGGAGCAGCCATAAATAGAGATTGAAATGCTCATGCTATAAATCAAAATAAGCTTTTCAGCAAAGATTTATGCCTTGACCATAGAATGCTGTGGGAAAGTAAATGAAAGGCAAACGCACTGCTGTATCGAATAGCAGGCCTAGTGCACAAGAAAGCTTAAATCACGATAGTATTAGGTGGACGGGAATCGGACAACTATGAAGCAGTAATTGGATGCAAACTGAATTAGGAAACTGGTCAGAAAGCGGACTGATTGATCAGTGGCCATGGCCAGGAGCTCGTGTGAAGATGGTAATGTATTGTAATCTAATTATGACAATTTATATGGCATCGTAGACGTGGCCAGCTACTTATATGGTATTTTACAGTGTGGATTCGATTGTCTACGAAAAGCAGTGGCGTAGGAACAGATTGTGCAGGTTGTGCAAAGCACAAGGGCCCACAAGGCCAGAGGCCGCCTGGGCCGCCAAGGGGCCAAGGTCCGGTTCCTCAATTACTTAAAGCAAAGTAGCCAAAGTTCAGTTTGCAAAAGGGCCCTGGGAAGTCTAGCTACGCCACTGACGAAAGATGAGTCCAAGAAGAGCCACATTATTTTCAGCATTCCAGCTTTCTGTTAGACACTTAAAAGGCGCTATATTATGTGTATCACAACGAACGTGAAGACATTCATACATACGGTTAATTTGTAGAAATGTACTGCCGAATGACGAACATCGTCTTTGGTACGAAGCAGGGAAGACACCGTTAACTAAAGATAAGATACGACAAGATAAGGCAAGGTATGACAAGGTAAGGCATTATTATATAAATACAGCTATATATATTAAATGAAATAATATATGGAACATTTACACTAAATACTTTGAAAAGTAGTGAAAATTATTTAAAATTATATGTATTTGAAGAAGTCTTCGACCCATAATCGCTTCATAGCCACAGCTGCCCCACCCCTCTGGAATAAACTCCCGCCAGAATTGCGACAGTTGTCTGGTCCATCATACGAACTCACCAACATTTCACCTCTTTCAGTTTCTGCGCAGGTCTTTCACTCAAGACTGAAAACACTTCTTTTCCAAAAATATTATCCTGATTCTTCCTCTTCCCCTTATCTCTCTTCTCGTTTCAATTTCAAACACCATCCACTGTAGCCGTCCGACTGTCTGACTGCCTGACTCCTGGACCTTGACCTGGAACCGAACCCCTTTGCCTATCGATTTTGTTTTGACTGAGCGCCTGTGAATAAGCTGGTTCTCTCGACTTAGTTTTCGTTAGACGCTTTAGAAATGTCGAGATTACGATTACGATTACGACCCTGCTTCGGCTTTCTTCCTGTTAGCAGGCCTCTTCTTCTTCTTCTTTTATTCTCCTCCGTCAGGCCAACGAGCCAACGATGAGACCTCAACTTGTCGTCACCAGGCACTTCTGTCTCTGGTTTTGTCCACCGCTTCTCTCATATCCATGTTCCACGCCTTCAGATCCTCCTTTATATTGTCCATCCAAGTTTTTGGTTGTCTTCCACGGCTTCTTGTACCTTCTACATAACTATACATCGCCATAGCCGGAAGTCTCCTGTCGTAATTCATGTTGAGGTTTCTTGGTCCTATTCCAGGGGGTGACCACTCCTCTCCTGGCAGGGTAAGGAGGCCGGTGGGTCATTTTGCAGACTTCTTTCGCCCTCAGGTGTCCTTCCAGCACCTGCCTCCTGCGTTAGCCAGCCGTTTTCGGGGTTCCCGGTGAGCCTGTCCACCTCGCGTATCGCCCTAGGTGGTCCTTCAGCCAAAGCCTTCACCACTGATGGCATAGCCTCACCGAGCATTCCCTTACTTAGCTGTTTCACCCCCCCCCCCCCCCCACCACGGTGAGGTGCAGGTAGGTCTTTGGGGGACCTACTCATGTTAAACTCTGACTCATTTTTAAAATCTAACTAACTTCCAAAACAACTTCGAAACTACGAATTCACAAAAAAAACAGCCAGTTTCATCGTCGATCGCGAAATGACTTACTTCCGGTCAAATTCGAAACAATAGACTTTAGAAACAAAACGAGAAGCGCCACGAATTACTGGAAGTGACAATTTGCGCGTTGTCAATCACAGCTTATAATAGAAAGTCTTACCAAGCTTTTCAGCAAAGATTTATGCCTATATATATATATATATATATATAAAGTGTTATATTCCTGAAGGATAAATTATAACTCTAACAGGTCTGCATGTAGCCACTGCCCGCCAATATGAATGCCAGTATATCGCTTGAACACGGTCGTAATCGTAATCGTAAACTCGAAATTTCTAAAGCGGTACTTGAAAGCTAAGCGCAGGGCACCAGCTTATTCACGAGCCCTGCGTCAAGTCAGTGGGGTTCCCCAAAGACGCCGTGTCAAGAACCAAGTCCGGTTGCCAGAAGACCAGAGAGAGAAGAGGGAAAGGAACCGTTACGATGGGTTGTCAACTTCTACGCTACTAACGATGTTCTGCCAACATCTGCACAAGCCTCTAATATTATATTCTTGTTGACCTCAAGTGGTATGACAAAATTCTCGTTCACTGACTACGTAAAGAAATCTGTGGTCCACCGTCTGCACAGGTTTTAGCTCGGGTTCGCATTTGTGTTCGCAAAGATGTCGTTGGGATTGGGTTGGAGCTGGTAGCTGTAAAATGGTCGCAAGCGCTTAATTACCCTTCCCATTGCAACTTCCAGCGCAGGAGTTTTGCTCTGGTTGGCCCCGCTTTTTGGAATGGGCTTCCTAATGACCTACGCCATGAATTTCTTAGTCTTTCTCTCCCCCTCTTTTCCGCAAGCGCTTGAAGACCTTCCTATTTTCCAGTGCTTCTGGGTTGTCGGACCGGGAGCGCCTCTGAGGAGTCTACCTTGAAGTGGCTCTTTACAAATTCTCGAATACATTACATTACATTTATCCCGTAGATTCCATTCTACCTTTGTGTATCCGTCCCTTGTTGACATTACACAGTGGCTGGCTGTTAAATATTTCATCTCGTTTGGTCCGGAGTTCGAAATCCAGCGTGTCGTGTGCCTTTAACAACACACTGTTCAGCATTGCAGACGCCAAAGTAGTATTGTAGGTTAAGCCTTTGAATACAAATATATAATTATTCGAAATGATTTATTTACAGTTTTCGTCCTTGATACAAGCCCAGGCTTATGTAAATATATGGAATGTGCGGAAGACCCAGACCTGTATATTATATACATATTATGCATATTGGGCTGATGTCGTTGGTTATAGTCTTTCATGGGCTCCTGTATTCACCCTTTTGACTTTTATGAGGATATATAAGTATACAGGCTTTCAGCTATTACATTCCTTTCCTCAGTTCCGTGTATAAACACATAGGCCTATATTGTAGAGGCCTACAGTGTATATGGGCACAACCGTTGAATCTCCTCCCTCCTCCCTCTCGCAAAACGAACGGTCTTTAAATTTTATAGGTTTTACACTTATTGGTTGATTTGGGTGGGGACACAGAGTGAAGAGGGGGTGTTTCCCAGGTGAGCGCAATCACAGGTAGATCTACCTTCTACGAAGCGATCGTTGAATGAAAGGGCGGAGCTTCGCACGTGGGCCGGTCAGCCAAGCAGCTCACCTGAGTCACCGGTGACTGCACACAGGCTACCTGTCTACGGAGACGCCATATTTTCTAATTGCGTTCAACGTCATTAGGCACTGGATATAACTGCAACCTATAACGCCAGCGCTGTTTTGAATTCTACAGACCTACTCCTTAAAATCGCAGGAAATTTTCGACACAGATGTAAAGTAAACTGTCCTTTTTTCCTGGATTATAGCCTACGCGATCTTCACACGACGAACGTATTTAGCCGAAGGACGGATAGTGCGGTGGTTTGCGCTGCTGGTGATAGCATGAAAGTGACGGTTTGCTTTGATGATGTGCGAGTTGTGGTTCCGTGCGGAACCGGAGAGATGTCCGTCGCGGAACTCATCCAGCTGGCTATCGAAAGGTACAAGAAAGCAGTCGGGAAGGTAAGATACAGACGGAAGGACTTCGATCACTTTTGTGGGATATTTAAAAGTGGCTACATTGAGTGTCTAGATATATACATATACGCATACATATGCCTACGTACATGTACATGCATATATGCATACATACATACATATATACATACTTATATGCATACATACAAACATACATGCATACAAACATATACATGCATACAAATATGCATGCGTACATACATACATACGTACGTACATACATGAATACATTTCGCTCCCACATAACAAACTCTAAAAATCTTCTTTCTATTATATCAGAACATTACATCGCATCAGGTCAGGTCTTTCGGAAGACATGTCACAAATAATATCCCGTTCTCCTCTGGTTTAATTTCTCCTTGATTATGCCAACTCGGTTTTTGCATTTAGCCCTGTCTCCGATCTTAAACTCAATCGATGGTGGCATTGGAGTGAAATCATAGTCTATGTGAATAACCCCGTTCAAAATTAAAGCATTGGGAGAGACCATGCAGAAGACAGGCGGTGACGGATTGTAAATGCATCGGCCTTTGACCTTTGTGTCCGAAGTTTTAACCCCGTGACGTCATGTGTGGCTTGTTGTTGTGGTCATGTAAACGGAAAGAATAGTGGTCCTTGTTTGAATTGTCTTGTTTTCTATTCAGCCTTACAAGATCGATCAGTTGCAGGCAGGACCGCGCCTCTCACGACGTGCGCATGTTTACTGAGGCGTGCAGTAGAACATCGATTGATCCAGGCAATTAGGCCGATCCTACTGTAACTTGCTCTGTCTTGCTTTACCTTACCTTACCTTACATTGCCTTACTGTAACTATCCTCTGTCTGCCCATTTCTCTCAGCTCAAACACAACCCACCGAACAGCGGCTCTTCCCCTTCTGTCTCTGGTCTTCTGGCAAACGACTTGGTTTTTGACAAGGCATCTTTGGACAACCCCACTGACTTGACGCAGCGCTTCTGAATAAGCTGGTGCCTTGCGTTTAGCTTTTAAGTAGCGCTTTAGAAATTTCTAGTTTTCGATTACGATTACGAACCTTACCTTAGATTACCTTGGCTAATCTTACCTTGCCTCACTTTGCCTTACCTTACATTAGCTTAGTTTTGCTCACCTCATAACCTTGCCTTGTCTTGTCTTGCTGTGGAGATGGAAGAGTTCAGTCCCAGGCTAGGCGAGGAGGCAGACTGGCTCTCATGAACTCGCCCCTTGTACTTAGCAACTTGTGATACGCCTAAATGTAGTAGTGTACTTAGCGAGGCTTAATAGTATCAATTGTGTCGTAGCCTGGTGTTATACGCATACGGGACATTGGTGGTCATGTATGAATGCTTTGCAGCTACTTGTCAAACCATTTAAGTAAGTAAGTATGCAAGAAAATAGGTAATGAATTTGTTAACACGCCGTATGTCCATCGACTGAGCAAGGAATCGTAAGAACCAGAATCTCTGGTTCGAATTCCGATGCAATTCGTAATCGTAAACCCAAGATTTCTACAGCGCCCAACGAAAGTCGCGCCGCGGGGACCAGCTTATTCACAGGCGCTCAGTCGAAACAAAATCGATAGGCGAAAAGGTTCGGTTCCCGGTCAAGATCCAAGAGTCAGGCAGAGAGACAGCGTGTCGACCGAGCCATGTTACCACCAACCAAAGTTGTTGGATTTCTAAAGAGGTGCCTCGAAATTCTTACCCTACCATTGGGGCGTTTCAACTGGGGAGAGAATGACGCAAATTGCGTCGCAAAAATTTAAGGGGAAACACGATTTTAGGAATAAACACAAATGGAGACAACAATAATTACTAAAATCAGGGACTTGCCATTGATAATGATAGGCCTACGAATTTGACAAGTTATAATTTTAACTAGTCATAAAGGAGAATAAATAACCACTTATTAGCTTCATAAAGAACCCTTCATAAACTTTGTGGAATTTTTAAGACCCAAACAGGTCAGCTAAAATTGTGACGACACAAAATGATCAAACATCCTGAAGACTGAAAAGTTCATAAAACTATTTTCATAGTAATTTTCCTTGTTTCAAGGGATTGCGTCATTGGCCTTGGGGATAGGCTCCCCTACCATACTCTACCCTACCTTAATAGCCTACCCCGTACGTCACGTTATCTGACTTACCGCGGTCACTTCCCACTCCTGTCCCAGCAATTATATAGCGGCATTTTTGCCTTCGGTTCTATGCTAATAGCTGTGGAAATTAAAACTGGACATGATGTTTAGACCCTTTATGGAATCTTCCAAAAGCACCTCTAAAATTGCATTATGTAAATGTCCAGATGGACAGACGGATAGACACACTAACAAACGCACACTTCGTAATTTGAATTTGAACAACTGTCCATTGAACCGTTACCGTGCACTGAACGGCTGTGACGCATTTGCCAACAGAGAAGGATGTTTCAAATGCTTTTTGAACGGTAGATAATCCATTACCGGAACTCCACGGGTCATGTATGAGTGTCGACGGATTTAAGCAAAGCCTGCATCAGAGGGATCCTAGACTATAAATACTTACTTATCTAACTTTGCTAGTTATAGGCCTATGCTATTACTGCCTCAGGATCTTGGGGTCAAGTTTTTGCCGCCCCCATTATTGCCTTAGGCTAACAGTAAGGCAGCATTCTTTGCCTGTCGTAAGCATGCTCATCAATCAAAACTGTAAGTGTACAAAGACCGTGAACTTTGGTTTAAGTTCCGGCGAAACTGTGTCATGCAAGTGCTTTCCAAGGCACTTCGTATTTCCGACGAAGCTTTTCAACTGTGCAAGTTGTAATTATGACTGAAATGACTAAAAGGTCATTTGGCAATGATCAGTGGTAGGCCTAAACTTAAGCTCCCTGCTGGTGGAGGCCTACGGCGAACGCTTTCTTGCAAGAGAATGGAGGCAACCATTATGCAAATTAGTTAGGCCTCAGAGGAGATTCGTAATCAAAGGTAATTCATATCCGTGTGCGAACGGTGACGCAAAATGGCGGAATTTTATTAGAATTATAGCATATTAGACGATTGTGACGTGCCCACGGCTCCGGCTTTAATTATGTGAAACGAAAATTGACAGGAAAGTTGATTGAAGTGGCTGCAAGTCACGCACAGATGTGAGCATGAAAGTGTTATCAGATTTTAATCGACTACCCAGGGTGCCAACGGAGACCAGTAGTGACCACTCGCTGCGATTTTATTGCCGAAGGCTTGTAAGGAATGGAAGTTATTAAGAGCGGGCGTGTTAAAATCATCGTAAAATGTAATTATTATTGCGCTAGCTTGTACGTGGAAAATTTACGGGTAATGCGATACAGCATGTACTTGATAGGGCACGTATACCTACTCGTTCAGACATGTAATCGTTTCAGACTGAGAGCAATTAATGCGTCGGTCGTCAAACTTCCAAAAGGAAGGAACAAGTTCACTATGGAACAAGTTCACTATAATAGTTCTCGTGACCATTACCGAGAGATAACATAATGAAGTGTTGCAGTTTAAGTTAAGGTGACAATGTTCAGGTTTTTTGCAAGGTTCCTTATAACTATTACTTAAGTGAAATTGTCCAGTTTGGGTTATCTCAGTTAAATTCAACAATTTAATTATAATTATAGGATTTTCAATGAAGGTGGGAGCTTTAAAAGATGTGCTGTTGTTGGATTGTGGTGGTTGTGTTTGTGCTAAAGATTGTCTGTGCTTAATAAACAAAGCCTAGAACCAAACGTCTGAGAGTTTCAATTAAAGATTTTAAATAAATATACTCCCTTTTACTTTTTATTCTAGAAATATATCTGAAAATAATGTAAGAATAAGCTTTGCCAAAGTACTGGGAGATTTGCTATAAGGTACCTTTGGGAATCCCAATAACAACTACTAACGAGAGCTTCTAGTGTCAGCTTGACAGGAAAGCCATGGGCCAATGACCCCAACTGAACCCTGACCTCAGGCATTCCAAAATTATAGGCCACTTTTTTACATTTTAATATGCTAACGGAATCTGCCATGAAGTGAAGATTGTTGTGGCAACCCTTGGCAGCTCCTGGCAACTCCCTGTTGGGAAAATGAGTGCTGGCTGTGAGCGCTTCTGAGTGTTTTTCTGTATGAGGTGCAGTAATGCCATACTTTACAACTTGCAAGAATTCACACGAAAATCAGTATGACCTACAGCTGCATAGAATAAATGTATAAATTATATACATTGATATAAAGATTATATTGACTATATAAATTTAATTCAGATTATATAAATTTAATTTTAAGCTGTACAACTTGCAATAATACAATACAGCACAACTTGCAAGAATAGACTGGGACATCATATCTGGTAATTAATGTGGCCTGCAGCTGGATAATTTAACACTTTATTATGGCAGTTAGACAGAAGTTTACGCGTGTTCATCATGATGACTGAACTATTTCCTTCCAGGGCTTTGTGGCCACACTGCTTTATGCTTGCAGTCTAGACATAGGCTTTCCTTTATGAAAAAAACGGTGCCTGTAACTGATGGCTAGTTCAGTGATTAAATTCATCCGACCGTGGTGAACCGGGTCATGTTTCACTGGTATCAACCTGTTGAAGGGGAAATTGCCGGAGATCATTGAGATCAACTGCTGCGCCCAATTACCAGGACTGTTGGAGACCCAAAGTTAGGGTTGGACGTATGCAGCTGGTAGAGTTTGGTTTACCACTGGGCTTTTAACTTGGCTCATGCATGTGTATCTAATTACATGTTGTGTATCATTTTATATAATTGTATATATAATTACATATTGATAATTTCGGGTGTTGTGGGTTAGCCAATATTTTACACAACACTGAGAAATAGGCTGAATAGGTCATTAAATAATAGGGAAAGCTGTAATTACAGTACCTAAGATTACTATCGAGCAAGACATTTTTAAGTCAAATGCAGTGTTACGAAAGCATTCAAAACTCTGTTTTGTTCCAAGCAGTGAACTGAGTAATTTGCCATTAATTTAGTGAATCCAGTAACACTATATGGCTATATACGCTGTATGTAGGGCTTTAACATACTGATACTACAGTAGAAAACACTTGACATGAAAATGTTTAACGAAATATTGGTTAACATGAAGGATGTTTAGCCTGTTCCATCGTCAATGGTTTTTCATGTAATTTAGTTCCTTTATCACTTATTAATTTTATGTTGATATATTGATGTATTTTTTACCTTCACTGCATTCTAAACATATTGCTACATTTTTCATATTTTGTCTGATTTCTATAATTGTTGTCAATTTTGCCATCAGTCTATATCACTCTTCATCTTTCCATCTGTTTGCTTCAATACAGGCACAAGATGTTTGGGTATCAGTTCGCCATCTCAAGTCATCCGATGGAGGCATACTCGATTCAGATGACAGAGTAGCAGATGTAGTGGATGACAAGGAACAAGTAAGTCTCAATTACCAGAACATTATACTCATGTATTTCACATAGGTCTGCCTTTTGTCTCTATATGTCTCACTCTTATTTGTCTCACTGTCTTTTCCTTTGTATCTGTATCTGTATCTCATTTTGTATTTCCTTTGTTTTTTTGCAAGATTCAGCCAGTGTGAAGACTGTATTACAGTCAATGTGTATGGCTTGATTAACACACAAACAAGTGTATCTGATGGATGACGTGACAACTGCAGATGAATATTGTTGTTTAGGATGGTGGCAGATTGGTGAACTTATTATTGGATTGATCCAGTTGCTTACAGTTTTAAAATAAATAAACAAATACATATACAGACCAATGCTGTGTGTTATGTTGTTCAGTTTGTAAGGGGTTCAGACAAGAGGACAATTCAAGAATGATGAACAGTACCAACATAATGGAAAGTTATAAAAAAACTTATGAAACGTTATAGACATATTTGTGGAACATCATAGAGAGACTGATGTACCCCATAGCCAAAGAACAGGTACAATGTGTACAGAATTTGCAGAAGTCGCCTAAAGGTCAAATAGGAAGGTGAATTTGGTTTGTAACGAAGTGTAGTGTGATGAAGTTCTGGTGTAGAATTAGAGGTAGCTATGCATGGCATTGGCTGAACGCACAGGCCCAAGCTATGGAAACAGACTCTGTCACATGAAAAGCCTGGCAGAGGGTGAATCCTGGATGCCATCTTGTTAAATATATGGCATAGAGTATGATAATTTAGTAACTTATCCGTCAGATCTAAAACTTTGGTCTTCATTTTCGTCCTTTTAGGTGACACATCAAGTTTAGTAACTCTGTGGTCAAGGTTGAAAGATTGGGTTAATTTCTTGTTGCGTTATAAAAAAGTAAGAGATAAAGAATTGCTCTAATCAAGTGGGTCACAGGCCAAGTCAGCAGGCCGTTTAAATTACCATTAATTGCCGACCTCTGCCATTCATTGGTTAAAGTGTACAGCAAGACAACTCGTTGCGTTATGATGCCGATGCGCATACCGATAGTGGCTTTTTTCAGAGATTTTAATCTCGGGCTGGCACGGCCCACACACGGTGACCTTAAATAGGGTGGCGTCCATTCAAACAGGCACTAGTGGTGAAGGATCTCACCAGATCAATTGCAAAATGAGCAGGGTCAAGGCCATACGATCGTTATATAAAATCGTGTACGTTTACATTTGCTTTTACATTTACTGCTAAAGGACTGCCTGCTGCATGATTGGTCTGTAGTGTGTACCACTTTCTTCAGTGTGATATGCAACGTTTAATAACTATTAGTAAAAACATAGTTGAACATTTTGGCCCAGAATCTGACAACAGATTTCATTTTAATCTCCTTCTAAACCAGTCTTCATTTTAATCTCAATTTTTAAGTTTAAATTCTAATTTTAATAAATAATACACTAAGTGGCGAATTTGGTTTATCATTCCAGCTTATATGGTGTAGCAAACAAATGTACATTTCATGATATTAAGATCCATATATGAGATGCACTTTCATAAATATACAGTTCTTCTTCACTTACACTTGATTGTAAAAATTATTTTCAATATATATATATTTATATATATATATGTACATATAAATACATCAGCAATATACCGTATACTGTTGGCTATATGCATGAATATGCATATGTGTGTGTGTGTGTGCGTGTGTGTGTGTGTGTGTGTGTGTGTGTGTGTGTGTGCGTGCGAGTGGGCGTGTGTGTGTGTGTGTGTACATAAATTAGGAAGACTTCATTATGACAAAACCGGGTGGTGCAAAATTTAAGTGTGAAGCTAAGCACTGCGTGACAGGTGATATCAGGCTGTAGCCCCACCTTTGTTATTAGGGTGGGTCCAGGATTTCAGCATAGGGGGTCATGTGGTGAGCACAGAGTGGGAACCTATACGAGGGTCTAGGGATAGCCCTTAGTGGAGTCCAGGGAGTCTGAGGGGTAAAGCCTCCTGAAGCTGGGCATTTTTTCTTACAGCCTGTGTAATTTGGGGTATTTTCTTTGCATTAGTTTCAGTTTTCATGTTGTATTCTAATCAAGATTGGTCAGCTTTGTACACGATGAACAGCGAAACCTAACAAAAACTGCTGACGTCAGCAGTTGTATTCTGCTACAACAGCGACAGGTAGATCTGTCTCGTCGGCTGTTTGGAATCTTGGGCTTTGCTTTCAGGTCCTTACGTGTTACTACAACACAAAACTCTGAAGTAATTGCTGTCACAGAGTGAAACAGTCTTAGCCTCTGCATATGAGGGTGGGTGGCCAGCCTTCTTCCTCATCATCTGGTCATGCCACCGACCTTGTACTCGTTTTAAGCTTATAGCTGAGTAGCTAGGTAGTGCAAGTGAAGCAGTAATCTCAAAAATCTCGTCATGGGAGGGATTAATTTTGAACCTCCAAGCTGTGAGTTGGCAGTCCAACACGCAACTGTTAGACCATTGCACCAGTTTGACAAATAACTGCCATAATCCAAAATGTACATTGTCAAAGCAGTCCATAAACAAGCAAATCACAACTGATATTATAATAATTTAGCATAGGCCTACTTATTAATCAAATAACTTTGAATTTTGATCTTGAATTTATTAAGGATTAGTGTGTGTATATATATGTATAATATATATATATATATATATATATATATATATATATATAATAAGAAAGACGTGTTTACATTCTTTCTGGCTTTTCTTAAACTAGGAATCTGAACTTGCTAGGGGTTCTTTCATCATCAGACTGGCTTTATTATCATAATTATTATCATTTATTATCATGCTTGTGGGGAACTCAGAAACAACAACGTTTTATGTAGCCAGGCTGATCACCATTTGGGCAAAGGGTCGTTGACCCTGGGGCCCTTAGTTCCTTGAAGGGGCCCTGCAGTCCAGCAATCTTGTTTTCATGAAACCAGGTTGATACCATCCAGGATGACATGTCAAGTGCAGCTGATTATTGTTGCATAGGATGGGTTGGCAGATTGGTGAACTTGGATTGATCCAGGTGCTTACAGATTTAAAATAAATAAACAAATACATATGTATTTATGCAAAGACCAATGCTATGTGGTAAGTTGTTCAATTTGCAAAGGGTTCATCCTAAAGCCTGTCTTCCATTGCCAGGGATGATCAGTAATGAAGTAAAAGTAAAGCTTTTCTGTACTTAAGTAAAACTGTTAGTACTTTTACTTGTCAAGAATTATTAAAAAGTGGAAATACAGTTGTTGAATAATCCAGATCTCTTACAGATCCATTTTCAAATTAACTGGTTTAAAAGGTTATGAATTCTCGAAAACCAGAACTGAACTTAATAAGTTCTGCTGGCCTCACGTAACCGGTGGTTATTCACTGATTGTATAGATGAATAGATCATACGGTGTGCATTGATAATTAACACAGCCTAACAACAGCGGGCTAACCTTTTGTTGGCAACGACTGGTTGATCATCCAATAGAAATGCCCCATTTATTCCGGCTTGACCGGTTTGTTGGCTGACAATGGTATCAGTCACGTGGCATATTCTATAAAAAAACTGGAACCGGTCTACTGTGGCCTAATCTCTCTTTGTGTTTTTCATGGACGGATCCAGGGGGTCCATGGCCTCGCCATCGATTCCAGTGTTTTGAGAAAAATGTGAAGGCAACTAAGAATAGGCCTGTAAAAGCGATAGCCAGTTGAATCTGGACTTTGATTTCCTTTATCCATATAACTGTGCCCTTAGTAAACTGGCTATGGCCAAACCAGCTTCATCATTAATCATTTTGCTTAGTAGTCTGTTTCACTGACTCCCAAGCTGTCAGCAGTGGACTGGTAAGATCTTCAAATGTTGAGGTGGTCCACCTCTTGGTGATGCTATCCATACAACCGAAACCACAAATTGACACTAACCTCCTAACCTCAATAGATATTTCTTAACACCACTTCAGAGGTAATGGACAGTGTTGTTTTAAGTACTGGTCCAACCTAAGAAGAAGTAAAAATATACTTGATTTTAGATGCTGAAGTTAACGTACTTGTCAGCAATTTTATTTAAGTAAAAGTAAAAAAGTATTATTCAAAAAATCGAGTGTATGTATGTACGTATATACTTAAAATTCTGTTTGTAGGTGCATGTATGTCTGTGTGTCAACATCTGTGTGTCTGAGAATGTCTCTGTCTTCCTGTTTGTTATCTATCAGTGCATTTGCTGTGACAAAGGGCTGTTACAATGCAAAGTAGCCTTGTAGTGGTAGCACAATGAAAACTTTTGTTGGACATGCTCTATCAATTACCACAGAACTGCTCAATTAAGCATTCATGTTGCTGTTTCTACCATTTGTCAGCAAACGGGTCAACTGCTGTATATGATGACCCCAGTCAATGTCAAACAGAGCAGCTGCGGTGCAAAGTAAATGACGGGTTGATTGGTGTAACTCGGGGTTGATTGGTGTAACTTCCACGTTTGAACATATTTCGGGTGTCTTTTAAGATGAATTGATTGCACTGACTTTCTTTTCTGTCTGCAGAAGAACTGAGTACAAAAGTCAGCTTAAGCTGCACAAGCTCTGTTTGGCTTGTTTTGTCCCAATGTACCTAATGTTCCTGATGTTCCAAATGTACCTAATGTTCCTGATGTTCCAAATGTTCCTGATGTTTCTTATTTTCCTAATGTTCCTGATGTGCCATTTATGCCTAGAAGGACCAACTTTATGAAGGATTATTGTCTTCTGTTTAGATTTCGGCAACTTATGATGTCAGTTTTCGATCGCTTCACCAGAACAACGGCGATGGAACAAGTGCCAGTTCTGTTGGCACTTCCAGCCCAGATGTCTTTCACTCGGGAAAAGATTATCAAAGCGAGATGAGGGATTGGCGGAGAATTGGAGATTATCAAGATGTCTTGATCACAGATCAGGACCTAGTGACAGGTATATCTGTTCGTCTGATTAGGTAATGTAATTGTAGCTGAAAATTTGGTAATTGGTGTTGTCCAGAGATGGAAAGCCTGTGGTATGTGCAGTAGTTTAAAGTAATCATTAATTAGCATAATGAATGATTTCACATAATATTTATTATAATTCATGGTCAAATATAGTAATGTTTTTAATTAATAATTATTTATTTGTTTTCTTCTAACGCATAATATTTATTATAATTCATGGTCAAATATAGTAATAATTTTAATTAATAATTATTTATTTGTTTTCTTCTAATGCATAATATTTATTATAATTCATGGTCAAATATAGTAATAATTTTAATTAATAATTATTTATTTGTTTTCTTCTAACACAATATCAGCTTGGGATTGGTGGGCATCCCATTCGGACAGGGTTGCTTAGCACTATCATTTAATGCTTACTCGATAGTCACTAACTAAATGACAGTTTGTATGTAATTGTAATGTAATATAATATATTTTAAATAATTATTAATCATTTTAGTTAATGCTTTACTTAATAATTTATAAATATTCTACAGGGTCTTCATTGACTGTGAGAAGAGGCAGTGAGCCATTGATGGAAGTAATTCGTGTTGATACATCTCCTAAACGGCCATATGCGGTAGCCAATGATCCCAGCATGGCCAAATCTGACAAAGACAAACTCAGGCCTATCTCCCAACAGGTTACAATTATAATTAGTACTAATAATCATTCAGGCCTATCTCCCAATGGGTAATAATTATAATAAATACTAATGATCATGAAAACAATAGTCATAGTGAAAATGATCTGCATCTGTGTCTAGTGCCACATTATGTTACTATTGTCCTCTGGGATGTCCTCGTGAATTGCAACAAGGTCTGTTATTCAGAGATTCTGATTCCATCCCTAACCTAATATATTTGCATCAGAGAGATCATTTCTACCTCAGGTTAAGCGTGCCATAAATTAGGATAAATAACTTCTTAGCTAAGATTACTTTGTTTAACTTACTAACTCTTGGACTTATCTACTGAGACAATATCAAGTCTGCTCTTTCTTTTCTTACCTGGCTACCTGTATGCCTAAGCATGTCCTCTTCAAGCTGGCACTCCTTGTGTACAAGGGCCATATTCCAAGGCAACACTAGGAATTAGGAAACTTATTCCAAGGCAACAGTGGGAACTAGAAACTTAGCCAAGCAGCACTAGGAACTAGGAAACTTATTCCAGGGCAACACTAGGAACTAAGAAACTTATTCCAA
The DNA here is from genome assembly GCA_964023275.1 of Norana najaformis. Lineage (NCBI taxonomy): Eukaryota > Metazoa > Annelida > Clitellata > Crassiclitellata > Hormogastridae > Norana > Norana najaformis. Next base: position 6,279,717 of record OZ029929.1, read on the forward strand.
GGCAACTCTAGCAACTAGGAAACATTCCAAGGCAACACTAGGAACTAGGAAATTATAAACTTGCTAGTGGTTCATTTATTATCAGACTGGCTTTATTATCGTACCACTGCAGAAATTTTTAAAATTTAGTTGCACCTTTTCAATCTGGCATCCATATGTGTGCAGTGGTGCTTGTTGCAAAAGTGCTGTGTACTGGAAGTTCCCAGTTGTCTTACGTTACGCAATACCTGACAGTCTAGATGTTTTCTTGTGGTAGGTTGTTGCAGATGTCAACGGTCAAAAGACCGAAAATGCTGGCAATGTGAATAAGGACCAAGACAGTCCAGGAGACTCTTTCACTGACAGTGCCTTCAGGGCGTTTATGAGAACAGCATCCAGAAAATCTCTCAACAACGGCACAGCCATGATGAAATGGCTCGAGGCCCAGGAACGAGTCCAGGACGGCTTTACAGTAAATGAGATTTCTACTACAATGGCATTATAGTAATTGGGGTTTTTAGCAGAATGGTTATGTGGTTATTACTACCATGGCATGAAACCACCATGAAAATAAACTTTTACCACATGCGATGTGTACATGTAACTACCAAATTACATTTTATTTGCAGTGGTTATATATGAAAAATTACTTAATTTACCTAGTTTACTACATGGTATTTTGGGTAAATAGGGTTTATACTGGCGTGGATATATGGTAGATGTTGTGTTGACCTGTGTGGTTGGGTTTTGGCCTGTCCAACCATACTAGTGACCACTAACTTTTGCCCTGTGCTTCCATACAGCGGGGCTGGAATATTTTAGTTGAGATTAGATGGAGTCTGTGAGATTTGTGCATTAGCAACTAATGTGAAGTGTTTATTAAACTAGCTGCTCAAATGTGAAAGGCTATAAAGTTACTGCTGAGTCACCACAGAGGATTGATAAAATGTTTGCATTTTACTTTACCATACTGGTTTAACTTCATTTCCTGCAAACATTTGTAAAATTAGCAAATTGTTAATTACTAGGTAATTATCCAGTTAATTAATGATTAATTAATCATTATTTATTACGATTTTAATAATTGTTTTATCAACCTGTACCATTGCTGTAATAATCAATCAGTTCGCTCAGGCAAACTGTAAGCGTTATATAAGTGTTCAAACTATAAGCGTTCTATAAGTGTTCTGGTGAAGAGATTCCCTGATTCTTTATCGAATATGTTTACACATGAAATTGCATTATTTAGAGAAAAACTCGGGAAGAACCAATCGGAAGTTCTGATGAAGCCGAGATTATGGAGTACAAGACTGAACCAGAAATTAAGAGGTAGGATTAGAAGTTTAATATAGGGTTAATTTAATTTATTCAGTGCCCTTCTAGGCTTTTGCTCAGAAACAAGTTGCCAAAGTTTTCAGTTGCTATGGTCCTCATATCTGGAATCATCTACCACAGAAGGCCAGCCTTGCCAACTCACTTTCATCATTTAAATCAGTTGTCAAGACCCACTCTTTTACTCTGGACTTTGCCTGACTCCGTCTTGGCTCCTGGTAAACATTTGTATACACCTCCGATTCAGATTAACCAACTTTGTTTGCGTAAGTGCTTTAAATTTAAAAAAGAAATAAAGCCCAAGTAAAGACAGTTTTCAGGTGTTGACAAGCAGTTCCACTGCCACTGGTGGAACTTCAGATCTGATACCCACTTGAAAGATTACTCTGTTAGGCCCTCTGAGCCCAGTCTCCTGATGAATCAAGTCGGAATGGGATTTGCTTTTGCAGATTTGACTGTTGGGATGTCCCCAGTTGCATGCTTATGATTTTGGGCTGTGGTTTGACCTCAAAATATTCATAGATTGGGTCTTATGTAGTGTAATGATTCTACATAAGTCACTGGACTAGATTAGATTAGGTCAGAGACCGTATCCTCTTTACCTTAGAACTCTAAACTATGCTGTTTCTAGTAAACATGTTTTCCTTGAATGTCTGGAATTCTCCACCTCCTCATGTTCACAACACTCACTGTGCTGTTATTTTTCCGTTTTAGTTCAACTGGCACCCTTGTTGAGATACGAAACTCAGGTTGCTCACTTGGAATTCATGTTTTGCCATCAGTTGATGAAAACAACAGGTAAGAGGAAGCGTCCAGCTCACTGAATAATAATCAAGGACTGTCAATTAATATTAATCAGTGAATTTTAATGAGTAAATAGTAATCATTAGCATGAACATTAAAATCGCACAGCACATGTCACAACAGTTCTTTCCAAAGGTTGCAAAAGGCAGTTTATAACTATGTAGATAGCTACTGGATGCTAAGCAATGAATATTAAATAACAGTTTGCTGACTGATATTGATAGAAGTGTATAAGAAATGAGCAGTGATTATACAGATAATTAGCATCATCATCGTGTCTCTTCGGGGGGGGGGGGGGAAACATCTGTGTTGTGCTCCCTGTTGGTTACAACATTGCCTTCTTCCTGTCCCTTCCTCTCTCCCTTCCATTTCCCTATCCACTCTCTTCTCTCCTCCATCTCCCTCTTCCTTGCCAGATGTAAAGAAATTCTTTTGATCTCATATCATCCGAAAGATGGTGCAGGCGTTACATGTCGCCTGTTCTGAATGTACTAAATGGACCAATATCCACGTACGTGTCTGGACTTATTGTGTAGATGTTAATCAAAGGATATACTGCCACCGTGTGTGCAGAAACATGTAGCCATATTATAATTGTAGTAATTGTTTTACCTGATAGTTGCTGCTTGTCATTTTGGTGTTGTGATTTGTTAATTAGTTTCTGTATGTGTTGTTGTTGAAGTGTAAACAGATTTGCTTATTTTGTGTACTGAATTTTGACTTAATTTCATCTGTGTTGAAGGAATTTGGGTCTCGACATAATTGAGATCGAGCCAGAGGGATTGGCTGCAGCAGATAAAAGGCTCAACGTTAACGACTGCATCACGGAGATCAACGACACCAGCCTGGTTGACCTTGACTATTCAAAGTGAGTAGGACCTACTGCTGTTTCAGGGACAGAGAAGGAGGTCAAGAAAAGAAGGTAAAAGACAAAGAAGGTAAATTGTGACAAAGATGGCAAGGGGCTGAGAGCAAATGAGACAAACACAATTGGGGATGAACTGATAGGCACGAAAAGGTACAAAATGCAATGGATTGAAGAAGATACCGAATGGTATGTTATAAAGAAAGTAAGATGCCAGCTGAAAGGCCTAAAGAAACAGAAATGTGCCCCTTCCCTACGTCTCACTTGTGAGATATGGGACACTTTACCGTATTACCATATATACCTTCTCTTTAAATATGAAAAATTGAAGGCAATTTTGTTTCATCTTTTCAAAACAGTGCACAGGAGGTCTTTACGAATGCCCTCAGATCTTCGGTGATTCGCCTTCAGATACGACCATCCAGCGAAAGACAGCCTCCACCCTCTTCATCAGATGGCACCACTTCATCTGTAGACGTTGTAACTGATGGCAATGACAGTGGAACAACTGATGCCAACATTAGTCGCGGTCTTGCCTCTGATGGAAAACTGGAAAATTCAGACAACGCAAAGATGGAACAAACAGGTGTTCCAGTGAAGTTGAAAGCTGGACCTGCTCCACCATCAAGGAACCCTACAACAACAGTTTCCACCAAATCCAAATTCGCTCCAATTGCCAGCACTCGAATAATTGGGCAGATACTGAAGATTAGTCTTAAGAAAGGTAATTCTATTATGCAAAAGTAATTCTATTCTTAAGAAGGTAATTTTGTTCTGATATGATAGTCCTAATCAGAAACATTTTCCAGTTAGTCCTATTCTGAAAACGGCAAACATATTTGAAAGATCACCATAATGTGAAAATATATGTGAAAATATATACCTGTTTCTGTTTAAAGCAATCTTGAACAACCCAAACCATGTCTTGCAACATGTATGCCTGATAAATTTTTTCTTGTGTTCTTAAATATTTGTACACTGATGTGCAATTAGCTATTGGTTAATAAGGAATATACTTACTTACTCACTTACTTACTTACCTTGACCCATTGACTGGTAAGATTTTATTTGGACCTTTGCAGACTGTATCTGTCTGATATTTATTTCTTATTTCATGGTTGCAGTGCTAGAGTAAAATATTATATTAGTATTAGTAAAATATTATACTGTCATTCTGATCTTAGCTCAAGACTTGTCTATTTCAGCTGGCTTATTGACTGCACTGTGTGTGTCTGTCTCAGTGGACTGACTCTCTGCATATTGACACTGATTGTGGCTTGGCTGGATTGTGCCATTGGTTGATGCCTTTGTCTTAGACACCAGCACCATAGAAGTTGCAAATGAATAATTACTAATAACTACGGTTGATTGGAGTCTCTTTTCTGAATACCTGTTTATTGTTTGTTACACAGGTGATGACGGCCTTGGCTTCAGCGTAACAACAAGGGACAACCCTGCGGGTGGCGGCTGCCCCATTTACATAAAAAACATCTTGCCACATGGTGCAGCTATTCTTGACGGACGTCTGCGGTCGGGGGATCGACTCCTAGAAGTAAATCTTGAACTCTATGTTATGCTAAGCAATCCAATACAAAATACTGTGCATGTCCATGGTAGCTGTGCTGACTTCTGCCTGAAATGCCCTTTGTTTCAAGTTATGCCTCCTGGATTTTGGAGAAGGATGAGTCAGATTGGCCCAGTCGGTCACATTTCATAATGAACAAGGCTTTGAGTGGCCCCCATCATTCACAGATTTTGGGCCTGAGCCTTTGTGTATTTGCAGTTCATGATGGTCCAGAGTTTCAACGTGTAATGTAATATAACAACAGTGTAACATAATGGTAATAGACATTTGTATAGCACCCTCAAGAGCTACTAGAAGACTTGATATAAATAACATCACATTACATTACTTGTGCAGTCTGCCGTAGGATAATTGTTTTGAGGGGCTTCTATGTAATTGTCTAGCATTGTGGCAGTTTGGTTGTGAACTTGCCTTCAATCATGAATCTGTAGTTTTGGGCCTCACCTGAACCAGTCTGTCATAGGGACCTTGAGTGAGATCCTAATGCACTGTTTTCAGCAGTGAGATATTTTTTTCTTACAATTATTGGACTCTGCACATCTGAAACTTTAGCCACGTGAGCAGTGCATTGAGAGGTTCTTAAAGGATGTTATACAAATGCTCTGATACATACCTACCTACACAGACAGAGAGATTTTCTTAAAATGAGCAAAGGCTTACTAAAAAATCCATTTTTGAAATGTGAAACTACTACCCTTAGAAATCTCGAGTGTACGATTACCAGGTTTACATGTGTGTATAAACTGCGTATGACCATAAACGTTGTTGTCCAGCACAGACAGTCTCTTGAGGCACTTGCTACTTGTTGTGCCGCATAAGGGGAAGAGAAAGGGGTTTATGATCCAGTAAAATCAGCATTGACTGTGAATGAACGAATTCTGTAATTTCACTGAATTATGTCCAACAGGTCAACGGTAGAGAGATGTCGGGAAAGTCGCAGGCTGATGCTGTTGCCATTCTGCGTGATGTCAGAGTTGGTGGAACGGTTGACTTGGTAGTCAGTCGCCTGATGGATGATGACAAGTTACACGAAATGACTGATCTACTGACCAATGATCAGGATAGCCAAAAAGAAAAACCTGGACCAGAGACGAACCAAGTTTTGGCCGTGAGTTATAGGGATTTATGACTATGTATATGCCACAATCGCGATCTTTTGGACTAGCTATATTTGTCCACAGGATTTTAAGTATCATGTATGCAGTTTTGCTTAGAAGTGACCAATGACTTATATAGACGCTATAAGTTTTCATATTTGATTAAATATTGAATATTGTTGATGGGTAGTCAGGCAGCAAGTGATGAAATCGGCCATCCGCCCTCATTAGCTGAGGCTAAGCTAAAAGTTGCTAAGCCAGCACTTGATATGTTGGTTGACCGAGGTTCACTTCTACATCCAGCTAACAACTAAAGTTCAGTACTAGCTGAGTTGTTCTGTTACAACGAGACAACTTCAGGTGGCTGAAGCAACAGTTTTTAATTTATACATGGTTAAGATTAGGTTATTAGACTGAGGTAGATTGTCTATTATAAGCTGATCAGAAATCTTCTCATCCAACTTATTAAGCTGCTTTGTTATTTCTTGTTTTTTGCAGGAGAAGAAAAGTTGGAGCCCAGTTGGTCTGGTGTCAGAAGATCCGACCATAAATCGGCTGAAGATTGCAGTTGCAGGACAGGGTACCAGTCTGGGAATTCAGCTTTCTGGTAAAACAGACCAGGATGGTCGAGACATTGGACTTTTTGTGAAGCTTATTGTGGAAGGTGGAGCAGCTGCCCAGGTCAGCACTGAAGGACTATTTCTATGAATAACTGTTTAATTGTTTATGACAATTCAATGTAACTATAATATATGTGGGTCTGTAGGTATTTATGTAGCACCTTTTAATGACTTCAGTGGCTATAGGTAATGTAATCTTTTCCTACAACTTACTTTGTTCTGGTATCATATGCACAAGGGATCAGTTGATGGTTTGGCAGAAATTCCCCAGTTAATCGATTTGGAATGTTATGAAATGCAAGGGTGAAATTTAAGTAAAACCTACTGCTTAGCTGTGAATGGTGGCTTGTTAGAATATCCAGATCCCATGGTGCATGGTCAGACGATCATAATGTTCATAAATTAGGAAGTCTAGTTAAGTCATGTTCAAGTTAATTCTCGTTTAAAACGTGCAATACCTGGAATTTCTTTCTAGGATGGTCGGCTCCAACCAGAAGACCAGCTTATCGAGGTAAATGGTGAGTCCCTTCTTGGATTCTCAAATGTTGAAGCAATGGACATCCTAACGAAAGCCATGGCGAAAGACATTTCAAAGGATGGAGTCAGTCTTACTGTTTCGAGGGCAGCTGCGATGAATGGATCACTCAGACAACACAGATTTTTGCAGAACTTGAACAACAATAAGACTCTGTCACAACCCGATGTTCAAGAGACTGTTTCGTTGGCAAACCACAAGAACATGCTGCCATCTGGTGGTCAGAACCTGAACCCTGTGGGCAATGAAAATTCATGCATCAATGATTGTAGAGATAAAGTTGGCAACAAGGCTTGGAGAAACATTTCGTATATGATGGCCACGGATGAGAGCTTACTTAACGAAATTAATGAGGGCAGTAACACTAATGAAGAAACGAAGACTGGTTCCATGTTTCCTACACAAGTTATTGGCCATCTGTCTCGTTACGTAAGTGGTATTAATTGGCTTTTTAAAACAATGCTTACAAGTTATTTGATAAAAGTAATCTATTACCTGACAAAATATACTAAAGTAGTAGTCTATATTCTATTTAAAATTTTAAGTTGGGTTCTTAATTCATGTTACTGGGTCTCTTCGTTCACTGTAGTCATTATTTAGTGTGGCTTCATTTTAGTCAGATGTCATTCTCAGCTGACAATGGTGGTAGTGGCATGAATGTAACTGATGTGTCATTGAAAGTATTCACTTGGGACAGGATAGGGTACCTGAGGAAAAGTATAAGAAGTAAGTAAACTTTAGTAAAGTTAATCAATACAGCAAATAGGATACCTATTACTCAACTGTTAAATCCTTATTTGAAGTTGACAGTTTCAACTGGTTTAGTGAGAAGTAAGTAAGCAAGTAATCTTTATTAGTGCAAGACAAGAAGAGCACCCACATGAGCTAACCCTGGGAAGCATCCCTGGTAATAAAGTGTTAGTGACTTCAGCATCTTAACATCTCATGAGGGTGGATGGCAACTGGCCAGTCTTCTTCCTTGCTGTCTGATCTTCCCATTGACAGCATGCACTCGCTGTACTTATGTTATAGCTGAGTTCCCTAGTGGCACAGAGACATTGACCGAGCAGGATTTGAATCCGCAACGCTGGTGACAGTGCAGCGTGTTAGCCACTAGACTGTCCCCTAAGAAGTACACTAGAAATGCCACACTGTATTGTCCTATTATTATTTTAATTGATAAATTGTTAATTAATCAATTGAGTAATTTAGCTTTATTTATTTATTTTGCTAACAGGAGATGTCTGGTTTGAGGAGCAGACCCATTTCCCACTCTAGTTCTCTGTCTGACTATGACGGGAGGGAATTGACCAAGAGAACCAGTATATCAACCCGCAACTCTGATCAGGAGAGCGAGTGAGTCCTCAGTTCGATAAAGTGTAATGCAGTATGGGATGATATCATACTAGATTATCAAGACTTAAGAATCAAGAACTTTGAGATGCCTTCCAGATGATACATGTATGATACTTACATGATGATACAGTACAATACAATACACTAAAACACATTGTCACTTTTTAATGGTGTGTATTCAGTGCACAACACAATACAGTGCCATACAACTGTAGTCATATTTGCCGTACAACTGTAGTCATATTATATATCATGCGATAAACGATAATCAGTCTCAGTTTGAGTATTTTTAGTAGGTGCTACATTCATGTCTAGGCACGTACAACCAGTACAATCATATGCACACATAAACTAGGATGCTACATGATGTTGGCTGTGTAGGAGTGATTAGACACCCAGGCAATGTGCCCTCATTCAGATACCACAATGGAAAATCAGCCTTTCTTTCTTAATATTATTTCTACATTGCTTAAGGGCCCTTTTCTAATGACTAAGCATCAATCACATCTAAAGGAATTGCTCAATGACCCTATACACTATGTCTAGGGAGGGGGGGCTAGAACCTGTACTCTTGCAATCTGCAAAGTTTCTATTTCTTGTTGATTCTGTAAGCAAACCGGCTATTACTGTATCATCAACATTTTCAGATGTTCCGTTCAACATAGACCGAGAGGGTTTGAGCGTGATGGGTTTGGTCGACGCAGCATGTCAGAAAAACGGAAGGCATTTGTTGATCCGAACTCTTCTGCCTTCTACCAGAAGTTAAAAGATGGAAAAGGTAATTTAATTCATTTTCTTTCAACTCTTTCTTCATCCACAAATCCATCCATTCACTAATCTGTCATTTCTGTCTGTCAGTCTATCAGTCAGTGGACTAGAAACGTGGTGAAGGATCTTGCAGACCTGAACTTTAGTCTTCATACAGCATGGCGAAAGACCCAGGACAGACCATCATGGCGTCGCATCGTGGACACAGCTATGCTTAGCTGAGCTTGCCAGCAGAAAGACAAGAACCTAATCCACCCATCTGTTTAGTCATTTATCCATATGTCCATCTATTTGTCCTTTCATTCACAGCCACTGATTCATTCTTCTATGCATCAGTTCCTTTACATACACTGGACTCTACTTATAATACTCAACACTTATAAAATACTTCTGATGTAACATGGTTGTGAACTTTAGTCTAAATTTACTTCAGCTTTAAATTGCAACCTCTTAATGTAACTTTATATTGTTATTTGATGTGGCTACAATAGATGATACATGTATACATGTTATATTGAGGTTTCAGTGTATCTTGTTTCTGTCATTCATCCGTTCTTCTAATGCGTTTAATACACCACCACCACCTCCACCACCAACACCATCATCTTTTTTCAAAACATGGTTCACATTACATGATGTACTAGTAAATTGTTTCTAGGTCAGAATGAGGGTACAAACCTGAAGAGAACTGGGTCGGTTGAAAGCCTCATGAGTCAAAATCAGAGGACTTCAAATTCGGGGAGCTATGTTGTCAAAAATGGTCATGCTGAGAGTCAGACAAAACGATCAAATTCACTGAAGAAAGTAGAAAACCTTAATCAAGGCCCTTCATTTGAGACTCATCCTGCCTATTCTGTGTCTCCGTATGCAAAATTTCGACCGTGGAATGAAAGTTTTCGAGTGGCAATCGATCGGTCTTACGGGAGTCAGGTTCTTTCAGGTACTCTGTTTGTGATGAATTTACTAGGAACCAAAAAGAGTTATTTCTATCCTGGACTTTTAACCTGGATCCATTCAATAACTCAAAGATGTTTCAAGATGTCTGTTCTACTAGCACTTATAGTAAATTTGGCAATAAAATTAGTCCATTGACTGCATGCTGTCGATTGGAGTTTCTAGCCGCGAGTAGAGAGTCGACCACCTGCCTGCTCTCGTTTGCCTAGAAAATCAAGTTGCTAATACACTGTATTTTATGCCAGTGGCTGCCAGCTGAGTTGACTCGAGGGACTAGTCTTAACTGCTGTACTGATAAATAAGGAGGGGGGACTACCCCACTAAGCTTTTTGGGCAGGAGATTCGTTCAGTTTCGGTACTTGGGCAGACAGAGAAGTTCAAACAGCTACATGTATCAATGCTTATGTTCATGATAAACTAAGGCTTCCTGTATTTGACGATAAAAACTTATAACCATTTTGCCTTCTTTTCATTTGCAATTGATCTTGATTTGAGGTTGGTTTAGTACTGTTAGGATAAGTGTCTGTAGTAGCACTATACAAATATCCAGTTTGATTACATTACTTGTAGCGAACGATTACCTGACCTGACTGAGTGCAGTTGAGGTTCTCCAGTTTGCTTGAATTGAAAATGCTTAGCAGTGTTGAAGGTTCCTAGATGTGTAGTTGATACCTTGACCTCAGTGGTATATCATATTCACTTGGTATATCAAATTCACTTCTACGTTTTGTATGTCTTTTGTGCCTCAGAAAGTTTCTTAAAATTTTGTTTCAGTTCCACAAGAGTCGCACAGCATGAACTTGGCTAGGAGTCAAGGTCTTCTGGGCCAAGAAACCTACCTACAAGGAGTCACCAATAAACCTGTCTCAAGGAATCCACCACCATATCAGTAAGTAGTCAGAGATTGTAGTCTTACCAAGCCACAACAGTTTTCATAGGACGGCCAAACTACTAAGCAACAAAATTAATCTGGCAGTAAATGCAATTCGCAAATTCTCTGTCCACCAAAACTGATAAGTCAACATTCACACGTTGAAGCGCATACCACTTTCTCTTAATGATTTTTTGGCTGAAGTGCAGATCCACTCAACCGCAGTTGACGACTAACTGCTAACCTCACTTAATACTTCAGTGCACAGTGTCTCTCACCTCAGTAAGTAACAAATATCATTTTCTCAGTTAGTATATCATTGTCTCAGTCTGTATTTAAAAATCTTTCTCCCTATGTCAGTTAATTACTTGGTATGTCATTGTCTTACCAGGTTATCTAGACAACATGATGTCGTGGCAACGCATGGCTTTTCTCAGGCATCAAGTGGCCAGGTTTACCAGCAGCCTCGGGCTACCACCAGGAGGTCGTATGGTCAAAGAGAACACTATTACAATTCCAGTAATAGACAAACTGAGGTATTGAATACAAGACTAAACATTTCACATGTGGAGAATTTATAGACATTTAAACTGCTGATAGTTTGCCTTCTTCCTGGAACCGAACCCTTTCGCCTATCGATTTTGGTTTGACTGAGCGCCTGTGAATAAGCCGATCCCCGTGGCGCGGCTTTCGTTGGATGCTGTAGAAATCTCAGAATTACGACTTCTTATAACACAAACTCTGATGTGATGCAGCAGCAGACATGGATTCCAAATTTAGCATGACCTCATTGTAAGAAAACCTTGTTATGATAAAGGCACAGATTATAAGGGAGTCCTAGTGTACGTGCTACCAGTATGACATGGTATGCGTATATGTACATGTCTAAACACTTGCATAGCATCTTTTGATGATCTCTCAAAAGTGCTGTCTTAGTTCATTGTCTTAGTTAGTGCAGTAGACAGCTGAACTGTAGAAATGTAAGAAAACTAATAAAAATGTATGATACATGATTTCTAATGGAACTCTAACCAACAGTCTCGGGATTTGAGGCAGTTCTGTTCTAACTCTAAAGAAAAGTGTTGAGAAATACCAAATCAATGCCTTTTATGCGAGTTACCTGTGTATTTTTAGCAGCACGTGATGCAACCAGTAGATGGCTACCATTATTATATGGATGGGAAGTCAAATCAGAAAATGAATGATCCCTATATCAGGTGAGAAACAACTTGAGCTTTAGTGCACTGCTGCAGAGTTTCATTTGAAGTAGCAGATTACTTTACAAAATTACTGTAGCAGATTACTTTACAAAATTACTGTTTACTAAATTCTGTAATTCCGAGGTTCTCTCGTGTGATGTGGATTTGACATTCTCTAATTCTTCTAGTTGGATGCTGTGTAGAAATGTTTAGATTGAACTTATTATTTGAATATATACTGTTTCATGTTATCCATTTTCAAATGTAAATTTAAATTTTAGGAAGAAAATTTTAAAACTGCATACATCTGGCTTAAAGATTTTCAAGACTATAGCTGTGTAGCGTAATTTACGCCTAAATTTATCCTAATCGAGTCTTTTGGTAATCCAAATCTTAGCTACTCAGTCTTGGAGATAGAATGGGAGACAAAATGAAGATCAGATGGGAACAAACATAGTTAAATATGCTTGGCCTTCAAAAGAAAGAGACAAGAATGGGAAAGATGTACTAAAACAAAGATAGGATGTAACAGCTACAGATGAGGAAAGGAAGAAAGCAACTGACAGAATTAGAATTCTATGGCAAGTATCTGTTTACAACTCAGAAGCTTTTTCTAATTTTTTTAGATCGAGCAACCACGTCAACCAAACTGTTAATGATCCAAGATCAAAAGTCTACGATCAGTCCTCCAGGGAACGACCAATAGTGCAACGAAGTATTGAATCATTTACAAAAAATGTGGAACCATTTCAACAGTATCTTCCACATTCTGGTCCTCGTGCTGCTACCCCGCCTCACTCTCAGCAACATTCCTCTGCATGGAACCAGAGTACGCCATGCCGAACTTTGAAAACTCCATCGAATCGCCCTGTACACCGTGGCAACAATTTTCGTGAAATCAAGACGCAAAACACAGAGCCACCAACATGTGACAGTCGACCTAACGATTATCTGATCTGTGACAGTTATCCCAACCTGACCTCGTTTCCTGCAGGTCACTTGAATGATGTTACAAACACGACAAAATCTTTGCGGGACCTGTCCTCGGTCAGAGGCATTTCGCAGGGCATGCATGTCTTGCGAACTCCACTCGACCCGTGGATGGATTTACGGGGAGCGGGACAGGAAACAGCAGTTGGCGGGTCATTAAACCGGTTGAAGAACCCAACACAAAGGCAAACTGGTTTCACGATTTCAAGTGGCGCGTTAGTTTGACGAGTCTTTTAATGCCAGTATTTAAGTTCTTTTTGCGAAATCGACTGTTTTATTACCACTGGGTGGTCCATGCATTTTAAAGAGTTTAGTGTTTCGATCCATGCTGCAGTTTGATTCTAGTGTTCAGTGGCAGTGTCTGTTGCAGTTGTGTGGTAGGCACTATTTGTTTTAGTCATCCATGCAGTCATTCTGGAATAAAGGAATTTCTAATCCTTCCTCCGATTCTCTTTTTTCTCTTTAAAAACACAACGTGACAACCATTTTGGTCACTGGTGGTTGGTATTAAATATAAGATGCCAGTAAAGTTTACTTGGGGTTGTGCTGTATAAATTTATTACACTTCATGGCTAACTCGGTGTAATTACTTTGCACGAACTGGTTGGTGTGATTGTGTATGGTAGTACTATCAGTTCAATTTCTTGATGTGAATGTTGACTGCATCAATTTGCTAAGAATTTGTCAGGCTGGATTCATGATATGATACTGATCTTGTTATTATGCTGAACGCTACTGCCTTTGTAAATCTACCAACAATGGTGAAGTTCCAGATTTTGTTCAGTACGGTCTGAGTAACACTGAGAAAAGCATACGACAGCAGAACGGCAAATTATTATGGTTATGATGTTGGCGAAGTTTTGAAATCTTGTTGAGGCTGAGAAACTTGCCTTAAGCCATAAATTGAGATTTATATATTTATATTTGAAATTGTATACATTATGACCATGAATAATGTACGTATAGTCTGAATTGTTTGTGCTTTAGTTTCTCATTGAAAACTATGATATGTTTTGTTACAGTGCAGATTCTGATAATTATAATTTGGCAAGGACAGTGGCTTCCTTTCTCCCTCATCCCCTTTGGTACTTAAATCGGGCTCAAACTTCCCCACCCCAAATTTATGGATGAGTGCAGTCAAAGAATTTGATAAGTTATTGACATACACATGTGCAGTTGTAATTGTAATTTGTAATTGTAATTTGAGATTTATAAAGCACCTCTTAGAGGATAAACTGAACAGAGGTGCTTCCCACCCGAAAAAGTAAAACCACTGTTGAACAGTACAGTCTTTCGAACAATACAGTCTTCAGGCACCTGCGGAACACTGAGAGGGGGAGAGAAAGAAGCTCAAGTCACAATTTCTCAAGTGAGACGATTCCAGCAAGTGGGACCAATGTAGGCAGTACAGATACTGTTTGAAGAAATTAAACTCTATATCAATTTTGATTTATTATTTACATATTATTACTATTATTATTATTTATATTCTTATTATTATAATTATTATTACATGTATTATTATATAGCAGGTGAATTTTGCAATTATTATAATTGGTATTATTATTTCATTAGTAATCAGCAATTATTTAAAAAGTCCAAAGTAGGTTACACGCTACTTAAACCAGCATGAAATTCTTCAGTTGCAAAATATATTATGGCTCATGTTGATGGGTTCTAGAGAGTGACAAGTAAGTCCGTCATAGTTTTATGCTAAAACCCCAACAATCAAGCAAGTCTCTGTGACATTAGTTCATACATCTAGATATTACAAGTTCTAGCAAACATATGCCCTATATAAATGTTCGGTTACGATTAGGATATAAAAGCTGAAAAAAGTCAAAAGCTGAAAGTGTCCATGATTTATCAATAGAGCAAACGGTAAACGTTCTCAAAATTTAACACTGTTTTTATATAAAAATAAAATTCACCACATAACTGCCTGAGAATCAGTAGCTTAAATTTGTCAATCTGGTGTGTGTGTGTGTGTGGTGTGTTCCGAGGTAGAGGTAGTCGCAATCGTCAGCCGGCGAGTGGTGGGTTGAGAGTGTTGTATTTTGAAAGTTGAGTGTTGGCATCCCGGAGGGCTTTTATGACCCTTGCGCACGGATCTGGCTTAAACATGGCTCTTGCTGTATTTGTTCGCACAGTGCCATATGGCTCTGAAAGAAAACACATTATTATTATTATTTACAAGTGCTACTTCGAGTATCCATTATACTTCCACGCTGTGTTAAGCCTGAAACATGTTCAGAGCAGTAGTGGAATAAACTTTCACCGACAATATGCACCAGATGCTGCACTGCGCAACAGGTGCATCAAGGATCAGCGGCGTGCACCATTTGATGACAAGGCTGTAAGCGCTCCAACCCCAAACCATTCAAAATTGGCTCAGTGTAGACCAAAGACAGGTTGAACTAAGAAGGACAAAACAATGGCTCAGTGATGAGGACTAATAAGACAGTTGGCAACTGTGTCATATTGTTTATGGCGGCTGTTCATACCTACCCTCTATGCAGAAGTACTTCCACTGCTTGCAAGGTGATCGCATGCAGATCTGGTGCTTGGGTATAAGGCAGCCTTCACGTACCGATATCGCTTGAGTCTGGTACCTGAAGTGCAGTTTGCAATCACTGTAATTATTAGACACGATTTAAGTGTACAAGCTTTACAAAATGAACTGCTTGGCAAATCTGCTGAATTCTGGCACCCGTGCTATGCTTCTAACCAACTCTTCTACACATTATCCGGCCGACCATTTGGCATTGCAGTCACATGAACGGTGGGGCTGTAGTGTACTGCGGACGCTGTTGCCAGTCGTTCTATGACTTCTGCTCAGTCCACGAACTCAGAACACGGTGTCATCTGTCAACTCTAAATGCGAACCGGTTGGTTGGGTTCAGCGTGTATGCGTGAGTCTGCTACTGGTGACATTTTTAGTTATCTAACACTGCTTGCTAAATGACAGCTTTTGTCCTTAATGACATTGAACATCATTTAGCGCAGGTAGCGCCTTTGTGAGGTACTTTAAGGGCTTGATACATGCATACATTCATGTGTGTGTGTGTATGTATGCATGTATTGTATGTCTGTCTTAATGCCTGCCTGCAAACCTGTCTGTATTATTATTATTATTATTACTACTACTACTACTATTACTATTATTATTATCATCATCATCATCATTTAAAGCACTTATTAAGCGCGCAGTGTCAGTAATCGGAATCTGAGGTGTGGTTGTATGTCTCTGCCTGCGTGCAAACTTGTCTGTCTGGCAGGTTTTATCTGTCTCCGTGTGTTACTTACTGGAATGTGTTGGTATAGAATTGGAAGAATCCCTTGAGCAGTTGTCCCAGACTGGAACGATTAGTAGAACTGAAAGAGGGAGGAGACTCAGTAACACTGGTATTCAGAGCTGATGACTCAGAAACGTCACCGTATTTACTCTGAAAGCATCGAAAACCCATTTCAGGTACAGTAGTGCTGAAAAAGTAAGATGAGGTATAATGGCCAGATCGACAGGTACGTGAAGTGTAGTAAATAGGCAAGGAAGCATATGTAGGGCAAATACAGTAATTAAGCTAAAAAATAAATTAAAGAAGTAATGAATGAATGAACAAAAGCATAAACCATTGAACGAACAAACAAAGGAATGGACTACTGCTTGATTGCTTAATTCATTATTATTGTTTTTATTTTTATTATTATTATATTATTATTATTAATGCTATCATCATTATTATTATCGTTATTATCATTACTATTGTTATTATTATTTTTACGGAGATTTTTAACATGCGAAAAGTCACACAGAAATGCGACCTTGAGGTTGGTCAATAACCAGGGGAAATGCCGTGAGATATCCAAAAGTTTTTGAAAGCCAGTCAGAAATAGTTTTAAGGCGTTTAATGAAGGAAGAAAGAGTTCGAGCTTTGGAGAAATATTGTTTGTTGGTCGGTTCCACCACGTGAGGCAGCGGGATGGAAGGCCGGAAATCCCATGACAGTTCTGAATCGTAACTCTGCCAAAAGACCCGTACTCGAAGATCGCAGGATGTAGAGAGGGATATAAGGAAAGACAGAGGTTGAAGGGAGGTAGGAGTGATTGATTGATTGGTTAACTGGCTGGCTGATTGATTGATTTATTGACTTACTCATTGACTGACATAGCTTATTCGTTCGACTGATCGATCGAAAGAATTATAGGTTAGTTGAGTGGTAGAGTTTGTGTTTTGAAAGACATACGGTATACTGTTTCTGTAGGCACGGTAGTACAGCAGTTGACCCACATCCACCTGTAAAAACGTAAAACAAATTTTATTTTGTATAATGTAACAAGAAACGACCATTTCAAATGAATGCAGAAATTTTAAACAATTAAGTCATCCACTTTTCTGTCAGTTATAAAACAGTTTAGTCAGTAGGACAGCTGGTCAGATACTCGAATAATAATAAACTACGTACATTGCAGGTAACAGATGACCATTAATGTCCATGAAAAGCTGGACAGGGTGCCATCGTGGGCGTCCTTGACAAAAGCTTTCTCAGCCCAATCCTTGACAGTTATGACAAGCGGAGCCACCCTATCATCGACTAGAAACATATAAACAACAAAATAAAAATAAAATTCAACGACACAGTAAGACATCTACAATAAAGACTTTTTTTTTAAACTAGGCCTAGAGATATACACCCCTTCAAAGACAAGTAGGGGACTGCCTGCAAAGGTTGACTTGTGAAAATGAGAGGCCTATTTGGTATAACTAACAGCCTGCTCTGCTGCCAGGTAGAAAGACGACCACTTCATCTACCATGAATAAGAAGACACAGCAGAATTCAACCCGGCTCCGACGTTGCCCGACTAAACAAGATCCGTGTTCCCTGTTTTCCAGAACAGGGTAGGAAAATCAGTTGCTGGAAGGAATACAAGCAGCATTAGAATCGTGTCGTCTGCTGGTCAAGCAGCGATCCACTTGAGTAAAAAGGCTACAAGTTGGAATATGGAATGTGAGAAGCCTGCTTCAGCTAGGCAAGGTGCAGGTATTGGGCAGAGAATCAGACAGAAACACAGTAGATTAGTGTGGGCTGTCAGAAGTTCATTAAGCAGGATAAGAACATTTCACCACCCTCAATGGTCACACTGTTATCTACTCATGTGCCCAGGAGCAGAGTCAGCAAGGAATGGCACTGTGCGTACACAAGAAAGCAACAGGAACCCTGATTTCAACCAGTTATCAAAAAAGACAAGGGACAATGGCAAGGGGGACAAAACTGGCCTTGGTGCAGACAATCTTTGGCTCGAGGAGTGTTGAGGACAAGACATAGATAAACAATCAGACCTGTAGAAAATCCACAGAAAAGTTGAAGAATAACTTCACAAGCACAGAATCAGGCAAAAAGTAACTGAATGCACGATGCTATTCTAGCCAAAATTGCAAAAGACCGAATCTGTCTTATCAACTTCTTAAAAACTGTACAGAAAAATGTCGGAATTGACATCGGAAGGCCACCTAACGAGTATACACAAACAGCTAACCATCCTTAATAAATGCATATTCAAATAGTTTTGTAAAAACTAGTAAACGGCAATTTGTATGCATGTATACGCAGCGAGTATGCTCTGAGGAGTTTCGTCTTGATGATTCCGTCCGTTTTGTTGAAACTCATTTCCCACTTCACGCTTCCCCGAGGATCCCTTCCTCCGATGATTGGCACCTTGACGGTAGGCCCATGCCGGAACTCAAGTATTACCATGCCACCTGCAAAGGCATGCACAGTAATCATACACCTAGCCATCACAGGATCATCATCATCATCATCATCATCAGGTGCAGAATTATTTGCCTACTTGATGTGGGCCTACTTGAATTTCATTTATTTTTTCTATAAATATTTCTTTTGTTGTAAATAGGTCTATTACTTTTTTCCTTCAGAATCCTGTGAACCCTCGACTGGTCTTCTTCAGAAGCCAATGATATCTAGAATGTACATATAAATAAAGAAGCATACGGTAAACAAACAAACAAGTTGAAAAACTAATAAGTATTTAATATATCGGCCCATAAACTACAACATAGTTCAAAATTGATCTTGCACTGAAGCTTAATATATGATGGCGTTGAAGAAATTACCAGACTAGACTATACTAGACAGCTCTATATTATACTAGACTTGACTAGATTAGACTAGACTTCTCTAGATTGGACTAGATTAGACAAGAGTAGATTAGACTAGATAAGATCAGACTACACTAGATTAAACTAGATTAGACTAGACTAGATTACATTACATTAGTTGAGCTAGTCTAACCTGACTAAAGTATTTTTCCCAATCACATTCCACTAGATACGCGCCATAAGAATCCACGTAACATAATAGTGCCATACTCATGCTTATTATGAGAGAGGCATACAAAGGTTATAGATGACGCTCACCGGAGCCGTTAGCACAATGTCCATGTCACTGTTGGAAGTCGCAAATTCTGTCAAAGTGGAGCCCACGACGGTTACTTGAGCGTCTGAAATATAAGGCAGTTTTATGTATGTCTGTGTATGCATGATATTTACGAATGTATGTATGTATTAATGTATGCATGTAAGTATCTATGTATGTATGTATGTATGTATACATGTATGAATGTATGCATGTATGTATGTATGCATGTATGCCTATATATTCTTTGACAAAATGAATGGAGAAAAATGCTTTCTTAATAAGTTTTAGTTAAAATATAGTTACATAAAATCTGTAATCATTTAACTAAATATGGATTAAACTAGAACGATAATTTCCATTAGTTATTGGAATAGCTTTACTGGTTCACTTTCAGTTCACAGTCTAGATAGGTCTACCTATAAATAGAGATTACAGACTGCACTGCCGTCCATCATTACTAAAAGGACTTGGTTGGATGTAGGCCAACGTACTGGAATGAAGATGGACTTTGAATAGATCCTCGAGTGATTTTCTTGTACTTTCCTTGTCCAGTAATTGTGCTTTCGTCTGTTTGTGGGCGTCATAGTAGCGCTGTATCTTTCCAGATAGCTGCGTTAAAGTAGGTCAACCATGTATGTAATCGTAACCGTAATTGTAAGCTCGAGATTTCTATGTAACGCCCAGCGAAAGCTAAGTCGCGGGAACCAGCTAATTCACAGGCGCTCAGTCAAAACAATATCAATAGGCAGAAAGTGTTCGGTTCCAGGTCAAGATCCAGGAGTCAGACAAGGACGGCTATGGTGGATGGTGTTTGAAATTTGGGCGGGAAGAGAGACAAGGGGAAGAGGAAGACTTTTATCATTCACTGATGTGAAATCTGCCTACAAGTAGGTCAACTTAAATATCCAGATCAACTCATTCAGGCAAAAGCAGTTAGAAATGTACATTTTAAACAGTAAATTATGCACCGTGGTCTTGAATTCATTATTGTGGCCGTTTCCACGGCGCGATCTCTGTCCTGCATTTGTTTCCAGATGACGTGTGCTTATAACCCTAATGTTAGCGGCTGAACGTCGGACTCCAAGTATATATACATATATATATATGTGTGTGTGTATGTATGTATGTGTGTATGCATGCATCTGTGTATGTATGCCTCTTCCAGCCCTCCTCGAAGGGCCGGGTATCGAAATGCCAAAAGCATAGGCCCATACACAAAAGGTAAAACTTTGTTCGAACTTGGCTGGGTTCTACGTGTATGCCAGAGCCCACTAGTATAAGGCTTTTTCTGCCATTCAAGCGTCATTTACTTACAGATGAGCTTGCTGTCCTTAATTAACTCTAACATCATTTGGCGCTTTCGAATGTACTTTGAAGGCGTTTTAAGATGGCCAAATACATTTACAATTATATTACATCACAATTACAATTATATTACGTTATGATTACATTACATAGCCCGGAGCGCCCTGGCGTGGTTCTGCTCGGACTCGTCAGCGGGATTTCTGGCGTAGCGGTTGGTTGCAGGGCAGAGGTTCTGAATTCTATGGATCGAGCCTAAGCAAGTTTCCATCCACTATGCACGGTTCTTATAAGATGGCGGCTCTCGTCGTTGAATCTTTTGAAGGTAATACATCAATTGCAGGTCAATATCAGTCAGAAATGTCATTACCTCAGAAACGTCTGAAGGATCGGAGACGGCTAAGCCACGAAGACGCGTTAATCTGCAACAAAACGGTGTTTACATCAGTGCTGAAATAAATAAAATTAAAATAATCTAACAAAAGAAAATAAATCTAACCTATTCTATTCTAAAATCTTTTGTAGCACTACCGTCAGATGAGACTGCGCGAGGCCCGGGCCAATGTGCAGTCTTATGGGCACATGACCCTGATTTTATATGAATCTAATGAAAGGCTTATATTTTTGTATTTATTTATGTAAAGCTGTCATTGAGCCCGCAAAGCAGTGGCGAATTTTGATACGGGCGTGGGTGGCGGTTCGCCCCTCGCGTCTCTCTTGGTTATATGCCTGCGCCCCTCAGACCAGACCCGTGCGTGGTGGACTGCCAGAATGTGGCGCCCCTCCGGAAATGCTCTGCCCCCACGCAAGCAATCCTGGAGCCGCCACTGGTGCAAATTCCGTAAATCTGAATCTGAAGAGCAAATCTGAATCCGTATATCTGAATCTTATAAAAGGCTTAAACTGGAGGTCCAAAGATGTTGAAGCGCGAGCCAACTGATTCCCCACTGATGAAGCCTGGCCACTGTACATGTACAGTAGCTATACTCAGAACATTAGTCACATCGATAACATAATGTTAAGTAGGCCTACACTAAAGAATGACGCTTCATTGCTGAAATTAAAGCGAATTTTGAACAAATCGTTCAAAGCAGAATTTGCACGAAAAGCATACTTTGTTTTCTCTGGAGGGTCTAGGCCTTGAAGAAATGCAGAGTTTATGATTAGCCTACGATTCATGCGCAGCATGTTAAAATTCTTACATAAAATACATAATTTCATAACTCCGGCACTACCTAAGCAGCCTTTCCTATGAATCAGGCCCACGTGTCTGGCTTAAAGCCAAAAAGATTCACACAGTTAATTTATACTTTGAAGATTTTGAAGGGGTTTGGAGAAGAGAGTCCTCTACGTGTAGAAGAAGTACCTCTTTGCAGTTGTATACTTACAGTTGATCATCTGGTGCCCAGGATGCCATCGTAGAAGCTGAGAGAAAATCAAGTAAACTGGGTGTTCATAGACAATTAGACATGATGATGGTGGTGATGAAAATGATCATCACCATCATCATCACCACCACCGTGATCATCATCACTACTACCATGGTGGTGGCTTGAACCATGGTGGTGGTGACGATGATATTAATGCTGTTGCTGCTGATGATGATGACTATGATGACGATGATGATGATGATGATGATGATGATGATGATGATGATGATGATGATGATGATGATGATGACGATGATGATGGCAGTGCCGGCGTCAGATGGTGGTGATGATGACGAGGAGGATGTGGATGATTATGATTGTAATTATGAGACTTATGAAAAACCGGAAAAGATGAAAATGAGGAAGACAAAGAAATTAATGTAATACAATGACTTCTATTGCGACGTCATCATAATGCGTAGAGTGTCAGTGAATGGTAGTTTCAAGTGAACTCGCGATAAAAATCTTAATCAAGCAGAGAATCCCAGTTGAAATCCGATCAGTCAGATAAACCAGAAGTCAGGCTATGATGGGTAAGCAAGCTGGAACAGATGTATTTTGTGTGCAGGTCTGAATGACATGAGAGAACTGGACAGTGAATTCCATAGAATTCGACCGGTCACCGACAACGTCCTTAAAGCCCAACACCATCGACGTCGACGACGATGATGATGACGACGACGACGATAGTGATGACGACGACGACGATAGTGATGATGATGATGATGATGATGATGATGATGACGACGACGACGACGACGATGGCTACATGACTTATGTATCTGGCTATTTATATATGACCTCTGAAACCTTAGCAACGTGATGATGACGGAGGAGGAGGGTGTGAAAAGAAGACGATGACGATTACTTTATGTAGGCTACATATTTATGTTGATGTATGTATGGATGTCTGTGTGAATGTCTGTATGAATGTATGGATGTATGTATGGATGCCTTCTAAGACACTCTCCAAGACTATAATACAGACACGAATGATTTTGACGACACTGATGGTAAAACGGTTCTAAGGACAACAATAAAAACAGTTATGATGACGACGACGATTTATTGACTACGACAAGACGGCAACCACAGTGACAATGACTGGGAAGCAATTTCGAGAAAGCTTCGAACCTTAAGATGAGCCTGCGTCGTATTCCATCCAGGTTTCGTCCTTCCTCACAACTGCCAGCAAACCAGAATTCTGTGAAAAATCCCACGAACTAAATGGGTATGGGTTTTCAGCAATTAAGCTGCAAAGAATCATGGGCGTCATGTAAACAATAACTGACTGATGGGATTCCTCAGTGTCTGCTGTGTCCCGAAAAACCAATGTGACTAACATGAAGGTTAGCATATATGACACCAGCCAAGAAAAGGGGACCACTAGTCTCAAATAGACTTATAAGCATTTTCCATACTGATACTTACGGGAAATTAGGCTGAAAGTCTCAGCACTTTTGGACCAAATTTGTGCGCTTTTGTCATTACCACTTTCGATTAGGCAAAAATATTAGAAGAGGAAAAGAAGAGCAGTCTTTTACTTCGAGAGGTAGCCATGAGTATAAAGTGCAAGCGATTTCATTAGCATAGACATAAGAGGGCGGATGGTCGAGTTCCAAGAGTCAGGCAGACAGGCAGGCAGGCAGGCGGGCAGGCGGGCAGGCGGGCAGGCAGGCGGCTATGTTGGGTGGTGTTTGGAATTGGATCTGCGGGTTAAATAAGGGGAAGAAGAGGAATCTGGATAAGATTTGTGGAAGAGGTGTGCTTTCACTTTTGAGTAGAGATTGCAAGACGTGCAGTGTTGGTGAGTTGGTATGATGGATCAGATAATCGTCGCAATTCTGGTAAGAGTTTAGTCCCGAGGGTTGGAGCAGCTATGGCTACGGAGCAATTTCCGAATTTTAAGGATGAAGTGACAGGGTTGAACGGAGTGTTTGGATTGTACATAACTGACGGAAATAGGAGAGTTGGGAGGATTGAAGTGTTTTATATGTAAGTGATAGAACTTTGTACTCTATTCGTCCAGGTATTTTAAGCTAGTGAAGTGATTTGAGAACAGGAGTGATGTGATGGTGTTTGGAAGTTTTGGTGACAGCACGAGCGGGAGCATTCTGAATTGCTTGTAGGCGATTTATCTCGGTTGCAGTAGTCTAGCAATGGTAAACGCAGTTTTGAAGTCAAGCATGGGGCGGATAATGCGAAGGTCACGGATAAGCCTATGCATAAAGCAAGAGCGGGAAAGATGAGAGATTTGATCAGAAAAAGTGAGGTTTTGGTCATAAATTACACCTAAATTGCAGACAAGAGAATTTGTATTAAAGGTGTAAATAGAGGCAGAGTCTAGGCTGAAGGCGATATAGGGGTCAGGCATTTTCTTTAGCTGGTCGCGTAGGCCAATAAGTATGAATTCAGTATTAGATGGATTCAGGCACAAGAGATTAGATGTCATTCGGGAGGAAATTTGTTTAACCACACGAAGAACATGATCGATAGTTGCTGAAACAATTCGGAGAGAAAGAGATGAATAATTGGGTGTCGTGAATTGTGAGTGAAGGACTTGCTCAGGGTTCCTACACTGTGAACCCATACTCTCGGCTTTGCAAGCCGAGCACTCTAGCCACTCGGTTACCTGCCTCATGGTGTTATTGAAAAGGCACTTTCTGGCTATTCTAGTAAACGACAATTGATCCATTTCCTTTGTCGGGCACTAAACCTAACCTTACCCTAACCCTAACCCTAATCCTAACCCTAACGTGACGTATGTTGGTGACTCGGAGCAGTCATTCAAGTTTTGAACCAAACAGGTCTGATTATGTTATTAGATAAATGAACTTCATGTATTAATTAACTTCATTTTTTCCAGGCAGTTAGTGTAAGTTTTCAATAGCTGGTTATGCTAGACATTGCTTATGATCGAGGATAAATATACCTTTATGACTTTCCAGATGTCTATAAATAGAATTAAATGTCCACTAGTTTCGCTCTCGCACGGATGACAACAGCGGAAATTCCAGGCCTTTTAAATACTCAGGTACGCCCCCTTTTCGAATAACTAAGAGCTAATTAGAACTAATTATTAATTAATTAATTAGAAGAGCATATTAGGGACAGGGACAGGGACAGGGACAGGGACATGGACATGGACATGGACATGGACATGGACAGGGACAGGGACAGGGACAGGGACAGGGACAGGGACAGGGACAGGGACAGGGACAGGGACAGGGACAGGGACAGGGACAGGGACAGGGAGTGAAAGTGATTGAGAGAGAGAGAGAGAAGGGAGATGGAGTAAAAGTGATTGGGAGAGAGAAGGTAAAGCGCGTAAAACCAAAAAACAACCAAAATTCGTTTAGTTTTCAATCGATAGGTGGAAACTTTGACGTTACCTCAATTAATCAGCAGGTGGCGTTGTTTCCCTTCAAAAGCCAATAGTAGTAGTTCAGCAGTTTAACGACATCTTATATGGCATCAAAGGCCATTGACGTCACCCTCCTCCTTTATCCAGGATTGGGACTGGCACTACCTCCAAACAAGGCAGTGGCGTAGTTCGAAAGCCAATCGCCCTGTAAGCGACGAATATGGGAGAGAGGTTGAAAAGAGTAAAGGTGTCTAAACCGAGGATTCATGCGTGATGCGTCACACGTTCTTTCAGAGGAAGGACAAAGAAAAATCGGTTAGAGGATTTGGAGAAAACATTCCAAATGGCGAGAAATAAAACACCAATGCTATGGATGGGTGAGGAGGATACGCAAAGTTAGTAGTCATTAATGGTCACTAAATAACCCGCAAAAACATAAGAATAAACAATATCACCAGAAATTTTGATGTAAAGAAATTGGATGTTTAAGGTCCCGATGACTAAAAGCTCCTCGAAACTTTCTAAATTTCTAATTCCGCCAGTGGCTGTGAGTTCTGTAAGCACCTTTCCGTTCGAGAGAAAGTTGCATCGTTGGTCCTAGGGAATGCGTTATTAGTCTTAGGGAATGCGTCAATGGTCTTAGGAAATGCGTCAATGACTTTTGGAAATGCGTCTTTGGCCTTGCGGAAATGTAACTGGCCTTGGGAGGGGATAGATGCCCATGGAGAGGAGCAATTCAGCCATTTATTTCGTGGTCCAATTCAGCTTTTACTATTAAGTATCGTGTTTCATCGTAAGGCATGAAGTAGTTATTTTGATGGATGAAACGCTACAACCTCCAGCTTTAGTTTTCAGTTAATACTTTCATCATATTTTCCCAATTTAAATTAAAGAAGCTTAAGGCAAGTCATCAGAATCGCGTGGACGGTGGTATTTAAATGTCTTCGGACAATGTCTGAAGCGGTCTCAACGGTTTTCTTTGCATAGATTTCAATGCATCAACCGTTGGGTTGAGCGCGCTTAAGGCACGCGACAGGTGCGAGCCGAGACAATGGGAACAGGTGCGTGCCTGATCGCCTCCAACACCCTGGCACTCTCCGCTACGCCCGCCATCACAGTAAAGGGATATTTACACGGCGTTGGGGTTCACGTAGGGTTGAGGTGAAGGCTGGTTATCTCAAAACTAACTCACAAGCCTATCTCAAAAGCTTTGCGTATGTCGGTCCCATCTGCTGGAACCGTCTCTCTCGAGATCTTCGACTCGAGCTCCTCTCTCTTTCCCTCTGAGGGTTTAGCAGGCGCCTGAAGACTGTACTGAAGGGTATAAGAATAATAGACGAGTCTAACAGTGATTTTACTTGTTGGGGTCGGGATTGCCCCTGTTGAGTTTATTCTCTAAGAGGCGCTTTCTAAACCTTAAATTATAATTACAAAACTGTCTTGTGTCTTCGAAACTACTCTCTTCAAAGGTGAGACAACAAAGCTCAAACATGACAGCGACCCTTCTTTCCTGTTTGCATGCTGCGATAACTTACCGTGTTCATTTATGAACTGGTGAAAAGGCGGGCACATTTCTAAAGCCTGCTCACACACTATTACTTCATGATTAAAGTAATGCAATGCTGAGAGTTAAAATGAAATTAAAGCTTCCATCTTCCATGTTGGTTCTATCGCTATTGTAATGTTCCTAAAAAGGGCTATACAAATTGCCAGGTATACATGATGTAGGTCTACATGCATTCATTGGAACGTCGGGAAGTGCTCGT
This sequence comes from Norana najaformis, assembly GCA_964023275.1. Taxonomy (NCBI): domain Eukaryota; kingdom Metazoa; phylum Annelida; class Clitellata; order Crassiclitellata; family Hormogastridae; genus Norana; species Norana najaformis. The sequence goes on from OZ029929.1 coordinate 6,306,968, forward strand.
CTTCTATTCTTATACCCTTCAGCTGGAAGAACCAAAGGTCTTCGTAATCGTAATCGTAATCTCGAGATTTCTACAGCGCCCAACGAAAGCTAAGTCGCGGGAACCAGCTTATTTACAGCCTCTCAGTCAAAACAAAATCAATAGGCAATATAGGGTTCGGTTCCAGGTCAAGGTCCAGGAGTCAGGCAAGGAGACAGACGACTACGTTGGTTGGTGTTTGAAATTTGGGCGAGAAGAGAGATAAGGGGAAGAGGAAGAGATTTTTAGAAAAGAAATGTTTTCAGTCTTGAGTGAAAGACCTGCGCAGAAACTGAAAGAGGTGAAGTGTTGGCGAGTCTTGGGCACGAGACCAGCGCATCCAAGGGCTTGGCGTTCACTACCCAGCCTATTCCTTGAGAAATTCCGCTTATTGTAAACAAAGACAATTGGATCAGAATCGCTTCTCTTAAGGTCCTATTTCTCATGGACCACGTTTCTAATTATTATTGTTGACAGATTCTTGCAATAAGCGATCTATTAAGTGACTTTTATCTGTCATATTGATACAACCTGAGTAAGTTTTCCAGTACAATTAACAACACGATTGTTTGTATCCAACCTGATGCAGTTTACCCTTTGTTGACGAGCACCTGCCGCGGTCAGCGGAGCACGAGATGCCTTTTCATTCACCCTTTCAGGTTCAAATCTCAAAACCCCGCCTTGTCGCTATCGGCAGGACTGTTCAACCATGCGTAACCAGGGTAGCAGAGTGTCAGAAATGCACATGGAGCAAGAGAATATTCAGACGAAATCGTGCAGACCGATCGAAAACGATGCAGAAGAGTCGATGAGAAGCATAATCGGAAAAGTAAACTCTAAAAGGTAAATGTTTGCATTGTTTCCTATTACATCCTGACATTCCTGTTTGCTTATCACAAAAGACCACCGTCAGTGCTTCCACAAATACAGTATCAGTAAACTATCAGTAACATTGAGTTAAATGCTTGACTTTCTTCCGTTATCAGGTGTCTGAATGGTCAAAACCTCGGCCTTTCACTTCTGCGACCTGACTTCGATCCCGAATACCTGTCTCTGTGCGTGAGGATGCCGGTTCGCAACCCGATCGTGACTTATTGCAGAGATTTTAATCTCTGGCTAGTACGGTCCGAGCAAGGGTACCTTAAATGGCGTGGCACCCATTCAAACGGGAAGCTGTGGTGCAGGATCTCACCAGATAAATTCATTGAAAACTGAGCAGGGTAGAGGCCATACGGTCGCTATAGAAAAACATGCACATATACATTTGTATTTTGTATATAACTGGCACAGCTGGAGTGTCGAGCTAAGGGTCACCTCGGTGGCCATCATCACAGACATCGTTGTGGCCTTAGATCCAATTCCACAGTGTCTGAAGGCTCTTGTATCCAATGCTTAACAACTTCTCACGGCTTACCTTTGTTTAGCCTGTGTTTACCTGTATTGTTCTATGTTCTCTTCTAGGTATAACTGTCGAAGAGGTATGAGACAGAAGTGGCAACATGCTACGTCACCATACTCTTTCTCAGTCGCCACTCCTGCATCAGCGCTGGACAAGTGAACCGATTCCATTGCACCCAGGTTTTAGCCAAAGTTACGTTGAAAGTCTCGGTTACGGTCACGATCAAGATTACGGTCACGACAACTTTTCAACCCTCGCCCTTCCTCGTCAATCATATCGCCAAATCCAACCGGAATTGTCCCAGTGCTCGACCTCAGCCTTTCTCGTGACCGGAAGATCCCGTTTCATACCGGAAGGGGTTCCAACCTGTGACGGAAGAGCCAAGGTTTTCCAGGACAGAGATGGAGCACGCTTTGTGGAACGACCAGTTCCAGTCTATCCGACCTACACGCTCCCTGGTCACCGGAACCAGGTTTCAGCACCGGACATTGTCGAAGACATCCATTGCTCCCGTCCGCTCTACCTTGACCGATCCAGGAATCCGTCACGCATCGATGCACTTGGAGGCTCTTCTAACACCGGAAGTATCTCATCGGATGGTGTCTCGTCGAGCGGTTACGGAAGTCAGGTCATCAGCACACGACATCGCTATGTCAAGAAAACCGTCGATGTTCAGACCGGAAGTAGGCCTACTTCCTCGTTAGGGGAACTGCAAAACGAAAGTCTGATGAAATGCGAAGGTGCTGGAAGAGTTTATGCACAAGGAGATGGTTACTACCGGCGAGGAATAGCCTTTGGCGCGAAGAATGCCGTCGATAAGAGAAAGAGCGAGAAGGAAAATCGAATGAATCTCAGTCTACTTCAGAAACCGGATGTGAGAGACTTTGGTTGGGTTCCCGCAAATGCGTCCAACTATTCCATGAATTGCGGAAGACTTTCAAGGTCTTTTGGAGATGTTCGTGAAGGTCCATGTTCCAGGAACATTGCTGAGAATCCTGAGCTGAGTCCAGTCTATGAAAACGGATGCATGGTAGCTCTGCTTCGAAATGAACCACTGAGCCTGAATCGCTTGGCTTCCGAACATCTAGGACTGGCCAGCCGAGAAGCGATGACTCCGAAGGCAGATACTTCTGTGATGAACTGGGACAGTCTGCAGGACACCCTAACAATCGGTTGCAAGAATCGCCGCATGCAAGAACCAGCGGAAGTTCCTGGTCAGCCTAGACGACCACTCGACCGGATGACCCGCCACTCCCTGCCGTGCTGTGACGTCGTTCTTAACCAAGAACCACAGAAGCGACCTTGTCCGCGTTCCAACTCATCCCTTCCAGGAACATTCAGTGATCACTCCAAAGCCAGACGAAAATTGTTCAGAAACAGTTCAGATGACCTCACGGCTGCATCGGTCGAAGCCAGCGTCACCCCGTTGTGTGGAGTGACCCTACCTTTGGATTTCGAAGTTAGCGGCTCCCCGGAGTCCGTTGGTGTAAATGTCGACTGGGACGATAAGATGACAACGGAGATTTCCACGACAAGGAAAGTTTTCCTTCCGACCAGGTCCACTATTGAAGTCGAAGCGCACACGAGGGTCCCTGCCGCATCAAGAAAGCTCTACCCGAATTCTGACTGCATTTACGAATCAATGGCGGACTTGGATGATCGATTAAATCGCTCTTCTGCTGAGGCTCATCTTAGCGACTGCCAGGGACTGAGTCTACTGGACAACACCTACGACACCATAGGAGATTTCTCCATTAACGGAACCCGCCCTAAGTCACCACCGCCTTTACCACCTCCTCCACTTCCAGCCAGAACGCGAGCATCAAGACCGCGACAGGGTGGAACTGGTTCAGAACTTCCAGCTGAACGCCCGATCCAGCCTAAAAACTCCACCCAACGCGAGATTCCTAGCCATGGAACGAACATCGTGGATTTCAACGCACAGCACATATACACGATCGCCGACGTTCTGGAGAGTTTGGAACGACTGGCTTCCCACCTTCCCAAGGCCAAGGAATCGATCGAGGGTCTTTGTCAGGCGAGCTTCCTAAAGCGACCGGATACTGAGGCACAGAGAGGGTCCGCGTTAACCAGCGGGGACCGGATGTTCGCGGACGTCGGCCGAGACCTGAAATCAAGTTACCGGAATCACGACAAGGAAACCAGAGAGAAAATGAGTCAGGTTTCAAATATTGATCATGAGTCTGGATGCGCCTCAAGCCGGGAAAGAGGGCCCTATCCGGGGTCAGACGTTGCTGAGGTTGGGATGGATAAATTCAACGAGTCCGTTCGGGCTATGAACTCCGCCGGAGCCTCTTGGGATGCGTCAGTCGCACTATCCGGAAAGGATAAGTGCGTTTCAGTGACGATCCACGAGGATGGACGGACGTGGAATTCCACGTCGCTCACCAAGAAGCTCTCGGAACGCAAGTCCATGTTCCGAAAACTGGTTCCGAAGACACAGGAACCGGAGCCTCCAGTTTCCACCGACGACGAGACTACTAGACAGCGACACTTTGAGGCTGAACCTGGTTGCTTGAATTCGAGAACTGGCACGGGCCACTCCGAAGCGACTTCCGGTGGCCACGTTGACTGGTACCACAGAAATCCTCTAAAAAAGCTCTGGGATCGAATCCAACCTCGCGATAAGCGCTACAAAAAGAACCATTCCGAAAAGAGCAGTGATGAGATCAATTTCTCTTCCGGAACGATTCCCAAAAACCCCAACAAACGAGAGATCCCGAAGAAGTCTAAGAGAGCATCGTCGGCCGACCGACTGGACGTGGTTGATCGGAACCGGCGGGCAACGACTGTCCTGGGTTCGAACCCTGATCAATATTTCACCGACACGAATTCGAATTCTCTAAAACCTGTTCTGAAAACCAACCAAGCTGAAATCGTCGGCAGAGTGGATCTTCTTCCAGGTGTCATGACCTCTGACGCAAGACTCCAGTGGATGAAACTGTCGACGACGCAGGAGATTTTCTGCTGACCAGACTGAGTGCTAGTGGCTCAGCGGCCGAGCGATTAACGCATTGGCTTTACACTTCTACGATCCGGGTTCGAATACGGGGCCCATTGCGTGAAATCGACACGACTCATATTGTTCATGTGCGCGTTTCCTTGAAGGCTATCATTATCAAGGTGAGGGCCTCCTCAAATCCGAAACACATACTGAGTGCTGTGTGACAGGACATAGGCCTTAAAATGCAGTGTCCGAGGTTTGAACTCTAACCTTTAATGACGTGCAATTGGTCAATCTGTTGTATCAGCCGCCACGAAATGTTGTACTGTCGTGTCTTCTAGATGGCGCTCCGAGGACGAGACTAGCGGACTATAGCACGAAGTAAATGAACCGTTAACTTCCTTACCATGAAATGTAGATTGGGTAAAAAAGAGAAACTGGTAAGCCAGTTACAAGAAAAAAGTCCAGTAATTGATATATCTAGAGCCTTAAGAATATGTTTAAATAATTATTGTTTTGATAAACTAGTTAGATCATAACAAACGACAATCTCTTCTAGAATGTAATCAATGACAACCCATGTATGATATAACCAATGACAAACCATGTTTAATATAACCAATGATAAACCATGTTTAATATAACCAATGACAAACCATGTTTGAAATATAGCCAATGACAAACAATGAATAATAACTACGACATAACCAATGAATATTATTTTAGCCAATAAACCCATTATTCACACCACTACCATCTAATTCGAAAAGAATTAGGAGCTTGGTCACATGCCATTTACCGAAAAACTATTTAAAACAGAAACATCAGGACCGAAAATGGATTTAAGAAAACTTCGCGTTTTAACCAACAGTTAATCAAAAACCCATGCTTAAAAATGTAAATTTTTGTTAAGCTTGTTCAAAGATGTGATAAAATTGCCAATTGCTTTGTTGAGCCTGAAGTGTTTTTGCGATTTAACCGATCTAAAAATATTTGTTTCATGAATTGTAAACTTGCTAATTTCTTTTTGAAAATATATTTCGTTTGAATTCTTTCTAAATGAAGTGAGGAGGATTTTTTACTATTGTTACCTGCATCACAAAAGATATTTGTGATTTGTCATTGTTTAATTATTCCAGTCCTTCTCCATGTTCCTTCCTCTGGCGCTCTTCCTGCCTCTGTGTACTTGCCCCGTCCATCTCGCTCTTCTCCTCCCCATTCTTATCCCTCTCATTTTCCTGTCCTTGTCTCGTTCCTGTTTCTCTCTCTTTCCCCCCCCCCTCATCCTTTCCAACCTTGTCCCTTCTCTCTGTCCTTGTCCCTCTTTCTGACCCTGTCCCTCGTAGAGGAGAGCGAGAGATGGTAAGTGATTTAGAGCAACAGAAGTTGAATTAAACGCTATCATTCAGTGATTCATATTATAAATAAAGGTCACCTGTAACCCTCCTCTCTTACTCTCTCTCTCTTTCTCTGTCTCTCTCTGGCTCTGTCTGTCTGTCTGTCTTTCTGTCTTGTCTGTGTGTCTGTCTTTATCTGTATATCTATCTATCTATCTCTCTATCTATCTCTCTCTCCACACCACACGACATCACATCACATTAAATCAAATCACATTACATGATGAGCACATAACTGACTGTCATATTGTCATATTTCTCGGGTATTTAATTCGTTTTTCAGTGTGTAAATGCCATTCGCACCAGGATGACCCCGCTATAAAACGGCATCACCCTTTCTGCGATGATTCTATAATGGGACTATTCATTCTTTCGACGGTCGAGAGAGAGAAAGAGAAAGAGAGAGGCAGTCATGTGCAAACAGTCACGTTGGAGTGCGTGCATGCATGGGGCAGACAGACAGATAGACAGGCACTGACAAAGAAACACATAGACAATGAGAGAGATACAGACAGATGGTTGAGTGTTCACGTGCGTGTGGCGGATTGAGTCTTGCTCTTTGTATCTCCATATATGTCTCTTTCTGTGCTTCTGTTAATCGCTTATCCGCACTCAGCCAGGGTCGTGTTTATGGAGAAACCGCAGGTCCTCCCACTCCCATTAAAATGTCCGGTCACCCCAACACACTACCAGACTCTCAACCGCCTCCATGCATGTCGGACCCCGATCCTCGGCTCAGCGCCAGTTCCCGGCCCGGGATCATCGACGCTCGCTCGGCTCCAGATCGATACTCGACGCGCAGCCTCGTTCACGAAGGAATCCTTTCGAGTAGCAATTGCACACGATGCATAACCACACAGCCATTTGTTGCTGAACAAAATGGCTTCCGTTTACAGTACTATGCTGCACGCGTCTTTCCTTTTCCCACGCTTGTAGGAGGATGTCAATGGTAAACGTGAGAGTTAGGAATAGGGTTTAGCGGCGTATTTCCCATTCCTACTGTATCTATCCTAACCCTAAGACTAACCCTAACACTAACCCTAACCACTGACATCCTTATACTGGACATCCTTGCACTAGAGTGGGAATCGGGAAAACGCATGCTCCACTGGACTGGAATTACATGAGCTGTGAGATCAAGCCAAAGATTGATGACCATTAGTGAGTTCAGGGTGTAACTGCGTCACCAGCAGGTGCGTGAAAGTCGCCTAAAAGCTCATCCACTCTGGCCATTTTCTATGTGCATCGTCGCGCCCTATCTTCTTTCATATCGTTTCGTAAGAGTTACCTTTACTGCAACTTACTTTTGTGGATGGGAACGGCCTTCTCTGTTGGTGAAGCATTTTGTTGGAGCGGGTATTAAAGTTTGTCTTGTGCATAGTTTGCTCGTTTTATTTCATACGTTCAGGTAGTTCGCGAGTTTCGTCCGAGTTTCCTGGTTCTTTTCGAGTCTGCTTCGGATTTTGTATGGTTCTGTTTTGCCTATTTTACACGATGCATACGGAGCTGAATCTTCTTAATGCATTACCGACTAACGCCAACGACCCAATTACTATCGCGCCTGCGCACGTGTTTTGCATACCTGACTGGTCGAAAGCAGGTCACCACGATTTACGCGTTACAGCCAGCTCAGACGCGATACTAAGCAACGATGCTTTCTAGAGGTGGTTTTTCAGTTCAGAAGCTCAAATCCCATTCCAGTAGGTCTGCTTGTACACAGATCGGCCTGGTTTCGTGTGCATGGGCAACGGGGAACCCGGACAAGCCGTCTGCGACCAGGAAAAAACAGATTCAGTTATGGAACGATAAAGAAGGCCTTTCAGAGTGGCACAGTTGTCAGCTGAAAAAGGTATTCGTCTGTCGGAGACCAAATGGCTTGGCTGCTGACGAATGTCCTTCCTGCAGACACATATTAGCATAGGAAATCTTATTCAGTGATTATCCCAGCATTAAACTGCCACCTGGAGGAATGTCAGTCAGCGAGCGAGTAACTGCGAAACAACGCGGACCAGGAAGCTTGAATCTAACATGTTCAACTAGACCTCGTCAAGAAAAAGGCGCAGATGCGTGATTGTAGGTACTTCACGTTTCGCTCTATGGTCTAGCCACATACAAAGATAAACACATGAAGATACAGTAACAAAAATCGATGTTGAACTTCACACAACTCAGTAAAAATACTGGCACAGCAGCATTTTCTGGGCAAGAGTCAAATTTCATGTGTTGGACATGTATCTTACTTCTATCGCCTGCAATCTTCCTCAATGAGTAATCAACTGCATGTGCCGCGGTCTTAGATGAGGTTTGGCGGATGTTCCTTCGCTGTCGCTGGACCCTCTGCCGACCATGTGAACACGCACACATTCAAGTCACTGCTCAAGACCAAAATATCATTTGCTGTTGATTTTTTAACACGTGCAAAGCGCCCTTTTTGGTGTCGGAGGTCTTACAGCGCAATGTAAATCGTCTTATTATTATTTATTTACTTCATAGTAGTAGTTAGATTAATACTACAACGATTTTAATGCAAGGAGTACGACCTATACTTCGTAGCAGGTACTGCAAGCGATTGCACGTCGTACTTCGCATTCAAGTGCCATTTTAAAGACGTCCATATCAATTTTTGCAAACATACCGTCTGGCTGGCGAGCGCTTCAATGACTGGACTCTCGCGGAAGCGAACAGATCTCGAAAATTCTCTACAATTAAGGATGTAACTGTCAGCGCCTGTCCCTAGATGTCGCTACCAAAGTGCACGAGAGCGAACGAGAAGGAGAGCAAAAGGCAACTGGACGAAAGGTTACCTGAGCAAGGTGAGTCAATCGGTGCCATGGAGACTGAGTGGATTTTACCTGAGCGTAGCGTTGAAGATGAAAATGTAAATGTTCAAAATTAGCTTAAGCTGTTGAATGTAGTTGTGAATTTAGGCCACGACGTATGAATCAGGGCACCGTAGCCAACTGGTTAGAGCGCTCGGCTTGTAACGCGGAGAGTATGGGTTCGATCCTCCTCTGAAATGATTACTGTATGTCGACCTTCACTCACAATTGCTCAGCGTCATCGACTGATGCTTTGTCATTAAACTGTGGCGCTTAATAAATGCAGAAATATTAATAATAATGTTTCGCGCTTAAGTGTATGATTGCAAATGCAGCTGTTAAAGTAGATAAAAAGTGTAAACAAAATTAAAATGTAAAAGTAATATGCCTGTAAAGTATCATTCTACAGTAATTGCACAAGCAGTATAACTTAATTTACAAGTGCATAGTTTTTAAATATAGACGTCGCTTTCACCTTGGTGTGAATATCAACATTGTTCTTTTACCTTAGGCCTACATTACCCCACATTACCTAGCATTTGTCTTTACATTACCTAATGTTACCGTGACTCTTTCCATTTCTTGACTTCTTACTGTTCGTTCTCCAGTTTCATCGGTCAGTTCCATTCTCCATTCAGTTCAATCTAAACCATTCTGATCTAAGACCTTCAGTTGACGTCGGAAAGACAATGAAGTTCGTCGTTCTCTTGGTTTTCTCTCCTTTTCTCTGTCTCGTCTTGTTCTTCTTGTTTTTGTTCTTCTGCTTCTGCTTCCTCTTCTCCTCCTCCTTTTCCACCTCCTCCTCCTTCTCCCTACTCCTTCTCTACCACCAAGGCTTAGCTTACTTGGGGCGTACGTACTTTATGAACCCCTAAAAGCACAACTGAACTATACATAGCTCTATCGAAGGGGTTTACATAGCATAGTTCTTTTATCTTCATATATATATATATATATTATATGTATATATATAGTACTTGGCATTGATTATAATCAATGTCATGCGATATATATATTATATATAATTATGTATATAATAGGCCTATAGAAAATGCATATAATACATAAATCAATGCCATGTGGCATTCATGCATATGTAATTAAGGATATATATGTGTGTAAGCCTATTAGCGATTGATGGGTCGATGTCACGCAGAAAGGGGCGTTGTTTCTTTGTTCTTAGAAAATAATTAAACTCTTTGTTGGCTGATGTAAATAAATTAACCGACAAACCAACACGCGCACGTCCCCATCTATCGATCATGCCTAGGATTACTGCTTCTGTGCGCCATCGAGAGGAGCTTCTGTTGAACGATTTCCCGAGTGGAGGATGGCACGAATCGAGAATTTGCAATGTAGGAAGGAAGGAAGGAAGGAAGGAAGGAAGGAAGGAAGGAAGGAAGGAAGGAAGGAAGGAAGGAAGGAAGGAAGGAAGGAAGGAAGGAAGGAAGGAAGGAAGGAAGGAAAGAAGGAAGGAAGGAAGGAAGGAAGGAAGGAAGGAAGGAGGGAGGGAGGGAAGGAAGGAAAGAAGGAAGGAGGGAGGGAGGGAGGGATGGAGGGAGGGAGGGAGGGAGGGAGGGAGGAAGGGAGGGAGGGAGGGAGGGAGGGAGGGAGGGAGGGAGGGAGGGAGGAAGGGAGGGAGGGAGGGAGGGAGGGAGGGAGGGAGGGAGGGAGGGAGGGAGGGAGGGAGGGAGGGAGGGAGGGAGGGAGGGAGGGAGGGAGGGAGGGAGGGAGGGAGGGAGGGAGGGAGGAAGGAAGGAAGGAAGGAAGGAAGGAAGGAAGAAAGGAAGGAAGGAAGGAAGGAAGGAAGGAAGGAAGGAAGGAAGGAAGGAAGGATGGATAGATTGACGGATGGATGTAAGGATTGCATGAAGGAAGAAAGAAAGGGCGGAAGAACTGAAAGATGGATGGATAGATGAATTGGTGGATGCAAGAGAAGTTTGAAGGAAAAAAGGTATGAATTTAGGATGGAAGATAAAACAGAAAAAGAGAGAAAGGAAGAATCAAGAAAGAAAGAATAAAAAGAACGGATGAATGAATTCCTCGCTTCCTTTTCCGGCTAATAATGGTCTTTCTTGCTCCTTTTCTCGACAGCTTCCTATTTCGCTTCCTGCTTTTCCTTCTCGGCTGTCTTCCATTTCCTCTCTGCTTCGATCTGTCTTCTTCCTGCCTCTCTTAAGGTCGTTGAGAGACGGATGCATAATTTAGACGTCAAATGAGAGTCTGAGACAGAGGAAGTCCAGGTCTATCTTCCAAGTCAACAGATGTTCGGCACTTCTAAGGCTTCGTTCAATCAGAACGCCCATTCAGTGCTTTCCTGCGGCCTCTTTATCCAGCTGTCATCTCTCACGGGAACTCAACACTCTCCGTCTTCTCAGCTCCTGCTTTCCATCGCAGGAGCTTGAGAGAGTAGCATATCTCCTCACGACGAGGCTCCTACTCCAGAAATCGCTCCTACTGAACGCCCCAAAAGAGCTCCAAGATTAAACGGTAGGCTAATACTTTCGAATAGTGGAGGTTGGTGACCCTAAACCTTTACCCTTAACCCCAGGTACGTCCCCTAAACGTCACATTTTCCATATGCATGTAGTTACAAATCGTAAAAACCTAATCTCTGAAGACCTAATCCTACCCCAGGTGAACTCTTTATTTTTTAAGGCATCCACCTGTGATAACCTAAGCTACCCTTGTGTTTAGAACCTCGTTTGTACTTCGTATCTCATCTTAAGACTTTAAATAATTTATGCCATTCATCTCGATATGACGCCGTCGTTAAATAAACTTTTTCAAATTAACATTAATTAATGTCTGTATCTTTCCAATAGACAGGAATATGTTAATATAACCTTTATTCTGTTAACCAGGAAGGTTGTTGTGTAATATGTATCCTTTCCTATGTTCATGCAAAAACAGTCAACATATTAAAATTTTTGCAAATATATGCAGTAGCCACATATGATTCATTTACCACAAAGCAAATGCTGCCGAAATGCAACCGCCTCTAGTCGACAAAACGTTCAAGGATGCGCTCCTTACGTTGCTATAGCACAGCGATATAATTGTATGCTAATAAATGCAAATCTTGTCAAACGTATTCCTAAATGCCTGGCTGACGGCGTTTTCTCGCGAGATTTCTCTAAACTTGAGATATGCTGCATGGGTACCATAGGATCTCGCGAGATCAGTTTGAACAAGGTGAGTTATATCGCGAGTTCTTACATGGCTTGGCCTCGAACTGGTAGCATAAGGTCTCGTTCTAAGTCTCACGAGATTCTTTGAACTTCGCGTGGAAAGATAACGTGAAGAATCTCGCGAGAATTGCTTAAATGTCCGCCAAGTCCCACAGAGGTCTTTTAAATATAAATGTAGAAACCGGTCCATCGCAAGGCTTCAAATGCAACCTGACGTACAGTACAATAAGGCGTACAATGCATTTGTTATCTCGCATGCAATACAGTAAGGCCCGCAATGCAAACAGGACAATGCAGCGCAATGCAGCGTATGTATGTATAACGCAGTGCAACTATTTACTATATAAATCAATTTGATTCAATACAAAAATCAATGCACTCCATTTATACAGTTAAAATAGTGCAATACTGTAATGCAATAGAATGAATATTCGCAGTACAAATTACACATACAAATACAAGTACGAATATGACTATGTTTGATATTGCCTTCCTTTCAAAGTTCAGAAGTGTACACACGAGTCACGACCATGCGACATCCAAGGCGCTGAGCAATGTGACTTTAACAAGGTTTCTACACAGTAACCGCCTCGGGGGAGGCTCAAACCCGTAATCCACGAGTTACGAGCCGAGCGCTCTAACCAGTCGGCTACCGTGCCCCACAAATATGTCTCCACAGAAAGGCTTAACGTAGAAATATGGATGCATTGATAAATGTCTCAAACTAAATAGAACAACGAATTATATATAAATATATATGCTAAAAATGCAATGTATTGATGTTAGTGATATGCTATGTATGCATAGATATAGCAGGTTAGTATACGCTTATTTTATTCTATCTATGCATGTGGGGTTTATCTAGAATTGTATCAGTTGCCTGCAGCGCAGTCCCATCTAGGGCGTTTTATTATATATGCTCAACGGCCATCTAGCGGTTGGCCTTGCTCGTAAATAATGGATGAACATAATGGAGGCATTAATCAATGTACATTAGAAATTGTGCGTTTCCTGGACCGACCGAGAGACAGCCTCTTTTCGAATGGTACTTTGTGGGAGTAATCTTGGTCACACAGGAAATGCTGTCTAACCGCTTGCTACATATGCTAATGCAATTTACTATATCCCAAATTTAAAATATAGGCCAATAAAGCGATGTATTTAGGTCAAGTGATTTGCTATGCTTAGTATACCTACTGAAATCTATCCTGGCAGAAAATTTGGCCGACACGAGTCCTATAATTTTTATTTGACTTCAATATCGTCCGTTTAAAGACGCCATCATATCGAAGATGACTGACGTATTTACAAAAACATGCTATACTTATATAAAATATACATCGTAACTTATGCTACTGGGTCCTTGACAGATTAAAGTATACATTGTAATCTATAGGGCCTACTTCGGGGTCCAAGACGGATAAAACTGCACTTGCGTAATGTCAGTGCAGTTTTTCTGTCAAATTTTAATCAGAATTGTTCGTGGATAAGGTTTATTGTGCCTGTAACCGGTGCATGAAGGGAAGTTTTGTCATTGGTTATATTTATGAATTCTAGACTGAGAGTCCTTTGAAAATGATCGAGAATCGATTGGTGTTAAACAGAGCAAACTTTGTGCGATATTTCATGGAGGATCTGAAAATAATAGTAATGCCTGGGATGATCTGCCCAGACAAATGGTCGAACAGTCGTAATGCGGCATTAGTAATGCCATGGACGGTTCACAAGATGACGCAATCTATGAAAAAGCACATACTGAAGATGACGTAATCAGATCTGCTTCAGTAAGAAACTATTTATCAATAGCCGACTGGACTCATTTGTTGAAATTCAAACAATGTTTTATTGAATATCTTATAACTAAATTTCAAAGGCAATATTTTCCAGATTCCACGAGCATTGCTTAGCGATGGATCGTCTCATGGATCGTTTCACAGCTGCTTCTGATGGCTGAGTGTACTGCCGTTTAAGACACCATAGATACTTTGAGGATCAGGCGTTATTACAATACTGACAGTAATGTACTATGCTACGCTGAACTGCTATCATCATCTATGACCTGGCCCGCTCCGGAGCGTAGCCGTTTCCACAATACGCCGCCGACTGTCTCTGTTCTGCTTACATCTCCAGTCTGTACTATACTGTATAGTCCGAAATTCAACGGACGCAGTTCGGACTCCAACAATCTTGTCCATGTATGGCAAGGACGTCCAGCTGGTCCCTTTCAACCTCTTGGGGGCCAGATATCATGGCTCGTACAGCACTGACATTGTCCTGTTCGCTGTCGCGAAGTGCGATATGTCCAAACAGCCTGGATTGGTTAATCTCCGACACAAGGATGCTACACTATATTATGTTGTGCCACGTTATGTTATACTATACTATACTATGCTATGCTATGCTATGCTATGCAAAGCAACAGAATACAGTTCAGAACAATACAACACGATCTTCTTCCACGTGGTGTGGGTGTGAGTGATCAACACCTGCTTAGCAGACACAAACTGTTTTTCATCGGAGTCGTTGTGACCTACAGACGCTGTTGTTGTACGCAAAGGTCACATAATTGTCTTGCAACAGCCACATTAGCTGCCTTGTAATGATGTACTGTAGCAGACAAATTGTGCATATGAACGTTCTAGCCATCTGGTATTACCAGCTTAAGTTTAAAGAACAGCATCTGTAGGTTGCGCCTAAAGAAAACTTATTCGAACAGCAGCCACATTATGGGTTATCGGGCGCACCATAATAGCAACTGCGCAGGTGTCGCGGACGTGCTTGACTCCGGGAGATGGCGCTGCTGGTGACAAGATGGCACTGGGCTTTGAAACGACTTCCGGTTGGGCTTTCTTCGTTCTGCGCGTGCTGCTGAGGTGGCTTCTAATTCGACACCGACTTCCGGCAATAAAAGTCAATCCAAGAGATCGGAAGCGGGCGATAAAAGCGGAATTAACGATGCTTCCGGGGGAAGTGATATCTTTCATGGTTGTGCACTGATCGCGTGCGTCCACTGGTAAGTAAAGGTAATGTAAAATAAGGTAATGGTAGGTAGGAAAAGGCAATGGTAAGAAAAGGTAATGGTAGGTAAGAAATGGAAAGGTAAAGACTGAAAAGAACAAGCAAAGATAAGAAAAGGCAATGGTAGATAAGGAAAAGTAACGGTTAGTAAATAAAGGAAAGGTAAAGACAGGCAAGTCTAGACAAAGGTAAGACCACATAGGGAAGTGTTCAAATGCCGGATCAGGCAAGATTTTGTTAGGTAAGGCTAGGTAACACCATGTGAGGCTAAGGATCTTAAGGTAAAATCTGACTGATAAACCTGAACTATACTTGGGGGTTTACGAGGCACTACAGGGGGGCAATGTAAGGCGAATTTTATAGCAATGGTTAGTTCAGTTAAGGTAAAATAGACGCAGTTTATGTAAGGTCAGGCATCGTATATAAAGTTAAATAATGTATATAAGGTCAGGTAATGTAACGTATCGCAAGGTCAGTTAAATTACGGTTGGTTAAAGTTCAAGGAAAGGGCGAGGTAAAATAATACGGGATGAGATCAGGTAAGGTATGATTCAGAAATGGCTAATTCACTAGTGACCTCTATCAGTGAGGCATTGTCATTGATCAAGGACACGTGCACTGAAGCCCTAGCTTGGCAGCGCCAGACATCCTTCTCTTATTAAAATCACTACGTCGGTGTCGCCCATGGAAGGGTTCATGTTTTCCTATGCCGCGTCACGAAAGAAAGGTCGGCGCAACATAAATGATTGATTAAGCGCCGCCTGGCGACGGAAGACGACGCCATCTAGTGAGCGGAGGGGCGACTAAGATGGCGGCATAAAACGGTCCTAAATCACAGGCCACAGAACTGGCTTGCGATAGAAAGGAGTGAAGGGCAAGGTGGAAAGGAAAGAATCAGTCAGTGTCAGATGGACAGACTGAGGGAGGAAATGGTGGGGAAGGGAGGGAGGAAAGAGGAAAGGTCACTAAGTCAGAGGTCGGGACGAACGGAGGAATGGAGGGAATGCGCGTAAGAATGAATAGTGATTAGAAAGAGCACGAATAAACGGATATCGGGAATAATAGGAGCCGTTAGACTGATACCTGCATGGAGACATGATAACATACATACATACATACATACATACATACATACATATATACATACATACATATACATACATACATATACATACATACATATACATACATACATATACATACATACATACAAACATACATATATGCAGACATACATGCATGCATGCATGCATACATACATACATACATATATACATACATACATACATATACATACATACATACATACATACATACAGACATACATATATGCAGACATACATGCATGCATGCATGCATACATACATACATACATATATACATACATACATATACATGCATACATATACATACATACATACAAACATACATATATGCAGACATACATGCATGCATGCATGCATACATACATACATACATATATACATACATACATATACATGCATACATATACATACATACATACAAACATACATATATGCAGACATACATGCATGCATGCATGCATACATACATACATACATATATACATACATACATATACATACATACATATACATACATACATACAAACATACATATATGCAGACATACATGCATGCATGCATGCATGCATACATACATACATACATACATATATAAGAATGACTGAAAAAATTAGAAGTGAGTAGGATAAATAAACGGATAGTTGGAGGATAAGAAGGAGAAGAGGCAGGGTTGGACGAAGGGAAGAAATGAAGAAAGTAGACAGCACTCTGATCATAGATCTTCATTTATAACGATTTGCAATACACGCATCTAGTTTCGGCCAATGTATAAACATGGCGGTTTACGGCCTCATGAGCTCAGATGATCAACAGAGGATCAAATGATGTCGTTGATCATATCAACAACGACACTGATGATGATAGCGACATTTCAGACGAGAATCTGGTTACAAAAATTCATTCATAACTGCCTATATACATATATACATGCATCTTACCTGTCTACATGCATGCACACATACATTCATACATGCATACATACATACATACATACATACATACATACATATATACATACATACATATATACATACATACATATATACATACAGTCTACATGCATGCATACATACATTTATACATACATACATACATACATACATACATACATATATATAAATACACACACATACATACATAATAGATATATACATACATGCATATATATATATATATATAGATACGTACATGCATACATTAGAATAAGCTACGGTAAAGCTATCAGGTGAACGTGTGATCTTTAACAAACTGTTTCTTGCATTTCAGACGTTTATCTGAATCTTCTGGAACCCTGCTTTCCTCTGGTGACTGGATTAGAACGGATTTCTCTAGCACCAGTTGAAATCAGCTTTCCCGTGGATCTGAGCGACTCCATTTGACAGCAGGGATCCTAGAATTTGTGGTTGTACAGTCACGTGATTTTCGACAATAGCATGGCCACTTGACAGCCACTGACGTCTTTAGCGGTGTTTCGTTAAACGAAGGAGAATGTTACAGCTCATGAAACTGTTATTAAGAGATGGAAGGAATCCAAATAAACAGAACTATGCACGGATACATATCCATTGGCAAATGGATATAGAAATCAGACGGGCAGATGGGCGGACAGACAGACGGACGGAAGACGATTATAAATTGCGGTTTAATAACCATAAGAAATGAAAAGGGAGAACTGAGTAAAGTGTTTAAACATAGTATTAACTTTCTTGTAAAATGTTTCGTCGACCCAATCATTGGACCACTACATTCAATTTAATCAACGAATTTAATGAACGATTGAATTATTGAATGAACGAGTGAAAGAACGGACGAACGAATCATTCAGTCACTCAGTATCAACTAGTGAGTCAGTCAGTGAGGCAGTCTGTGAGTTAGTCAGTGAGTTAGTCAGTGAGTTAGTCAGTGAGTCAATCAGTGAGTCAGTCAGTGAGTCAGTCAGTCCATCGATCAATGAACCAAACAACCAATCAACCAATCAAATAGCCAGCTAGTCAACTCATTCACACACTCTAGCATATACAAACGCAATCAACCAACCAAACTAAATAAGCCCGATTCGTAGTACTAAGAAGCAAGCAAATTTATTTGTTATCAGCTGTAACTCCTTGCAAAATAGATTCGTTGAATTAAAAGTATTTCCAAAGTAAGTCGATAGGCGTCACTGCGACACGTTTAGCCTCTGCTCGCTAGATGTCGGGCCAGGTCCAATTCCTGGTTAATCGCCAGGTGGCTCCTCATCTTCGTCTTCCAATGCCCATCATCATGTAAGTCGGATCCAACAAGTTGCTTTTTCTGGTCTCTTTTCTTCTCTGCCTCGGTTCCTCTAGTCGTTCATTCACTTCATCTACATTCCGGAAGACGAATGGCGATTGGTTCGATCCATCACTTCGTGTCTCCGCCCCCGACTGTCCATCAAAGGCTCCTGACCACTCGCCGGCGACCTCGATTTTTGAATTAGCGCCATCCGGCGAACGATCGCGTCTAAGTAGGCGCTTGAATTCGTCGTCGTTCGCATGAGTTAGCTGTTGCGTGTCGAAAGTCTTTGAAGCGTAACTTCTGGCTAGGATGTCGTTACTAGGTTCGTTGCCACGGCGGTCGCGGTAGTTGGCGTTACATAAGTAATCTGGACCGTACAAGGCACACACTAACCAGAGAAACAGATTCAAAACAAAGAATTTATAAGTTCACTGGTCGTCTGATTTCTGCACAATCCATTCCAATTTTACTTAATAAAACAAAAATCTGCTGTTCGCTCCAATGCGCTGTTCCACTCTTTATCCTATGCTATGCTATCCTGGCAACCTACCGTAACCCTTCCTCGTCCTCTCATCACCACACTCAATTCAAAAGGTGTCATATGCTCTGCTTTCGTACTCTACCCTACCCTATCCTACCCTACCCTACCCTAACCTAAACTACCATATCCTGTCTTTCCCTTACCCTGGCCTACCCCATCATACCAAAGCATACCCTTTACTGCTCTACCCTATCCTCTCCTCGTATAGTACCTACCATACCATACTGTACCATTCGGTACCCTACCCTACTTTCCCTACCCTATCCTACCCTACCCGACTTTACCCTGCCCATTAAGACTGTATCCTGCATTATCCTCTGCTTTTTTTCTTATATCCAACAGTACTCTTCTGAGTCGCACCCTACCCTATCTCATCCGAGCCTTTCCTGTCCTTGCCTTTAGCAAAGCCTAATCTGAAAGATCGAATACTGTATTATCTGTTCTCTTAGTCTATCATATCCTCTGCGAGGCACCCAATAGGCGCTACACAAATGCACTGTTATAATTGTAATCGTCCAATATGCGATCCAGACCAGTCTTCTATCCAAGTCTAGAGTCAGTTCTATCTCTTCTTTAAAGTTTCCACTTACTTCGTTCCTTTTATCAACGTCTAAAAACCTCAAGAGTGATGAAAATGATGATGGGACACTTTAGCCGAGTGGCTAGAGTGCTCTGCTTGTAACGTGGGGAGTAAGGGTTCGAGCCTCCTTTGAGGCGGCTACTGCATGTATAAGGACCTTGAGCAAGTCTTTCGCTGACTTTAGTAAGCAACCCTGACTCAAAATATTTTAAGAAGCAAATTCAATGGCATTCCCTAAAATGAAATGGGGAATTACCAGATTGCCCACCCTAGGTCCACCCATTTTGGAACACTAAATATTGATAACAGTCTACGTTGGCAGTCTGATAAGGAATAACAAAACGACGACGACAATGATGATAGCAACGACTAACGACTACAATTTCTTTTGTCTTACATATGGAGCTCGTCGACAACGATAGGGCATCTAGAAGCACCAGGGTGACACCCAGAAGACGTCCACTCGCGGTTAAGGCAACCATCATCAGCCGTAGACTCCCGTTTCCAGATCCAACTTCTTGATTACAGAGAAAATCCGTCCTTTCGAATCGTCCTAAATTCGTCCTTAAATCTGATGAATTCTGTCCGACTGCGCTTTTAAACAGCGCCGTTTCAACTCTCTAACGAAGCCGACTGGTGCAGGCCTATACACGTGCTCAGCTGTTAAGTAACAATGAATATTAATGAGGCGAGCACCAGAAACAATTTTTCTCTTTATGATTTTTGCTTAGAACAAGGTCATGTGACTGTTCGAAGCGTGTTGGTTTAGTTGTTTCTAGTAACAGCAGACACTGGTGTGGGCAGAACACTTCTGAACAGTTAAGCATGAATAGTTACCGGGTTTTGTCTGGTAGTAACAGACAGCTGCTGTGGCCTATGTGATGATCGGAATTAGACTTATTGTGATAATTAATTTTGACTACAATGATGCAAAAGCATCTGACCAAGAGGTCAAAGCTCAGCCACCAGGCAATTAACGCATAGCCGTGGCCCACTAGACAGCTAATGCATAACCGTGGGCAACTAGGCACGCTGTTTGAACAGTGATAGTCTATTCGGAAAATCCAGTCTGGGAACTTAGCTGGGGTTCGAATTCGGAACATTTACACCTGATTAGGCCACTGAATCAGTGGAGATAATGACTCTTACCAAGCGTCCTTCCCTGACCTCTTCCCCGACCCCTACTGTCTTAACGAAATTGCTGGAATGACCTCCGCAAGTCCTGATATGATCTGCTAATCAGATTGTTATTTGGTTGAATTTTCATTTGCTCCGATAATCAAAAACAGACGCAGGTTCAAAACTGGACCCGCGGTCAAAGATATTTATCTCTATATGGCCAGGTGCAGTGCGGTCTACGGACGTATTGCTTGCCATATGTGAACATTGCGTGGGCAAGATAAGGTAAGTTACTATATGCATGTATGTAATATGTATGCAATGTAACTGAACATTTTATAGGACTTCCTTCTTCTTCTTCCTCTTCTTCTTCTTCTTCTTCTTTCTGGCTGGAATTAATCCCTCCTAGGGTAGGGGTCAGCCACATGAATCCTTCTTTTCTATTTGTTTCTATCTCCAGTATCTTCTTTCTTCAGTCTGAGAAGCTTTAGGTCTTGTTGAATCATGTCTCCCCATCTCTTCTTTTGTCTTCCCCGACTGCAGCGTCCGTAAACCTCTGCTATCATAATTCTTTTAATGCAATTTTCCTCTTCTCTCCTCATCACATGACCATACCATCTCAGCCTGGCTTCTCGTATCTTGTCAGATATACATGCCACACCCAAGTTCTGTCTGTTATTCTCATTCCTTTTCTTGTCTTTCAGTGAGATTCCAAGTATTCATCGCAGCATTCTCATTTAGGGCTTTCTGTAGGCTTCTAAGGAATTATCGCAATCGCTCCTTTGCTAGCCTAGGTGATGTTTATTAAGTTTATTGAGTTTATTAAGATCAACAAGTTCATTTGAAAGCATATAACGCTCAAATAACTGGAAAAATCAATAATGCCGGGCTCTCGTCGCACGTGTAGAACCTAATCAATGTTCAGAGTACAGAGTTCCTGATCTGCATTGCACTGAGGATGAAGAATGACGACAGCCGATAGAAGTTTGCCGCGCACTGTTACTCTCACCGACTGGCACTCTCTCGCAGATGGTAGAAGACGCTGCCTCCGAATATCCCTCAGGTCACCAGGTCTGAACACGACAGGCATTCGTCAGTAGCCGACCAGTTGGTGGCAGAACCTCTTCATGGTGGACGGTTGATGTCACTCCAAAGATCTGCATTGCGTGTATCGCTAATCCGAGATATCCCGGTCGCAGACAGCATGAGTAAATCTGGGACTCGACGCTATCTAAACGGAAACAGGTCAACCTGCTATAGGGCAACCAATTCAAAATGTCGGCTGGGCTTTGGTAATAGCCTATGTCTCCAAACACCGTCCAAAGTGCACGAAATCCAAAGCATACGTAGAGATAACAACTGTGGAACACAGATTTGGACAAGGTAGCGCCTGAGTATAAGAGAATTATCGAGAAATTTCAGCACTTCGACGAACTAATCTATCAGATTAAATAAGACGCTTCAGAAACAGTCATTGCCTATATGTAAGCTGATATCACCTGGTTATATAAAGTAAGGTAGGCAAGGCAAGGTAAAGTAAAGGATGAGAAGGCATCAAAAAATTTAGGTATGGTACAATGTAAGGCATATGTGCATAGTATATATGATAAGGCAGGATAACATCATGTAATGTATGTTACTGCATAGTAAGTCTCGTAAATAACATTACATTTTATTAAACACTTCTCTATTAACAACAGTAGACACTACTCTTCTGTTGAAGGATATCTGTATAGGCTTTAGAAAACTGTGACGCCTGTTGAGGCTAAAACCAGACACTCATTGTGATTATGGTTTATGTACATACTGGCCTAACCAGGATCTTACATAGGAGAGGGGCAAGTAAGCGAGGCTGAATTGACAACTACGAAAGATCGTGGACATCCATAGTGCTCTTAGGAGTATTCTTTCATATTTAGAGTCTCAACTGCTTTTTAAAAGTGTTTATTGTCATATTTAGGGTCTTCAACAGCTGTCATCAATGAGCATGTGCAATGGACTTCTTTCTGCCTGCTTGTAGCTCTTCCGTATCCGAAGCCTCTCTTTTGCTGGTCTCCCACATCTCGAGTGGATCTGTCTACGCTTTGCCGTTTTCCTGTGAATCAGGTGTCTATTCTTATAAAGGCGCTACAGAAGTCTTTCGTATTTAGATTAAATTTCAGCAGCATATCACTTCTGTGAGTCACGTGACGTTGAACCTCCGCGTCGACGGCGGAGGATGTTGCGCTGCTTCCGGTCTGCCGATAAGAGCGAAGAGTGTCTCGCGGAACTGTCGACTCATGACGCAGTAGATGATGAAGTTCACCGGGTACCCGAGTACGATGAAGAGGTTGATGAACACAGCCACCGTACCCGACGTCCAGGGGCTCATCAGAGATACGTTGAGGGTGTTCTCGAAGACGACGATGACCAGAAATCCAGCTAGAGGTACCTCGACGAGGATTACGAGGCTAACGACCACAACGAGCATCACTGTGGCTGCGCTTCCGTCTCCGAAGTGCAGGCAGTTCGTCGCCGATGCTGAGACGGCGGCTAGGGCCCTCGTCAGCTGGGCCCTGCGCAAATGCGAGCGACGTATCGTGCTGCCCAGACGGAAGTTCAGGACGACGAGCAGAGCACAGGGAACCAGATGACCGAAGACGATGCGGAACCAGTAGTAGAGGTTGAAGTAGAGGTCGATGTTGGAAAGGAGTGGCGGAACGAAGTCGAAGTAACAGGCGACCATCGAGTGATGAGACGACTGGAGAGACTGGATCAACAGAGGACTGAACTGCAGCTCCAGCAGACGGGGAATCTGCCGTCAAAATATAATAGGTGATGATGATGATGATGATGATGATGGTGGTGGTGGTGGTGGTGGTGGTAATGATGGTTATGATGATGATGGTGGTGGTGGTGGTGGTGGTAATGATGGTTATGATGATGATGGTGGTGGTGGTGGTAGTGATGGCGATGATGATGATGATGATGATGATGATGATGATGATGATGATGATAAAATAAATATTACTGGAACCTCACTGCTTACGTATGCAAGAGCTTAATGTCTTTTTCTTATGCGTAATTTTCTCTCAGGCTGTGCTTCTCTTTATTTCATGGATCAATGCATCTCGGGCTCATCCAACCATGGCCGCCGATTTTTTTTTCGTTTTGCTGCGCAAGGTGACCCGGTGCCCTGGTTGCGCCCACGGTCTTTGCTATTGTAGTTCTACATTTTTGGAATAAGCTGCATTCAACCTGCGACTTGAGCTTCGTTGCCTTTCTTTGTCTCATTTTCATAAGTTCTTGAAGACTATTTTTCCGACCGTCGTTTTTGTGATGTCAGATCGGGAGCGCCTATGATAAGTTTCTCTCGAAGTGGGCTATATAAATTTGTGATTACAATTAGAATTACAATTACAAATATAATCATAATCATAAACATAGGCGTAATCATAAACAAAACCAATAACATAATCATGAGCATAATCATAAGTAAAATCATAGGAATAATCATAAGCATAAACGATTAAAAGTTAAGACACAGTATGCCCCATAGCCCAGGATGCAATGTAACTGTGTATACCTGAGCATTTCCTGGCAGGTCCGATCATGTCGTGGTGGTGGATACCTCTTGTTGGTAACTAAGTACTTCCGGGGACCCAGTCCCTCGGGGTTAAGCGAGGCTTCCTGTCCAGGGTTGTGGGTGAAGACCTCAACGGACAAGGGAGTGGACGACCTATATGGAGGTAATGGGTCTTGAGTGCGGACAAGGGTACAGGAAGTCAGAACCCCGTTGGCTGGCTACAAGTCATGGCTGTGTGATCCAACCATCTGACTACTTTGCGTTTACCGAGTGCGATAGCAAGGGAAATTCAACGCCAAACAGTTTTTCACATGGCCAGTTGCAAATCTTGTTCCATGCCGTATGATGTGGCCTTTCTTGTCGAAATTCTTGAGACCTCGGTCCTGTCGATGAAAATACTGGAATGGGAACCACACCAATTTGGAATGGAATCAGCTGGGCAAAAACTAAGATCTAGACAGCGGTGGAAGCACCCACGTGATGGAACGAATACAGGTTATGGGAAACACGGTGGAACTGGTAGGCGGATACACCGACCTTGGGTCGAACGTCGAGGTTGATGGCAGCAGTGAGCCTAAGGTCCAACGTCGATTAGCAATTCCCCGTGACTATGTGAACAGCCTCGTCGGGGAATTTGGATTTCGAATGTACGGTTGGACACAGAAGAAACGCCTGTTTACATCTTAAATACCACCGATGCGCCTTTGTAGGGCTGAGATCTGGACGCTCACAGTGGCCCTAGAGAAGAAGCTGGATGCCTTAAAAATGGTGCTTGAGGAGAATTAAGCGAATTCCATATACATCACCAACGCGGAAGAATGCAGGCCAATATTCAATACCCTGTAAACCAGGAGAAATTCTTAAACTGGACTCTCTTCAATGGGAAGGAAGCCAGTGCAATGGTTCAGCGTGGGACGCAGTGTGGAGATGTTATCTGCTCGAAGCTGCTGGAATTCGTTCGGAAAAGTTTTTCCATCAGATAGTCTATTTAAACCTTATACTAATCATTAATTATCTCTTTTTCTTCCTCCCTGCCTGCCTCCATCTTCACTTCGTTCGTTCATACATCCCTCCCTCTGTGTATTTATTGTTGTAGCGCCATAACAAATTTTACAATTAAATCGCACTGCATTTCATACTTACAGGGCATGATCGCCATGGCTATTTAAAATAGACGATGACCTCTATTGTAAAAAGCGTCCCTGACCTGAACGACGATGGCCAAGGCGTAGACGACCAGGGCGGCCTTGAGGGCGTTGGGTACGTTGCAGAGTCTCTTGGCCATGGCTCTACGACGCACAAAGACGTACCTCTGGAGGGCCAAGGTCACGGTCAGCCAGAGGG
Organism: Norana najaformis; assembly: GCA_964023275.1. Lineage (NCBI taxonomy): Eukaryota > Metazoa > Annelida > Clitellata > Crassiclitellata > Hormogastridae > Norana > Norana najaformis. The sequence continues at coordinate 6,332,286 of OZ029929.1, forward strand.
ACGCCGTGTGGAAGACGGTCGGCAGGTGGTCCGTCAGGAAGATGTACGGCAGGCACCAGTCGTACGGTACCCAGTCGTAGCACCGGCCCAGGGTGAAGAAGGCCACGAGCGCCGGAAGGGGCACGATCCCCGTCAGGGTGTCGGCGATCGCCATGGCAACGAGAATGACGTTCGTAGCGCTGCGCATCGATCGCTGGACGAGAACGAGGCACGTCAAGCCGTTCGTTACCATGGTAACGGCCACGACGGCCGGGATCACGTGACCGTAGATGGCGACGGCGTGGGGAGTGGAGTTCTCGTGGAGCAGGAAGTAGGGCAGGACGCAGTTGTGGGTATGGGGGTACTCAGGGTCAATCGGGTGAGAGTGGTTGCAGACGCGAAGGGCAACGACCCCGGCGGCACTCTGGTCACGGTCTGAGTTCATTGTCAAATGTGGCAGTCGGTTAGTCAGTCAGCCAAGTAAGTAAGTAGGTCCGTCCTTCAGTTTGTTAATCAGTCAGTCAGTCAGTCAGTTGGTCAGAAAGTTGTCGGTCGATCGTTCGGTAATGCGTTTCTTCTATAGTTCGACGATCGTTAGGACGGTAGGCGAATGCATCTGTTCCCACTCAAGTCACTCCAGGTCTCTTGACTGCAAAACAAATGAATGATCAATTGGTAACGCGTCTGTCTTGTCAAAGCCAAGCAATACACACGGTCCTTCTGGAACGACCTTTTTCGAACAACGGTCCAAACTTTACTGTCATAAGAAGTATTTTGTGCAGCTATCTTAGGTCGGGCTTCTTAAAGTTTTGTTGGAATGCTGTGCTTAGGGCTTTGAGGAATTCTGAGACGACGCTATATAAATCCCAAATTTATATATATGCAAGAACAAAAACAATAGAAGCAACAACGAACACTAATGACCGTATGCAAGTATGCATGCACGTAGGTATATAAGTATGCATGAATGTACGTATCTGGATTTTTATATAGCGCCTTTTAATGACTATAAAAAACGCTGTGAACATTGTTGTCTAGATGTAACGATTTCTCCCATTTAAAATACATTTTTACACAAGCTGGTCGTTACTGGAAATCTGGCCCTTGTTGTTTCGCCTCTGATAAATGCGCAGCAGGTAAGATAAATCCATCAACTCCAGGACCGAGCTCCTAAAGACTATTGTAATAGAGGAGCTTGATAAATGAGTGGTTATCATTCCACTGCCGCACGCTTTGCGCTCAGTAACTTACCGTACGTCGAATAATATACCATTACCGTACATTACAGCCGATGATGCTAAGTCGCGCTAGAAAGCTTGACATGTCTGGAAATAAAAGAATTTATGCAAATAAGCAATGTGATCGACGGTAGGCAACTGCTGCTGAGCTATAGCTAGGGACGTAAATCCAACACTTGAGCTTAGAAGTCGGGTAAAAAGAAAAGATATACTGACGAGAACCGATTGCGTGGAGCACACACATTTTTGCCTTGGGAAAATAACTCAATGGCAGTGAAGGGAGACACTTATGAGACATAGGTTGCTGTAAAGAAAAGCTTTAAAGAGTGTGAAGGGCAAAGGAGAAGGTCAAAGGTGAAATAATAAGGAAAAGAAGAAGAAGAAATGAACGGAAACAAGATCAAGAACAACCAGAACCATACGAAAGGGAAAAGAGGAAGAAGAACAACGAAAGAAAGAAAGAGAAGAACAAAGAAGAAGAAAAAGAAAACGAACAAGACGAAGAAAAAGAACACAAAATAAAAAGAACACGAAGAACGAGAACTACAAGAGAAAGGAACAAGAACAAAATAAGGAATAAGAAAGACAGAAATTGAAGTAGGCAGAACAAAGGGACAATAGACACCGAGATAAATGAACAAGTATTAGTTCGACTTTAAATAACACAAATCAAACAGTTATTTAGAAACTGAGGAAAATAAGCCAAGTTACACCTAAGCATTAAGTAGTAATATTCGGAAAGTGAAGAACAATACGTCATTTTGAGGTTAAGGCCGACTAAAAGAGCTTGTATTCCATTTGGTTGACCTTTGAGCCCCGGCATCAACTGTTAAGCTTACAATGTTGCAGATTAGTTCTATTGCTGTTGTTAATTCAACAAATGGCTCTGAACTGCATTGAATGCTTAAAACTAGCGCAGAGAGCGCCTCTGAATAGTTTCTCTTGAAAAGGCGCTATACACATTTATGGTTAGTTACAAATTACAATTACTTATAAACGTACAGTATACGTACCGCATATGCAAAGTCCTTATGTGAGGTTAGATGCACAACAAGTGGGCCTACAAATATAGCCTAACTAAATCACTAACTAAATAGGCCTACTTCACAAGCCCTGAACTGGCATAAAACCACAACGTAACGTACCTAGCTTACTACCTTGCGTAATGTAAGCCAATCTATACTACGGTATGCTAACAACGCAGCTTATAAATAGGCCCTCTATCCATCTGTGCGTCTACGCTTTGTACGGACAAAACACGTACTACGTCTTCACTGAAGTAGAAAGGCTTGCAAAACGCTCGTCCCTACTACACAAGCGCTGATTTACTGAAGACTCACCTCACACTAACGCAGACGCACAGATCTTGGGATTTAAGGTCTCCTGACTACAAGGATGAATGGATGGCTTAACCATGCAATATCTACAATACATAGCCAACGGCTCCACGTTTCCCAGTACTTTATAGCTACATATACATTCGTGTCCTACTTAAGTGTACATAGACACACACATGTGTATACGTGTATACATATACAAATGTATACACGTATTCATGCCCTTTGTATCATATACAAGCCTGACATATGTATACATATTGGTTTGCTTGAGAATTGGAAGAATACACAGCGGCTCATAAAATCTGGACTACGGATAATGCAGCCTAACGAAGGCCAAATCAAGTGTTCATCATTGATCTTGCAATTCCAATTTAGTCTTTGTTGCCCAGAAGACAACATTATGTAAACACGAAAAATTAAACAATAGTTTGTTACTTTAAACAGTGGCCTAGAGCAAAAATGTTAAGAGGTTCTTTAAAGGCGCTATATTATGTTTTGATAAATACTTATATAAACAAACACACATACATATGCAGGCCTACGTCCTACCGTATGTACGCACATACATTCATACATGCATCCATACATACATGCACACGTACATACATACGTACACACATAATACATATATACATACATGTATGCATGCATATGCATATAAATATATATATATACAATTGATGAAGTTCATTGGCAACCCATGCATTTGCTTAAAATGGCGTTTATTGAGGAATATAAACATAATATTTAAGACAAACAAATAATGCCGTTAAACTTCTTATAAACGCCTCCGGCATTTATTTGTACATATTACTTTACCCCCAGTAAAATGCAGCATTTGTGTTTCGTTTAACCGCTAAGCCACAGCTGCTTGTCTTCATCAGCTTTGTCTGTTACGGTCGTGTAACGTAATCGTATCATACACGTCAGTACCCAGCATATCGTTACCATACATTGACCGAAGCAAGACCCAGCGTTTATTACAGACCGGTTTTAAAAAGAGGCCGCGTTTATTTGCAAAAATCCTTCCGGCCCCGTTGAAGACCGGCGTGTAATTGGGACCCGGCGCTAAAAAGAAGTTTTACTGTAGTCCTGTGTAAAAAAGACGTTAAGAAAAGAGTTACAAATTTGGTCTCTTCGTGGATTAAAAAAACTTGAGCGTAAGATTACTATTGTACAACCCTTTGTCGTTAAAGGTAAGCGGCCGCTTGAGAACTGATCGATCTGTCTGTAACTTCCGTTTGATCCTGAAGAACAACTCTTAACTTTATAGGCCTACTTCACCGAAGTTCGTAATCGTAATCGTAAAGTCGAAATTTCTAAAGCGCTACTTAAAAGCTAAGGGCAGGGCACCTGCTTATTCACGAGCACTGCGTCAAGTCCGTGCGGTTGTTCTCAAAGATGCCATGTCAAGAACCAAGTCCAGTTGCCAGGAGACCAGAGAGACAGAGAGAGAGAGACAGAGACAGAGACAGAGACAGAGACAGAGAGATAGGAGGGAGAGAGACAGAGAGACAGAGAAGGTTAGGGTTGGTTGCGTTTAAGCTGAGAGAAATGAGAAGACAGAAAATTTTTGTAACGGAGAACAGACCGGGTATGAATCCTGTATAAACTACAAAATATATGCAGCGTTGAAAACTCTACAGAAGAAGGAATTGGTCAAAGCGTTATCGATTCGTCAGCGGCTTTTCCTGTTAGCTATCGGGACATTTTATATACTGCCTTCCGGGAACCTTGGAAAGGCGCTACATAAATTTATATGCTGGAACATTCATGTAGTTATTTTCAAAGTTTCAAAGGTGACAGTAGTGTAAAATTAAATCAGTTTTAAAAAATTTATAGCGGTCACGATTTTATGAAACACCGGGCATGTGTATTTATGTGTATATATACACACTTCACATATATCACACATATGTACATAAATTAAGTGCCACGATTGATACTCATGAGAGAGAGAGACAAAGAGAGAGACAGAGAGAGGGACAGAAGACAGACAGAGACAGAGAGAGACAGACAGAGAGATACAAAGAGAGAGAGAGAGACGGGAGAAATAATAGAGGGTGACGTTGAGAGACGGACAGAGGCAGAAATGAAGGTATTGTACTTAATCTAATCTATAAACTTCTATAGCGCCTTTATCATAACATGCAAGGAGCCTAACGATGGGCGTCTTAAAGTCAGACAGTTCCTACAGCATCTATACAGACGTGGCACTTCGGCGGATCCATCTTATGATGGACAATATTCTACGATTGTCTGCCGAGCTGCTGCGGCAGACAAGAGAACCAAACACACATGCATAGACCTACATTCCACACCATCTCCTTCTCTTTCATTTTCTACTCTCTCCTCCTTATTTTTCTCTTCTAGTCCCCACCATATATTCTGGTCTGCTATATACTCTGTTCCTCCTAGGTGGTCGTTGGTTTTCCTCATCCGCCCTCTCCTCATCCTTCTCCGCCTATTTCTTCTCTCTTCTTCTTGCTCCTCCTCCTCCGACCTCTTCCTAGTCCTCCTTTTCTTTCACCACCTCCAGTACTCGAGCAGTTTGCAACCCAGACATCAGAAACATATTTGAAGCAATGAGGGCATGCACATCACACGATGACATTTAGGCTACTGAAGGCATATTATCGGTGTCAACGCTTCATACGCATCGCAATTGACTTCTCCATCCCAGTGTATGTCTGTATATATAATGAAAGTCATTTGCGACATCTTACGACTCATTTCGGTTAAAATGGGCAAGGAGATTGGATTGCCGTCGACAAAATAGGTCGTGTTCGTATCCACAAAATGTAATATAGAAATCTAAACACGTATTCGTATTTCACCAGACAAATCTTAACAACTTATGGCAAATCATGCTTATATACAAACATACATACATACATACATACATACATATATACATATATACATACAAACATATATGCATACGTGCATGCATGCATACATACATACTTACATACATCCAATTATATATGTATCTATATATAAGTTAGGTTGGTCCAAAAATTGCACCTGATTTGTTTTATATTTTGGACTTATTGGACACCTTCCAGTATTCAAAAACTATAATTATATATATATATATATATATATATATATATATATATATATATATATATATATATATATATATATATATATATATATATATATATATATATATATATATATATATATATATACATACATAATATGTATATGTATATATATATATACTGTATATATTGTTACAGGTTGTCTATGTCCATGGAAGAATTAATCAGCTTTAGGTAAAAATGTTGCATTTCCTAAGCTATTTATAAGCATAACATAGACCTAACTCGCTTAGAAACAAGACTCTGACCTCCGGGGGCAACAAATCCGGCGAACAGCCCCTCAACAAGAAACCCACAAGGTCAACCAAAAAGCTATTGATGGAAAACGGTCGAAAAGAACCAAGACGGCTAAACGGCTCAAACAGAACCAAGGCGGGAAAACGGCTCAAAAAAGAACCAAAAGCATGTCATCAACGCAGGGAGACTTAAACACGACCTGCCGAAAGAGACTGATAAGAGAAACAGCCACGCTGGAGAGAAACCAAACTGCATTTTGAGCAAACTTAAACACGACACCTTTTAAAAGGTCGCCTTGCTTTCCAAAATGTAGGCCTGCAGAAGGCGTACAATGTGCTGTTACTCAACATATCGGTCCTATCCTACACGCCGTATGTAACAATATAGGCCCTATATATAGGCCTACAATTTATAGGCCTAATAGGTAAATATATATAGGCTGGGCATTTATATTGAAGTTATATATTGGTAGTTGCGCATTACACTTTTGCCTATAGATTACACTGCCAACAGAAAAAAAATTTTTCTTGTTGCCTTCGGTTTTAGACCTGTTCTTGGGGTAATTTTGGGCGCTGATTCAGAAAATGTCATTGGATTGAGTGCATCAGGTCTAGTTTCTGAGATATCGTCGATTTTGTAAAGAAAACCCAGTCCACTCTTTAAACGATGTCTTTGGCAAAACTAAAATGTCATAATAAGCTTTATTTATGGCTAATTATAATTCTTGCTGATTCATATAATGCCTACATCCTTATAATGTAAAATCAGCATATCTTGCCGCGTGCTGAGATATTGCTGATTCAACGAAATAACTATTCCGTAGCCTACAGCTTACTCAGCACTAAATTCATGGCCTCATTTAGAATTTATTTGTGCTTATACAGCGTTTCATGGTTTCGAACTATGTAAATAGATTATGCTGAAGTCAGCATTTATAGCCTATATAAACCGCCTCCTGAAAGCTAGAGCAGCCGCAGTCGTCTTAGGGCATATTAAGAGTTGGTCGCAAGAACAATCTGTGAATGTGAGCATTAAATAACTACATGTTCTTACTATTTTTTAGGTTAGTCATTTAATTCCTCAGATGCGAACATCCTTAAGGTTATGGCTACTTCCAGACGGAGCTGCATTAACCATCCAGACATATTCTGCTACATTTGTGGGGAATACACACTAAAAGCAAACAGGAAACCGATTTCTGAGTTTGTAAAAAGAGCATATGTAGGTTATTTTGGTGTCAAACTTGGAGATCAAGATAAGCAATGGGCTCCTCATACAGTATGCAAAACTTGTATTGAACAATTGCGCCACTGGACAATTGGAAAGAGAAGCTGCCTGAAATTTGGTGTACCGATGGTTTGGAGGGAACAGATAAACCACTTCGACGACTGTTACTTTTGTATGGTTAATATCATAGGCATCAATCGAAATAATCGTCACAAGTTGTCTTACCCTGATATACCTTCAGCCAGGAGACATGTTCCGCATTCGGATATTGTACCAGTTCCACCTTTTCGCGAACTACCTCAGCTCTCAGACGATGAGACTTGCATGTCTAATATCGGACAAGATGACGAAAGTGAAGAAAGTGGGGGCAGGGACAGTGATTTCCAATCAACTTCACACAGTGAACGTTTTGACCAAAAAGAGTTGAGTGATCTGATCAGGGACTTAAATCTTTCCAAAGAGTCCTCTGAATTGCTTGCGTCCAGACTAAAGGAAAAGAATGCACTTCAGCCTGGAACGAAAATTACAATTTATAGAAACAGAGAAAAGAATTTGCTGCCATTCTTTACCGAAGACAACAACCTAGTATTCTGTAATGACATCAGCAACTTATTGAAGAAAATTGGTCTGTCGGATTACAGCCCAGATGAGTGGCGTCTTTTTATCGACAGTTCAAAACGTAGTCTGAAATGTGTGCTTTTAACTAACGGCAACAAATTTGGTTCTATTCCAATCGGTCACTCCACCAGGATGAAAGAAGAGTACAATGCCATCTCTTTAGTACTGGAAAAGATAAAATACAAAGAACATCAATGGGTAATTTGTGTAGACTTGAAGATGGTAAATTTCCTCCTTGGTCAACAAAGTGGCTACACAAAGTATCCCTGCTTTTTGTGTATTTGGGACAGTAGAGCCAAGCATGAACATTGGACAAGAAAAGATTGGCCTTCGAGGAAAGACATGGTGGTTGGAGCTCAAAATGTAATCAAGGAATCTTTGGTGGCACGAGATATGATCATACTGCCACCACTACATATAAAGCTAGGCCTGATGAAACAATTTGTCAGGGCTTTGAATAAAGAAGGTTCATGCTTCGAATACATAGTACACAAGTTACCAGGAATTACAATGGAAAAATTGAAGGCTGGAATCTTCGATGGTCCACAGATCAGGCAACTTATGAATGACCCACTTTTCATACCATCAATGAATGAAATCGAATCTTGTGCCTGGTCTTCCTTTGTTCTTGTAACTAAAAATTTTCTTGGCAACAAGAAGGCAGACAATTATGCACAACTAGTAGAGGATATGCTTCTTCATTTCAACAAGCTTGGCTGCAACATGAGCATTAAAGTCCATTATCTCCATAGTCACTTAGATCGCTTTCCAGAGAATCTTGGTGACTTCAGCGAAGAGCAAGGTGAAAGATTTCACCAAGACATCAAAACAATGGAAAATCGATATCAAGGAAGATGGGATGCACACATGATGGCAGACTATTGCTGAAATATTATGCGCGATTGTTCCGGCAGATGCCACACTCGGAAATCGTACAAAAGGAGCTTCTTCGGTGTCGAATGACTTGAAATTTTTATAACAAACTTGTTCTGTTTGGTATCATATAAGTACAGTTTCAGGTACTACCATTTTCTTTTAAGTATTTGTATTATTATGTTTATTTAGTGTATCACATAATAAATTGAGCACTACATATTGAAGTTATATATTGGTAGCTGCGCATTACACTATTGCCTATAGATTATTAAATAGGCTAGAGATTAAACTTAGCTGTAGCAAGCGTAGACATATTTTCATAGTTTGTGACACATAATTTATCGAAATTAGACTGAAACTCACTCACCACGTAAAATTTGCCAAAGTTACTTCTTATACTCGCTATTAGAAAAACAAGGACATTTACGTTTTGCATGTATAATTATGTGGTATTTATAAAGGGTATATTTCATGAAATAACTTCCATTCCACCATTCGGTTAAAAAAATTAATGTTGGTAATGATGATAATGATCACATGGCCTATGAAAAAAATTTGGAATTTCGTCTTAAATGCATTTACATCTGAAACAGGTTTCAGATTTAACAGCACCGCTTTTTTAGAATGTCGAGAACCAGCGGCTGACGCGTAGACTGTCATGGCTTCCGTCGTTGTTGTTGATTGTTGAGGTTTATTTTTCTTCTATACTTTCGTGCGATAAAAACCGTTAAAATGTTCAGAAGCCTGAAGGATAGATTGGGAGAGAGTCTGGCTGGAACACCGGCTAGAAGTTTGCTGCCTGTTGGTCAGCAGAGACAGGTTTGTCACACTTGCCACTAAACTGTTTATATAGCGCAAGGAAAAGGCGGATTAGTCATGAGGAAATCGCTGGTGCCTTAGTCAACATTTATTACGTATTTAATCCAATGTTTTCTAGTTAACTTCATACTTTAGCATGGCAGATTATCCTGAAAGAGCATGTGCATATCGCCTTTTAGCGTTCAAGTTTCAATCTTAACAATTACACGTACGGGTAATACGGAATAAACCAGTGGCAAAGTTATGGCAGGCAGGCAGGCAGGCCTCCGTTGAAACTGGCAGTGAAGTGAGCCATTTATCCAATCTGTGGCCAGAATTAGGAAAAAGGAAATCATCTGTGCAAGGAAATTACTTGTTCACAGAAGTTTGATCAGAGAGAGTATCTTGTCGCAAATAACACCAACCTTCCTTAGGGTTTTATTATGGAATTTTGAAATAGTGTAGCATTACTTTAAATCTCGTGGGCAGCCACGTTCCCAGCGCTTTTGAGGGGGTTCCTAAAATGTGCTGTATAAAAGTTCAGATACATACGTACGTACGTACATACATACGTACATACATATGTACATACATACATGCATACATACATTAAATCTGCAAGATAGCCATGTTTCAGCAACTTTGAGGTGTTCTTAAAGACGCTGTATAAATATCAATTTATGCAGTGCCTTTAAAGAACCTCTCCAAATGCTTGCGTGCACTTAAAAAAGTGCAGAACTTTTAACCAGCATTATCACAATAGTTCCAAAGTACACAGAAATCCTTGATCTTTAATCTTTGCATTGGCTTCCCATGAACCTACTTTCAACACTGGGTCATTCATTCAGAGCTTTTGGAGCACCCCTTCAAGATAATATACCAGCAGGCATTCCCGAGCAAGCTGCGGTGAAAGAGAACAGTTTTCATGTATTGTTGAAATTTGTATTAGCATCCCTAGCCAGAATGACATGCAGGTTGAGGGAGACCATTTAGGTAAATGCCCCGCCCCTGAAAAGGCACGATATTGAAGCGTATGCAAAAGGAAAAACAAGTTCACCTTGGGTCATTGAGTGAAGATTTCTGCAGCCAGCCAAACCTGAAATGGGGCAACAAACGTCACGCAAACTGGATGAACATTCCCAAGTTGCCTTGTGAGTTAGATGCACTGTGAGACCAAGAAATGATGCATTAAAACCTATACTATTTGCAGGTTGGTCGAGGTGGAGCTTCTGATGGTTCAGTGCCATCAGGGTCAGATCGGGGTCATGCCCTATCCCCTGATGACATCTCTCCTTTGTCCGTCTCACGCTCCCGCACGTCTTCTGTGAGTTCTCAGGCCAGTGACCTCTCTTTTGCTTCTCCTGTTTCTGCACTCAATCCGGGAGCATTGGACTTGGACGGTTCCTTGAGTGAGGTTGAAACGGACTCAGCCTCAGTGACTGCATTGAGTAAAGATGAGCTGTATCAGATGTACTGCAAAGTTCAACGACACAGTCGACAATACAAGTCTGCTTATCTGCAGGTGGGTGACTGGTTGTTGTCTGTCCGTCCGTCCGTCCATTTTCATTAGGTTAAGTTTTCCTTATTTGTTTGTTTCTTATTTATGTTGTATTTTTTGTTTCTTTATCTCATTATTTTCTTAATTGTCAAAAGTTTGAGTTTACAATTTGGGTGCATTTCATTATATTTTGAAGAGGTCTCTAAAGGGTTAAGATCCTTATTAATTAGCTTATTAATTAACCTGCCCACTTTGAATCAGTGCATTTACTTGTAAGAAGGTGACATACCTGGACTGTAAAACTATTACAAGGAATTTGCTAACTTAACTGTTAGGTTCCTTCAGCATTTTTATGTAGGTAAAGCAAGGTAATGTAAGATAATTTCTTTTATGAAATGCGCCTCATTCAGCATTACTATACAGGTTACTTCGATGACCATGAAGCAGTTGTAGCAGCTGTGCTATAAGTTGGCAGAAGTTTTGCTGTGATTTACTCCTGTTAACATACATTTCCGTGTTGTATGTTTTGATGTCTGACAGGTGGTGACAGCTTACAAGGATGTGGAAAAAGACAGAGATAAGCTCAAAGTTAGCTGATGAAAATTTATTTCAGTCAGATGTGATTTTATCTTTTTTGTTGTACTGTGATTTGATTTGATCTCATTTGCTCAGTTTCTGGCTCTGTTCTCTGTTCTTTTCTTATACGATAAGATCTGATTTTTTCCTGGTTCGTTCAGTGCAGTGTTTACTAATAGACCAGTACTTCATACATATCTGAATCCTGTTTGTTTATTTGATGTACCGTATTTTCCAGACTGTAACTTCTAAGGTCTTGTGTTTAGACTTGAATGACATTAAAGAACTGACATAATGTTGAGGCATTTCACCATTCTAAAACCTTCCCTTAAAAGCTTTGTGACTAGACAATGAATTGTCTGTTTTACTTGATGTGCCAGGATTTGAACCCTGGATTAATGTGGGAAGTTTGGTATCTACATTAAGCCACCAACCAATTAGATGAATGTATTTTCTGGAGTACAAGTCACTCCTGACTGTAAAACAGAGTGACGCAAAGACAGCTAAATTTTTGTGAAGTCGATACAAGATCACACTGGCATACGGGGCTCACACATACACAAATTTCCAATTAGTAACAGTTTGTACTTGCTTGCCCACCATACCCTGACTTCTGGTTTCTCTGATCTGTTAGATTATGATTGGGTATCCCCAACAGATTGCGATTTTGACCATGGTTTTAACTGGTGCTTTATCGCTCTCCTTCTGGCTGGAATTAATCCATCCTAGGGGATGCTTTGTGCTGTGGAAGTTATTAGATTACATAGGATTACTTCCCATCTGCAGTCACCATTTGAAAGTCTTGGAGAAGGTACAAAATCCATTTTCTGATACTCACTGTACATAGTAAGAAAGATTGTTTGGTCATGATGATCATAGTTTCTCATAATATGTCTGGTAAAGGCACACAGTCTGTGTAGCCTGCACTGGCAGTCTTGCCTGAAGACCATAAAAGACCACCATTGTATTTGACTGATTCCTTTATTACCAGATGATTTATGTCCGCACTGCTGGGCTTGCAAATGTTGCACGTAACCCTACCTCATCTGTGGCTGATTTGTCACTGTTACATAGACACATAAGTGAGGTTTGTACTGCAAGCAGAGTAAAACTGTAATACTGGCCACTCGGAGTGAGAGCTGTAGTAGTGTTACCTTATCTTGACTTATTACAATTTTCAGAGTACGCTTGCTCAGACACAGGACAAAGCGCTCAAGAAAATATCTGAGTTGAAGGAACAGCTTGAATCGAAGAAAAGTGCAGAATCTAATTTCACGACAGTGCTCAACGAGAAGGAAGAGTTACTGAAGCTGCTGCAACTGCAGGTATTTGTTGTCATGGTTACTGTCTAATTTAACCTGTCAGTCTGAAAAATTTACCAAGAAGGCATTTGAACCAGATGTCAGGATGGTGTACTGGAAAATCTTGCTAGATTTTGGTTTTTAAAATTTTTTTAATGGTGTAATTGTAATATTTAATATTACCATGCATGAAAAACCTGGCCTAAGTCAGAAAAATGTGAAAATGGGTTTAATATTGCATTGAATTAAGCTGGTATTGCTGAATAGTTTAGTGAAAACACATGTTTTTTACAATAATTAATACTAAGTTATAAATTTTTTAATGTTTACATCTCTATGTATTCTTTCAAAAAATCAAGTGTTAAATTTTAATATAATTTAGCTGTATGTTGTTGATTACACAGATTTTTATTTGCAAAATTAATTATACACATAGCCTGAAGTTTAGCATGGATCTATTGAGTGATATATTTTGGCATTTCTGTAAAAATTTACAAAGATCTATTTAAGACCTGTTTCATGCCCCATCATCTTCTGAGGGTTTTTGTTGCATATTGTTTTGCCAACTGAGGCTGGGTTTTTTCAGGCATAGTTGCAATTATTCAGGTTTTTATTTCCCTACTTTCTAGGATTTATTCTTGTTCTTTTTTCTGTATTTACTCAGCACCACTGTGTACTAACTCACCTTCAGTCAATGGCACTGAGCGACTGTGAGTGAAGGTCCCTATATGGTAACCATCTTAGGGGAGGCTCAAACCCATACTCTTCGTATTACAAGTTGAGTGCTCCAACCAATTGGCTACCATACCCACATGTATTGTAGTTTCAGAATTCTGAAGCAGTCTCCAAAAATGTGCATAACGAGAATGTTATTCATTTATTTACCCGGTTAATTTATATAACGATACCTACCGGTAATCGCAAGGGATCATTGTCCAGTTGGCAAAAGAGAACATGCTTCAAAAGTTAATTAGGATGCATGTCATAAAAGCCCAGAAAGGTGGCTTCATGCTGCACAGTGCCACAGAAAGATGATAACATTTTCTTAATAATATTATAAATATTATATTTCAACCCAAGATAAAAATAATAGCTTTGGATTTTGAAAAATTATTGTTTGATTTTAAAAATAGGGTGTGGTTGCTTTTCTTTATTTGTTCTATTCCTTTATTCATTTCTGATTTTTTGCTGTTTACTTGTTCCAGATTAGTCTGCTCAACGAGGGTAAGCCAATCCCAGAAGAGCTGCGGTCAAGATCTGAGCAGCTGACTGCCATGCCATCCTCAGTAGCAAGCCTTCCATCTGAACCTTTGCTCCAGGTAGATGCAAACAGCAACATCAGCCCAGATGTGAATGTGCTGCGGGAAAAGGTACAAGAAATATTTCACTTTTTGCAGTTCTTTGAGCACAAGGCACTCTTCTTTATCTTGCCTCCAGTGTTTGGCTCATTTTGACCAAAACCACGTGGATAAAAACTGTAGTAGGGTTAGTTGTTCGTTATTAAGAAGAAGAGAGGCACAGTCCCTTAAGCTAACCCTGAGAGGCAGCCTCGAGTATCAGTGTTAGTGATCAAATTTTTATAGTCTTGGCATATGAAGGCGGGTGGCCATAAATCTCCCTCGCCTTCTGATCTTCCCACCTCCACTGTCTGGTCAGTGTAATCATTTTGCGGACGAGTTCGCTAGAGGACACCAGTGGATCAGAAATCTCTAAATGTCTTCCTGCTTTGGCGGGGCTTTGAACGTCCAACCTATGGGTTGACAGTCCATCATGCTAACCACTAGACAATCGTGCACCATTATTAAACACAGCTCTAAGCTGCGCTGGTCCTCTGATGGATGGACAGTGAAGGATCTTACAGCGGAAGCATAAATGCCGAAGTAGCAATCAGGCAGCATGCCAACTTTCCTTGCATGTGCATATCTTGACAACAGATTGCCAGTTTCTCGTGATTCAGCTGGATTTGGACCTGGAGTTGGTTGCAGAGGCCAACAAGTTAACATATTTAAGCAAAAATATTCCTTGCTACACAGATTCTCATAGCAAATACTGAGTATCATGGTAAATAAATGTGTATCTTAGACAAAGATTCACAGTAATGTAATGAAGATACAGAAAAGTACAGTTGCTAATGGCTAATTAAATTACATTACATGTAGTTGGTTGGTTGCTGGATTCACATTTTTTCTGCAGAGAAATTATCCTTTGTCTAAGGTTGTGCCTTTTTGGGCTTTTGTTGATAGAAGCATTTAGTAAATACTAAATTAAAATATCTTTGCTTACCGTACCTTACATTACCTTACCATACCTCACCTTACCTTACCTTGTCTTGCCCTACGTTGACTTGAAGGCTGTATGTTATATTTGTGGCAGGTGAAGCGGCTCGAGTCACTGCTTGCCAAGTGCCAGGAAACAATGAAGAACAACAAAGAGAAGATCCAACTGCTGACGACTGACCGTGAAGATATGTGCCAACAACTGGAGATCAAGTCTGAAGAGCTGGACAAGGCCAAGGTCCTATCTCTCTCCCCCTCTCTTTTCCACAAACGTTTGAAGACCGTGTTATTCCCCACTAGTTCTGGGACGTTGGGCCGGGAGCGCCTCTGATGAGTTTTATCTTGAAATGGCGCTTTATAAGTTTTTCATTACAATTACAAGGTCTGTGACAAAAGCTCATTGGTTGAGTTAGGTCATTGGTTAACGGCTCTCTTCCGCTTACTGAAAGCACAAGTTATTCCATCAGAAACAGCTCGAGAAATATTTTGGCTTGTCTTGGCTGCACCTTTCATATCTTTCACATTGGCATATTTATGTAATCATATCTGGAATACATGTATGTATATGTGTGCCATGTGAACCTCTTTATATGATCCTCTTGTGAATGGCATGCACGCATCCATGCAGTACATGCAGAGAAGTGTTTCTTGGGTTAAAATGTTTTCCAGCGAATGTGCAGATACGCTCGAATATTTCCACACGAGTTGAGTAGCTTGATTATGAGTTGTCAGTTGGGCACAGCAGTTACCTTTACCTTACAGTTTATGGTTTTTGCAGGAGGAACAGAAAGAGGCTGTGTTGAGGTTTCAGAGTCAGCTGAAGGACGCTCGTAAGCTCATTGAAGACCTAGAATCTGACAAGGCAATGTCTCTGGCCACGATGAAGCAGGAATTCCATGAGACGCTAGAGTCCAAAGACTCGGAACTCATGGATTTAAAGCGTAATGTGCATGGCTTGGACAAGGAAAACACAGAACTAAAAGAGGAAATTCAAAAACTCACGAAAACAGGTTACATTTGGTGTACTAAATTCTGATTTTTTCAGTGTTTTTGCTTTTGATTAGTTAGTAACATATTTTTGCAATGTGTTATAAACACTCATAAAAACATTCAGAATTTATACAGTGCCTTCTAGGAAATCAAGGGCACATTTAGTAGTATTAAAATTATTTCCTTTAGGAGTATTGATGCTGAACTGATAATAACTTGTGTCTGATTTAAATTCTTTTAATGAATTACTTAACTGATGTATATACATCATTTATACGTGATTCAAAAAGTATCATAGTTTATTTTTATCTTAGATTTATGTAGCACCTCTGCATCAATTGAGAAGCCAGGAATTAGTGATAGCAAATTAAAGACCTGCTTGAAATCATAACAAATTAGTCTTTTCATTGGTGGCTGAAGCATATGCACTTCCTGTTAAAAGGCAACTTTTCAGCCATCAGACTACATTTGGCTACTGTTTTAGTGTCTAACACTTAAGCAAAGCAGTGACACATCATTTGAGCTCCTAAAATACAAAGTACGGTAACTTAAAATTTCAGCCGAAGTTACGGAAATCGTAGCTATTTAACATGTCTTTTGGCCTCTGTTCAAATAAAGTTAACTTGAAATGCAACACAGCTTAATACAGTTTGATTACTGAGGTAATTGATGCTTTTGGCATTTTCCAAAAATCCCATATGTGTCACATAATGCGTTTTGCCATAGTATACCCAAGTTGAAGATGCACAATAACTTCATCATTATCCAGCCTCACCTTGTCATATATTTCGTATGGTCTGGAGTTTATCTTATTCTGAGAAATTTATTTTTTAACTTGAGCAGAGTTTTGGTTGATATTCTGAATAGGAGTGGAACAGTTGGAAAAGTCTCGTGAGATCATTCGAAGGTTGAAAGAAGAGAAGAGCCACCTGGAGGAGGAAATGCGACAGAAGATCGAAAAGTCTGAACACACTCTGGAGAGGGAAAAGGACTCGGAGTTGCAGGAGCTGCGGCGGGGCAAGGTGGAAGCACTACAGGTGTTACAGGTGAGGCCATATGAAATTGCTCTAGGTACTACCAATGCAGATAAACAAGGGTATGTATCTAGCTATTTATGTAGCGCCTTGTAAGAACCTGACAAAGACACTAGAACCTGACAGAGGTGGTAGAAGGGTAGAAGCACTACGGGCAAGAAAATAAACATGACAGATTCAAACAAAGAGAGAAGGTAGAAGCAATACAGATGCAAATAGGTAAGGAATTGCTTCAGCACAGGTGAGAAGGCCATGGCTGGGGCTAAAGTCGAGTGATAACTATATGGCACTACAGGTGTGATGTGTTACAGGTATTACAGCTGTTTGCTACAGGTGTGATAAGTTACAGGTGTTACAGCTGTTTGCTGATGTAAGTCACAAGTACTGCAGATGCCACGTTAGAGACAAGATGCACTAGAAACTGAATCCTAGATGTATTAGCAGAAGTCCATCACACAACCTGGAACCATGACCTTAACCCCAAAGTCTCCAACATCCTATGAAAGGATATGGGGAAGATGATTGCTTTGTTTGCTAAGATGAGATAGCTGGTGATGAATCCCCAAAGCCTGGAAATGGGGCTAGTGTATCACTGGACTTGCCTTTGAACTTTCCAGTTCCAAATTTTCTGCTGGGATGTAGGCAGTTGGGCGCAAAAAACTTAACCAAGGTTGTTATATTGTATCCACTGAGGACCAGCAATGATGCCTCATGCATTATGATAACAACACGATAGCTATCATTAGATTGGATGAGGACAAGGTTTGAAACTGTGATCTTTGGATTTAATGGCAAACCTGCAAATGATTGAACTGCCACATTATACAGTACTTGACCTTTTTACATGTAATTCATGAGATAACTTACAGAAGCATTTAAGAAGTGTTGAACTATATTTATCTTGAACGTCAACAGCTTGGTTACTTGGCCAGAGTGTTACAGATATTGTTCATGCTTAATGGACTCACCGTTACTTACCTTCTTTAATCAGTGTTACATTGCAGGGGCTATATAAATGCTTTATTTCAGTTATGATTGCATCATGAGTTTTATTTGTGAAATTTAGCGTCAGATGCAGGACAAAATCCTCGAACTGGAAAAGGCAAAGGAGTTGGCGCTGGAAGAACGTGACAAAGAATGGGAGGAGAAGTTGTCTCAGAAGGTATCTTACCATACAACTCAAAATTACTTACCTTAATTTACATTACTGTTTATTTCATTACTTTACCTTTCCATCCAATTTATGTGCCTAATCTTACCTTTCATTTACCTGCTTACATTAATTTGCCTAGTTACATGTGTGTTATCTCACCTCACCCAATTAGTTGTTTACCTAACCTTACTTTGCCCTACCTATCATTTAACTGGACTATATCCCTAACCTGACCTTATTTAACTTGAACTGGGGTCATATCTTATCTTTACTTTAACTTTTATTGTTACCTTAGCATACACATCTTTCTGTTACATGACCTAAACGTACATTACATAGATCATCCATGACCTGACCTTTCATGACTTAATCTGACAATACCTAATTTTAATCTGTCTACATTACGTTACTGGGCTTTGCTTGTCATATATGACTTTACTTACCGTGCCCTACTTTACCTGTACTTTGAAGTGTTCCTGGTAGTGATTGTTTCTTTGTTCCAGAGGAACAGTCAAAGAAGATTGTTTACCTGATTGTCATTATGTTTCTTTGCTCCATAGGAACAGTCCAAGAGGAAAGAGTTTGAGGAGATTCTGGCAGAGAAGGGGGAAGAGACAGCATTGGCCATCGAGGAACAGCATCTTCAGCGAACAGCCTTGGCCAAGCAGTTTGAAGTGGCTGAAAATAACCTGCGAGAGGAGAATGCTCAACTGGCACAGGTTCTACCTAACTTTCTCCCCACTGTTTGTTTTTACTTCTTGTTTTTTGGTGTATCTAAAATGATTCTTCTCATCTCTATTCCTTACAAACTGTTCTGTTTTTATTCTGTAAAACAAAATTTTAAAGTATTAGTTTGTAGTAAAAAAATTCTGTTATTCATTTTTAAACAGTTTACTTGTGAGCAGACTGACGTGATAAAACTGTTCTGAATTAACATTATTGTATGTCCTTATTGGAGAGTGCTCTTCACAATCATTAATGTAAAAGAGACTTCACAACTTAAGATTGGGTGTTAATAGCAAAAGAACACAAATGATACATTTAATCAGCAAATATGAAAGGTCAATACTTTCAAAGTTTGCTACTGTGTATCTGCAAAAGCAGCAAGGTTTGGAGAGTATTGAAGATATTCTGGTAGCTGATTTTAAAAGTCTTTCATCTTTTCTAGTTGTAGTTGTTCTCAACCAACTTATCACTTTTCTTCATAAGATAATGTCAACTATTGGTCATTTCTTAATTGCCTTTATCAGTATTATCAGTATTCCCTTGCTAATCCTCTCCAATTATCATTACTGTACTTTCCTTTTCAACTTAAGACTTACCTTTTTCATTTTATCCACCTTAGGCTTGTTTCTGTTTCAGCAGACTGACTTTCTGGTATTCACCTGACTGCGGCTTGAATTTGGTGCACCATCGGGTAATGCCTTGTGCATCAAGTCTAGCGCAGTGAGCGCCACTGATTCTTAGAGAGCGCTATACAAATTTCTGATTACAATTACAATCCTGACTCTTGCCGTCATAGCTTTGAATCTGAATAACGATATTGTTGTTTTTATGATTAGGAGAAAAGAGAACTGGAGATAAAACTAGAAAACCTTCGTCTTGAGATGTCCTCTCAAATTAAATCTCTTCAAGATGAGTTGGTTAATGTCAAAAATGCCAACGACCACAAACTGCAGGAGGTCCAGTTGGAACACGGCCTTGAACTTGACTCTGTGAGGAAGGAGAGCGAATCAGCTTTGAACCAGAAACTTGAGGAACTGCGAGTGGAATATACGCTCAAAATTAGTGAACTGAGCTCAAACTATGAGCGGAGGTTAGCTGAGAGCCAGGCAGAAGAAGATGCCAGTTACGAGACAATGATTGCTGACGTTAAAAGCCGGAATGAGGCTGCGATCAAAGAGTCCCAGCTCACAATTGTCCAGCTACAGAACGAGGCGAAAGAGTTGAGTGAGCAGCGAGCAGCATTAGAACAGCGGGTTGCTGAGCTGGAGAGCACGTTAAGTGCCGAAAAAGAACTGAGTGGATGTCGTTTGAAGGAGATTGAAGAGGTCGAAACGAGGGCAAAGACGGAGAGTAACACGTTCCAGGAGCGGTTGAAGAGCCTGATAGAGCGCATCGACTACCAGTCGAATTCAATGGATGAACTCACAGAGGAGAACAGCCGACTGCAACTTGAACTCGCTTCAATCCGCGCAAAGTCAGAGGAGACGATTGAGTCTATGCGAGATGAAATGAAACGTTTCTGCCAGGTGGCTGCACAGAATTCATACTCTGTTTCAGCGGGAGTTGGTTCGGGAAAGAGTTCTGAAGAACAGGGATCTGGAAATTGTGAGAATGGAAAAGCGGATGAAATTGGAACAAACCAATCTTCAGAGACATCTAATACGAGCCTTGACTTAAAGGAACTTGGAGTGGATCAGCTACGTGCAGAAGTACAACGACTGGAAGCTGAGGCGCTTTTGAGAAGGCAGCACTACTCACATCAGCTTGCGTCATCTGCAGATACGATCAAGTCACTTGAGCAGAGGATCAATGATCTGATCGAGAGAGAAAATCACCTGAATGTGGAGCTGGAGCAATCAAAAATGGCAAATGAGAGAAACCTTGCCGCACATAACAGTGAGATGGTGTCTCTTCGATCGAAGATCGAGCAGCTTTCTCGTTCCGAGCAGATGCTTAAAGTGCAGCTGCGAATGACAGACGAGCGATGCGAGACTCAGCTGTCACAGGCAAGCACTGAGAACATCTCAGCGATGAGCAAGTTTTCTGAGCTGCTGACCGAGAGCCAGTCGGAGATGGCTTGCATACTGGGAGAACTGATACAGACAAAAGAGCGATCAAACGAGATCGTTGCGAGCCTGGAGCAGGAACTGTACCAGAAGTGTTTCGAGCTGGAAAATGCATACCGTCGGATCGAAGAGCTGGGAGGAAGCTGTGCAGATTTGATTTCTGGATCCGAAACTGGCGATGTCATTGTTGGTGATACCAGTGACCTCACCCGCGAGAGCCAAGTACCCACACTTTTACCTCATTCCACCGAAGAAAACATGCTGTGCTCTGCAGCAGCAGTTTCACCCAAAAATGAATTCAGTCAAGAAGTTAATACGGATGTTACAGAAGGTTCTGTGGATTCAAATCCGAATCCAGAAGAAGATCAACTGGTGGCCATCGAAGTGCCTCCAGTTGGCGACCTGAGCTCCGAAGAACTGCTCCAGAGAATATCAGAACTGGAGAGCTCACTGGCAGAGAAGGATCGCAAGATCTTGTGGTTTGAATCGAAGGTCAAGGATTTTGGGAAACAGATTCAGGTCGAGACGGAGGCGATGAGGATGCGGTCGCGTCAGGTGGAGCTGCTTCTGGCAGACAAGGATGAGCTGTTAAAGGATAAGGATGAGCTGACGAAGAACCAGGGTGTTCTCATCTCTGACCTCGAAACGAAAGCTCGCAGCCTTGAGTCGGCACTCACCATCAAGTCAGAGGACTTTGAAGAGCTTCAGAAGAAGTTCTGGCAGCTGCAGAGCGAGGCCAAGTCGCGAATTATGAGCCTTAAGAATCGGCTGATGGAGAAGGAAGGAGGCAAAGAGGCGTCGGACGTTCCGGAATACACGAAGCAACTGCGAGAGGAGTTTGCGGCCGAGATGGCAGAAACACAGCAGAAACACGGGGAGGAGGTGAAAGTGCTCAAGCAACAGCTGGAAAAGGAACAGCAGAGCATGGCAATGTTCCAGGAGAACGTGAAGAAACAGTTCGAAGAGAGACAGGAAAAGGTCTGGAGAAACTTGCAGTCTGTTTACTTTCTGATTTAATTTGAATTGATTTATTCTGATTTGATTAATTAAATCCGATTTTAATAATTCTTTGCTTGTTTACATGCTTCTTGGTTTGTTATTTCTTTGGTTCTTTTTGAAATGCCCTTCATGTCAAAGTTCGTGATTGATGATGTGATCCACTGTTGTTTGCTGAAGGTTTAAGTGTTGGCAGTAGCGGTTAGTTAGTTACCTAGACACTTAATATAGCACCTTATAAACTCTTCCAAAACAGAAATAGTGTTAAATTTCATTAAGAACCGAAAGTTTGTCAGTCAGCAAATGGTGATTAGATAATTAATTAGAAAATTCACTAGAAAATTCGTGAGATGTGTTGGTGTACTAGCATCAGTTAAGAAGTTGCATTTTGCTTTGCCTGTTATTATTGCTGAGGATAACTTTAGTACTAAATTTTGTTTCCAATAATCACCTTTACAATATCAGAGTAAAACAATATTTGTGGCAGTGTTATTAAAAGCCACCATTGTAGTTATTTTAACACACTCATGTTTAGTTTCTCTTGGTGCATCAATATACAAATTTCTAATTACAATTTTATATTTTCTTATTGAAATTACTTCTTTTCAGTGTTCTGTAATGTTGATTAGCATTTTTGTGAATGTGTTTTAATAGCCCTGTGGTTTTTAGGCAGGGACGTCATTTGTACTCTCACCTTTTCAAGAAATCCCATCCTAA
Organism: Norana najaformis; assembly: GCA_964023275.1. Taxonomy (NCBI): domain Eukaryota; kingdom Metazoa; phylum Annelida; class Clitellata; order Crassiclitellata; family Hormogastridae; genus Norana; species Norana najaformis. Next base: position 6,355,042 of record OZ029929.1, read on the forward strand.
TCCATCGAATCCGCTGCCTTCCCATTTCTTTCAGCTTAAACACAACCCACCCTAACAGCTCCTTTCCCCCTAATCTCTCTGGTCTTCTGGCAGCCGAACTTGGTTCTTGACATGGCATCTTTGGACAACCCCAGTGACTTCACGCAGCACTCATGAACAAGCTGGTGCCCTGCGCTTTGCTTTTAAGTAGCGCTTTAGAAATTTCAAGTTTACGATTGAGAGGAAGATGTTTATGCCTGATCTAAACCCTTTTGCTTTCTGATGCATTTGCTGGAATGTTTATAAATAATGGTAGAAAATCTTGTGTGGTAATAATTACAGATTTGCTTATTGGTGTATTTACTAGCATGTTTATCGATGTAGTTTGTTGATGCATTTGTGAATTTATTGATTTCTTTGTTTATGGTTCTGTAGGTGAAGTTCATGATTGAGAAGCTGAGGGATAACTGCGAGCAAAGTCTCCGAGATCGTGACCATCTCTACGAGATTAAACTCATGAATCTGGAAAGAGATAAGAATTTAGGTAGCTGCATCCACTCAGTAAGACACTTAGTCAGCCAGTAAATCAGCTTTTTTTAAATTTGTAAACAGTGTGAATTCTGAATTGTGTTTCTGATGATTGTGAGAATCATTCTAGTTTGAACATATATGCTTTGAGTTTCAGTTCAGATTCTGTGTTTAGGTCATTGCTTATTTGTTTTGCATTCTTCCTCACAATAGACTCTATTACCCCTGATTACCTGGCTTAATGATGATAACAGATTTAACTGATTCACCAGATGCTGTGGTGAAATATGTTCTTTGTATTTTATTAACGAGATTTCTGTTCTTAATTTAGAGCGAGACCGGGCAGTTCAAGAGCTGACAGCAACAATCGAGAAGCTTCGAGCAGAGAAGCAGACGTCGGGCGATGGAGAGACGACAGATAAACAGGCGGAAGAGATAACTTTCCTCAAGGCAGAGCTTGAATCATTCAAAGTACGCCACCGCGAGGTGCTGTCTCATTTCCAGTCGGAAAAAGAGGCGCTGCTGAAGCATGCTGGAGAGGGCAGTGACCAGCTATGGGAGCGAATGCGAGAGCTGGAAAAGAAGATGGAGGATGAGGTAGACATTAGCACAGGTCATGGAAGGAAGGCACTTGAGGAAGAGCTGGAGAAGTTGTCGGCAGAAAACCGTGCCCTTCGAATGCGGATAACTGACCTGGAGAAACAGCGGACTGCCGTCCTTGAAATGGCAAAGGAAGTAGCAATCAGCTCAGAAAGATTAGAGCTGACTAGATTTGAGATCAGTGGGGCACATCCTGAAGAGCAGTCGTTGGAAAGAAAAGCAGCAGCAGAAGAAATGGAAAGACTGCGGAACGAGATTGCATTGTTGCAGGAAAGAGTTCAAATGCAGGAAGAAGAGCGGAAAGAGCTGATGGAAAGGCACGAAGCAGAAGGGAAAGACGCACATGTGGGGAGATTAGGAGAAGCAGAAGAGTTACAGGAGCTAAATAAATTAAAAGAACGCTTAGCTGAAGAACTGAAGGAGAAGACCACAAAGTTTGAAGAGACTCAGAATGAAAATATCAAGCATTTACAAGAGATAGAAAAATTAAAGGAGCTAAATAAAGTGAAGGAAAATTTAGTGTGTGAACTGAACAACAAAATATTAGGACTGGAAGAAATGCAGAGAGAAATCATCCGGCAAGCAGAGGAGGTGGAGGAATTGAAGGAGCTACATAAATTAAAGCAGACCACTATTGACGAGCTAAATGAAAAAGTCTATGCCTTGCAAGAAACGGAGAGGGGGAATCAGAAAAAGTGGCAGGAAAAAGAAGATGGTTTTCTGGGACGTATCAAAGCACTTGAAGTTCAGTCCGTGGAACGCGTCGAAGAGGTCACGAAACTGCTAAGTGCTTCGAAAACTGACTCAGAAAAAGTGGAATTAGCTGCCACATCTGCTCAAGAACTGCTCACTGCCAGGGTTTCAGAACTCGAGAATCTGATGCAGACAAAGGATAATCTATTTGAAGATGAAAAAAAGAGATTAGCAGAAGAAAATGAAGGCAGACGCATGATGTATGAGGAAAAGCTTTCAGAAATGGAAAAGACTGATGTTGATCTTCACACGCAGCTCAGAGAACTATCAGACAAGCTCAACAGCGTTTCAGAAAATGCCTTACACCTGGAAAAGGTTGTCGAGGAGTACCGTACCCTGGAAGAAGAATATCAAAGGGCCATCGAGAAGTGTAAGGCTCGGCTGGAAGATGAGCGACAGAGGTCAGAAGCAGTGGCACGGGAACTGGGAGAGCTGAGGCAGACAGTGGAAGAGAAGGAAAAGAGTGTATCGGAAAGCACTGCAAAACTGCTCCAGGTGGAAGACGAGCTTCAGAGTAAGGAGGAAGCCATCCATCATATGAAAGATGAACACCTTGCAGTGCTGGAAGGCCTGAAACTTGAATGGCAAGCAAAGGTTGATGCAGTTAAGAGGGAATGTGAGAAGGTAGCAACTTTCGAAGGTGTTGCCAGTGGAATTAATGGACATTTGACGAGCAAGAGTGAAACTGTCTCTTCACCCTCCGAACCCCACAACGGTCATGCCTCTGGTGATACGCCTTTGGTAGGGTTGTCAAGAAATGCCGAGTTGGCTGCAGTTGGCGGAGAAGGTGACCAGTTCCTGATTGGTTCTGGGCTGAGGGTGGAACACGTCGAACGGAAGATCCACAAGGTGGTTCTTCCAGTGGTGGAGTTTCTACCAGGCGCGACATCAGACAACTCCGATGACCATCAGAGTCTCCAAGAGTGGCACGAGCGCGAGGTGGAGCGGTTGCGTACCGAGCACAAGGTGGCACTCCAGCTGCTCGAAGATGAGCACAATGCGAAGGTCATTCAGCTGATCAAGGACTTCAACTTGCAGATGGTGGAGCGCGAGCGACAGATTACGGAAACGTTCCAGGAGGAAATTGGTAAGTTATGCCAAAGCCACAAAAAACAGTCTGCCGTTTGAGGGATCTGCAGGGGCTTCTTGCCTATAGGTGCAGAGCATACAAGTGAAGAATCTCAGAGTACTAGACATAGGCTTTGTAAATTGCCATTATACTGCTTATAACAAAAGAAATTATAATCAGTCTTACAGAAGCAACTTGCCCAAGGTTGTTACACAATCGTTGGATTGCAATGCGTATTGACTGAGCCACCATTGCACTGTGTTGTTAATCCTGAGCTATTAATGATATGAGAGTGATACATGATTTATGTAGTACTCCCGTCCCTGTTAACACAGCCATGTGAAAAAGAAACGTTGATTTCCACATCACTGGGTGTAGTGCAATCTAGAACCAAATAATAATATTAATGATAATTATAGCTATCAAATTTTTTTGAATTTATATCCAAGATGTTATGCACTGAAGGGCTATATACAGTCAATCAGGAGAGGAGATACTGTATCTAGAGAAGCTGTGACTTCTCAATATCTGGCAAAGAAAAGGTAACACAGAAGGCATTAAAGTGTTGGATTACTGTTGTGAGGCATGGGAATAGATAACTTGTTTCTCTAAAGTCACTGGAAATGCAAGGGAGACAGCTACTCCACTGCCAAAAATTCAAAATAGTTTAGAAGAAGAAGAGTCCCTGAGGCAGCCTTGGGTATAAAGAGTTAGCAGCTTCATTTTTCTTCACCTTGGCATGTGAAGGCATGTGTCTAGTCCTCTCCCTTACCTTCTGATCTTCCTACTGACAGTGTATGGTCAGTGTTCTTATTACTAGCATCGCTGAATTGGCTAGGGGATTCAAGTGGAGCCGAAATCTCGAGACAAATATCTGCCCTGTTGGGGATTTGAAGCCCGTTTACAGGCTTATAGGTTTACAGTTCAGCATGCTAACCACTAGACTTTCGTGCATTCCATGTATTAAATAGTATTAAAATAGTATTTATAAGGAGTTTGTTTTCTTTGTGTCTTGTTAGAAACGCTTCAAAAGACGGAAGCACGGCTGATCGCGGATCACCGTGAGCAGACTCGTGAAGTGAACCAACAGCTTAACGACCGCAACTTGCGCATGGAAGAAATCGTCCAGAACTGCGAGGCCCAGATCCAGGTCATGCAGGGTTCTTGGTGTGGTTAAGGCACAGCTAAAATTGGGCAAAAATATACTTGAGTGTAGGCAGAAGTCTAAGTTAGGTTCGAGTCTTTTGGAAGTCGGAATTGGGTTGAATTGCAGTTAGGTCAGGTAGAAATGTTCGTTTCACTTAGTTAAGAATATAGGTCAGATTAAATCTGTATGACAAAGCATTTGTTTAATGTCTGTTTGAAGTAGAAGTTTTACAGTTTTTTCTCAGATGGCCTGTAATTTATCTGAATTTGACATTTTATAAAGTTATCTGAAGTTAAAATGAGATTATCTTAAATGCATATGAAATTCGTACGAAATTCTGTTGAAGTAGGTTATACATTAATGTGAAGTTTTACTAAAATTTATTAAATTTATCTGCAATTTGTGTGCAGGCTGCTGATGAAAGGCACAAGGACCATGTGGACAGACTGAACCAGATCATCCAAGACCTACAGCAGACACTGCTTGACAAGGAGCATGAATGGGTGACAAGCAGGGAATCAGTACGGATGAAAGAAGAGGGAACACAATCAAGACTGGTGCTCCTGGAGAATGAACCGGCTTTAGGGTTTTCGATGGAAAACAAGCAGATGCAGGTTGTTATCGTAAAATGTAGACATTCTTATTTCAATCATTCACTCATTCAGAACATTTGTGTAGTGCCTCTACAAGTAGTATACCCAGAGGTACTCCCTGCTCCGACAAAAGAGAACAGTTTTTAACTGTTGGTGAAAAGCGTATCTAGAATGCCTTTTTAGAAGGACTGATTTAACCGTTAACTTTGATCGTCAAGTTGACTAAATTTCTGTGGCACTAACTATATGTGCAGTTGTCATATTACTTTCCAAAAATTTCTTGTCATTGGATTGTCTAAAAAATTGATGCATGAGTAACGTTAGGTAGTGCAATTAATCTACTCTCGTAATCTAATTGTGTATAGATTTGTTGTTTTTTCTGTTTGACCGGTGACTTTGCTTCTGTACAATCAGCAGATTTCTTCTGGTCTTGTGCCTTCTTCAGTCAATCATGATCAGTTTAAGGATCGAGTTATTCAACTGGAAGGCGAGTTGGAGGAACTTAGGCAAAAATACAGGTTTTTATTAATTATTTATTACTATTCATAATTTCTGATCTATTTGTCATTTGTTACCCGGTCTTCGTCATTCTTAAGAAAACAGAGAAAAGGAACTTAGTTATTGGTACTTTATTAATTACCAGCCTCTCCCATGCAGAGTGTTTGTGCGGTACTTTGTCTCTTCCGGAGAAATTCCTCTGCTGTGTTAAATGATGTGCACACCAAAGCCTTGCTACACAAAGCCTCATTAAGTATATTCTTGCCTGATCCTGGTCTTTCTTCCTCCCTCTCACCTCCCTGTCTTTCTGTCTCCCTATCCCTCTCCCTGGTCAAGTACAAATTTTTTTCTTTGTTCTCATATTTATGAGCGAGATGGCACCAGTGTTATATGTCTATTTCAGGGAGTCTCTCTCTCCCTTTTTCCGCAAGCGCTTGAAGACCTTCCTATTTCCCAGTGCTTCTGAACTGTCGTACTGGGAGCGCCTCTGAGGAGTCTATCTTGAAGTGGTGCTTTATAAATTCTCGATTACATTACATTACATGTCATGAGGTCTAAACTTACCAAGTGGACCACGTGTGCGCTTAGGCCTTTCATTGTAAAGATTCACATATTTTTTCTCAAGAAATAATTTGAATTTGATTTTTATTATAATTCCAATTTAGTCTAAGTCCCTGATACCATTCCGACACAGGACTTGACTTCTTCAAGAGGCTTTTTCGCTAGGCTTTGATGTGCTCATCAGTTTGATGTCTTAAAGCGTGATGCCTTGTGCCTGAGATGCTGAAGTCATTACAGTTTGTTAGTTCTCATTTGATGAAGTGTTGCAGGAGTTTCATTAGAAGTTTATTACTAGAAAAATTCGAAGTGTTTGAGTTTCAGCTGAAGAATCCTTCAACCCCATGACCTTCAACCCCATGACCTTGACTATGGGGACTATTGTTAGATAAGTTACTTACTTGAGAGTTTCAGATCACATTATTATTATTATTACAAAGATTTTTGCTGTGTGCAAGGCCACACATAATACAAATCTGAGGTACAGTTAGACAGTCACCAGGTGAAGAACAGTTAGGTATTGGTTAAATAAGTTTATTATTTATTAATGATGTGACCTTTTAGTTATATATTAAGTTACTGGAAACATATCAGATTCTTTATATGAAGTTTGATATGTTAACTTGATTTACTTTGAAGAATGTGAATGGAAATTATTTTATTCATCAGCGCTGAAGTGGGTGAGCTAACCCGCCGTCTTGAGCGGTACGACATGGCCCCGTTGTCTCCGCTGCTTCCAGGATTAGACCACAATGGCTCCCTCATCGCTCTTGGCGGAGACGACGTCTGCAGACTCCTGGAACTGCAGAATTCGAATTTGCAGGTAAGCCACACAGATGAATGGCATGCTTCTAAAGAACCAAAATTTCATTATATACGTATGCATCTGGATCTGTATCAAGCACCTTCTAAGTACCTCTCAACGGTACTGCATACGTGGCTATGTAGTTGATGCAGACAAGTGCAGTTTTGGGGTAGTTTTAAAATGTATCATGATCAGAGTCAAATACATCAGTACTGGTGCATGTGTACGAGGGAAGACTGTTCCAAGACGAAGGTCCAGCACAGGAGAAGAAGGTGTGATGGATGGGGTTGAGTATATTGCAAAAGTGCAGCACCTGCGTATCACCACAGACAGAGAAGCTCAGTAATCACGGTAGCAGCATGTTCTCTGTAGTGGTTTAGGCTTTCACATCCTTTTGAGCTTTCATGTTTTATCTGAATACTGAGGATGAACTGTTGTTATTATTTATTGTTATCAGCTTTGATGTTGTCATTAGCTATAACCGTGAATGATCTGTTTTAGTTTTCTCTCAAATCTGTCTTTAGGCTGAAGTCAGTCGCCATTTAACAGAGATTGCAAGGCTTAAAGAACGAGAGAGAGAGCTTTTGGGCAAGGCAAGTTTATTTAATTTTTACAGTTTACTAGTTTTTAAGCAACTCTTTATATGCACAAATTCTAGAAGAAGTTTATTGTATAAATAACTGGGACCACTTTGAAGATACTCTTGACTAGTTTTTTTATTTGCTAGGAAATTTTTTTTCATATTAACTGTTAAGATGTGTGAAATTTGTGTTTATTATATAAAAGTTAAAATTAATTAAAGTAATAAAGTGTTAAAGTATTAAATGGGATAATTGTTTAATTAATTTATATTTAAAATTTTTTCGTTTTTTGTCATTAGCAGCAAATTACTGTTATCTTGTTATTGTTAACATTGTTGCTGTGTGAAATTTTGTCTTGTAGCTTGAATCGACGTCTGTCTTTTCGTACGGGTCACATGGTGCATCCAGTTATTCGTCTTCCGTTCTCGGATCACTGCTCATGGAGCCAACTGAGATGGAGGTTGGTCCAGTTTGGTGCCATTTATGTAACAGTGATAAAAAGGTAAAGGCACTACTCTTATTACGTGTTTCTGCAGAAACTCCTCTGAGAATTGTTCTGGGGTCGAAGGATCTTTAGATCCTCTTTTGGCTAGTCACAAATGTGATCTTAGAAATCAGTCAGTGAGACATCTCTCTACACCTCCCAACTGCCTGCCTGACTCTCGGATCTTGACCTGGAACTCTTCATGCAGAACTGTTTTGTGCCATCAGTTGATGCCTTGTGTATTAGTTGTAATTTTAATGAAAGTCTTGTATAGTGCTTCTTTTAGATGTCTCAGAAGTGCTGTAATTGTAATTAGTAACTTCTATTGTGCCAGTGTACAATGTGCATCAACCAATTGGGCACCAAAGCCAAAACCGCAATCAGGTCAATATCCAGAAGGTCAGTCCTCTGTGACAGAGAGGCATCCTATGGTGGATAAGCAATTTCAAAAAAGGAAGTCTTAAGCTGAGAATGAAATGATACAAGGACACTGGATACTGTTGAATACTGGCACATTATAAATATCAGAAAATAATTAAGTAAATTAATAAATGAGCTGTACATATGTATGTGTGTATGATATGTAAATTAGATTTAGATTTGTCTGTATTTGAGTTCTGTATAGCATCGTTTGAAGATCTCTCAAAGGTGCTAACTTGGCATATTAATAACAGCTGCATATTTCTGTTGCATTTTGCAGTACTTGAAAAACATCCTATACAAGTACATGATAGGTCTGGAGACAAAGGTCAGTTTTTTCTGCTAACTATATGAACTTTTTCATTGAGGTCTAAACTAAAGATGCATCTCTTTGAACTTGCTTACCCACCATAACCTGGTTCCTGCTTTCTCTGACATATCGGAATTCACCTGGCTACTCCAACAGATTATGATTTTTGATTGCAATTTCACTTGAGGTGACCATCTAATGATGCCTTGGGCATTATGATAACGGTGCTATAAATGTCATTAGATTAGATTAGATTTCCAGAATGACCACTTAGAACTTACTGCACCAACCCTACTTTATTTTGTTCTTAAAATTTCGTATTCTTAAGTTTTACATAAATTGTCATTTATTTTATGAACTCTTTTTTTTCATAAGCTAGCATTCTAATTGGTTTATAGTAGTAAACTTAATGCTGTGTGGAAAGTCCTTGAAAATTAAATTCAAATATAAGGTCAAATTTGCATCAGACAGTTTACAAATCACAGCAGGTCTTCCTTCATCCACCATCTTTCCTTCCAAAAGTAATTGGAGATTGAAGGCTTAACTTACCAAGGAAAACTAATGAAGCAAGTTGAGTAAAAATTGATTTTTGGCAAAGTGGCATTGATGCAAAACAAGTTAAAAAGATTGGGAAAGTGACATCTGTTGTTAAGTAGCAATGGTGTAACTGGGCTTATTCTGGTAAATATGGCATTTGGATTTTTATTTTAAATGGTTTCATTTTAACGAATACAGTGTGAAACCAAGCAGATGTCTTTGCTGAAAGAGAAACTTTTATTTAATAAATATGGCATTTTCCAGTGGTTTTTCTACTTTTGGACTTCTGTTGTACAAAATGTGGTATTTAGTTGGTTTACTGATAACAAGTTTTGATTAAAAAGATACAGAGTTCCTTTTGCGTTGATTGTATTGAATTTAGACGTTGGCCAAGGTGATCTGTAAAGTCGTCAGATTCTCGGAAGATCAGACAAGGCTTGTCTTAGAAAAAGAGGATGCACGGAGTTCGGTAAGGAGTGGCACTGAGGATTTTGTCAAATCAATTCCAGTCTAATCTAATGCTTTATATGGTGCCAGTATCTAACCGAAAGGCATCAATGGATGTCTGCCTGTTTGTCTGTGTCTGTCTGTGCCTTACTTTATATATATAATATATATATGACTGAATCCATATATCAGTAAATATATATTGTATATGTATCAATGGAGTTAACATATATGCAAGCCTCTATTTATATATATATATTAAATAATTTGATTACTTATTTAACTAATTTAAGTGCTGAAAGTTCTGCATCACCAAGAACCTTGTGGTTGGCTTTAAATAAGTTATTGCATTGGAGAGTTATATCCCCGTGGTCTTGGCAGTAAATTCTTGACTTTTTTGCAGGCAAAATTTCTGGCATAAGACTGAAATTTGTTGGTTCCTCTGCACTGGATAAATTTCTTCATCGTAATTCTTCACCGTCTGTCTTACAGAGGTACCTTTTCGTCCCGTAAGAAAGGCTGTCAAGGCTGTTGAATTGATACCATTCTTACATCGCTTTGGAAAGAGCGCTTTGATGTCTTTGGTCCAACTACATCTTTATCAATTTCTCTTGCATGGGGGATCCTTCCTGTCTGTTTTTGCTCAAGCCATGGTTCATCCTCTGCTAAACAAACCTGCTTTTGACCCTGTTGACTTGTTTTATTACAGACCTATGACAACTTTAAATTTTGTGTCTAAAGTTGCTCATTACAATGACATTTAAATAATTGGCTTCCCTGTATTTATAATATATAATATGTAGCATAAATATTTTTATGAAATTATTTAATAACAAATATGCATAATTAGATATCAATGTATTTACGTTAAGAGATTCATAAAGGCACTCACTGGGTACTTTGCATTATATTACGTTATACCCATGAACACTTGCATATATATTTAGTTAAGGGTGTTTCATCTAGTATTTGTTGTGCTGTTAAATCCCAGCAGTAGACAACCAACAGGTTGTGTTTCCATTGCATGGCAGGCACTTGCAACCCTCCTGTAGTGACAGAGTTATCCTTTGCATGTCACCCTCCTTTCGGAGGCAAACCCCGATGACCACAAACCCAAAAGTGCCTCCCTTTGGCTTACCGCTGGTGCTGTGTAAAATTCCCAGTTACATGGATATGTCTGTATACACTGTGCGGTATGGTGGTCTACCAGTAACACGTTTGGTCAATGATCACGCGGTTGCGGGTTCGACTCCGTGTAACGACCCTGTGCAGGTTGTTTGTGCACACCGTGCCTCTATCACCAAGCAGTATAATTTAGTACTGGCATAATCTGGGATGTAAGCAGCAAGTCCTGCGATGCACTGGCCCCGGCCCCATGTCCAGGACCTGGGATTCGTCCATTGCCGGCTCAAGGGCCAAGAAAAGGAGATGAGTGCTTCCCCTACACCACTTGTTTGATACAGGATACTTTACTTACTGCTTTCAATAGCCTCTCAAAAGAATTATGTTACATTACATTCGGTGACATAGTTTCTATGCATGGCTATGGCCAGTAAAGCGCTTCTGATAGTCTTAAATGGTGTGGTATAAAAATTGTGCTTTTGATATTGTCTTAAATGGTACATTATCCTGTAAGACACGTTTGATCGTCTGTTAAAAGGCACAGTGTAAGTCTTGTTACGTTACGTCCGGCATTCTAGGCCCTAAATGCTCTAACGCCGTCCTTTCAGAGACACTGCTCCTACCACCAGGGGGGCGCTGGGTCTGCTGCCGCCTTGCAGGTTGGCGTCCGTGCGCCATCGACGCGTCGGCTGGCTATACAGAAAAGCCCGCCACCTGTCAGTTTGTAAAAGCCCTTCTAATTGGATGCAGCCGATGTTGTGCACTGTATTCCGATTGGTCAGTGAATGCTGCTTCTGGTAGACGACGTCTTTGCTGTTTGTGTTCATTGTCCTGCATGAGTTTCATCATCCCGTGTCTTGTTGTTTTTCAACTTTGTACTAAAAACCTTATTAATTTCACTGACTTATAGGTTCAGTTCTACATATTCTGTTATGCTGTTGTAGTTTTGCATATTTGTTTTTTGTACAACAGAGCACTCCTTAGTAGTCTGCTGTGAAAATTTGTGTGAATTTATTTCTTACTTTTGATTTATAGAAATTTGTTTATGATTTCTGGAAATGTAATTCCTTATACATTCCTATATGCAAGTTTATTTTAAGATACAGTATTCTAATATGCCAATTCATTTCTTTATATTTGTGCAATTTTTAAGCATTTATCTAGAGATTTATGTAGCACCTTTCAAAGAACCTACCTAAGGCACTTTTATGACCATGTAATTTTCTATAGTTTCTCACCAAAACAAATTTTTCAAAGAAATTGAAAATCATTTCCTTCAATTGGGTAGTTTGATTGATCTGGGTTGATTGGCTGATCCCGTAACCCCAACCCTATGTACTTAAAAGCTAGCAACCCACAATACCTAGGAGTACGTACCACAGATATAAACCCTCATCATTCTTTCAAGTTGTGGCGATCTATTATATTTACAGAGTACCCAATATTTGTGCCTGGTTGCATTTCAAAGTGATATGACTTGCTCTTTTAAATTGCTTCCATTGTGTTTTTGCTTTTTCCCAGGCAGTTTGTACTGTATATTTTTACTGTTTTCTTTTCCACGGTTGTTGCTCACTGTCGAACGAATCCTTCCAAAAGTTGCATCAAATTTTTTTAGATTGCATGGTGTTGAGATGTGCTTTGCCTGATGCAGTTTTTGTGACACTGTTTGTGTTTCTGTGCCTTTTGTTGCTTCCTTGCCTTTTGATGATTCAATTCCTCTGAGTGTCTGTGTTTGTCTGTGTTCCCATTTCTGTTTATCTCTTCATCTTTGCCTTGAAAACATGTATGTATATTTACTTATTATGTCACTTATAGTTGATCTTAATGTTTTGATGTGTAGTGAAAGTGTTTGCAGAAATAGTAACGATTATATAAACACTTCTTGTTCTATTTTTATTAAAGGTTAATATTTTGAGTAATAGTTTGCTAGGATTGATTATTACCCACAGTATTTCCATAACTCTTTTTACAGTTTTAATATTAATATTGCTCAAAGTCATAACATTTTAAAATCTAAATATATATGCCTGTTGATTTGTTTTTGCCTCACTGTGTGTTGTAGAGTAATTTACCAATTTTAAATTTAAAAAAATTTTTGTTCTGTATTGTGATGAGCCACAATGCAAACGTAAAGCAGTTGTAAATGCTGCTCTTGCTTTATGTTTAGTCATCTGCTGCCTTCTCAAGAATGATTTGCTAAGTTTGAGGTATATTGTGTGTGTGTTATTGGCATGGTAAGGGCCCATCGATATATTACGTATGCAAAAAAATCGTATTTTTATGCCCCCCTACCCCCTGTTGCACCTCTTACATTTTGTGGACCCCCTCCCCATGCGTATGTACAACCAAGCTTCTCTAACCTCCGTTTACAAAAGTTAATTAGCTAAAGTCATTTATAAGACATTTATTTCACCACAGGCTACTATTTATTTTTGTTACATAGGATTAATACAGGAGGACAACTATAGGATAATACAGTGTTATAAGTAGTCTAATTTCGACGTCACAATTAGAAATTTATCTTGCGTTCGTACACATTTTGTCGAGACCCACCCCCTCACCATACGCACCTGTACGCAAAATTGCCTAAATCCGATCACCCCCTCATTGCGTATGTAATATATGGATGGGCGCTAAGGTAATGTAATAAAAATATGCATGTATTAAGAGACTTAATATAGCATGTTTTAAGTAGCTTACCGAGGCCCCGTACATCACCATTTCAAACAAACTTTTAACCGACAACAGAACAAAGGCAGGATCGTCAAGATCATCTTGTCTTAGATTAATATGCAACCTGCTGACAGGTGATAGGTAGACTGACTGCAGCAAAAGCTGTTTAGTGGAATTTCGATAGGAGGAAAAAGTTGGTGTGAAGTCCTGTATGAAGGAGCGAAGATATTTCAATTTATGGCACAATCGTCTGTTCTGCATTTGGTATAGGAAGAAAGGCCACTTTCAATGCAATATAATAAGGAGGAGACAAACGAACTGGATTGATCACATACTAAATTGAAGTTCTCTACTGAGGACAGTGATTGAAGGAAGAATTGAGGGAAATGAATGAAGAATTGAGGGAAAGAAAGTTCCAGGAAGGCCAAAGAATATGCTGTTGGATAAAGGAAGAAGATGGGGCTACAAAGAAGTTAAGGAAAGTCACGGAACAGAGAAGAGTGGAGTTGTTGGATTCTTGGACCTGACTGAGGGCAGAATACTGAAGAGAAGAAGGTCTGTTCTTTAGGATGCTGAGTCTGTAACACAGTGATTGCAGGTTCGAGCTTGCTGAGCGGACTCCATGTGATGAGTAACGTACTTGTCTTATGCCTCGGATTCACTCACACTGCATGCGTAACGAGTGCAGTAAATGAATAAATGGAGAAGCGTGACCTATGACCTTGTTGGTGCTCAAGACAATTAGGAGAGCAGTTGCACATATGGCTGAGGTCAAGTCCTAGATTTCCAGAGTACATGTTCAAGCCTTCTGTCAGGTGGTGCTGTTTGATGACCTTTGCATGCATTTGCTCAGCATCACTGAATGATTCCTGCCGGTAGTCATTAGTTACTGGTGCTACATAAATGCAGATGTAATACACATGATGACAATAGTAGGCAAACCACTGTAAAATGAGATGCTAAGATTGAGTCACGTTTTGTTTACTGGTATAAAATATGATGCTTGTTTTTCTTATCATGGCTATTGCTTATATTGTTTGTTTATAGATCTGATAGTGATTTTGTTTACATTTGCATTTTCTTGTTTTAGATTTTCAGTCCTGCTCATAGGTAGCCATGATGGTGAAGATTTCACAGCAGAAGCCTGCTAACTTAGATGACTGAAAATGCCTTTTGAAGTTTTTCGTTACTAACATCTTTGCCTTTAACCTACACTCAGTGTTTGCAATGGATATTAACAGCATTGAAGTCTTCTTTGAAATGAGGTGGATTTCATCTGAAGTTTATGCTTGATCTCTTTTGAGTGCTGAGATAATCAATGCCTGGGTTACTCAGACCATATTGTTGGCTGACAAAGGCCACATTAGTGTATCTGTATGCTTATTAGCTGCTTGGAATGCCTGCGGCAGTATAACTTTGTTGGTAATAGTTGTTAAGAAATGTTAATGTATTTTTACCCCACTTGGCTGCTTAGGAAGCAGATGGCTCTGAAATTATGTTCCTGTTAGATGCTTAGAAAGCCGTTAGGCAGTGGTGTCTACATGTGACTGTGATTGTGAAAACCCTCACAAAGTCGGAAAAGTTAATTTGCAAGAAATGCATCAAAAGGCAAATAGGCATAAAATTTATTAAAATTAGTTCTTTGCTTATTTATGTCGCTTGTGGTGTTAGCTATCAAACTATAAGTCCTTGTGTCACATTTTACTGAGTGCTTTTATTTCGATTTTATTAGGATGCCTAGCAATAAAACTTAAACATATCCCTTGGTGCCCTAATTTGAAGTTGTGTGGCTCAATTATATTGCAAATGATAAAGTCATGTAAATATTCAACTTAGCAGTTTTTATGGAGATTTCATTGATGGCAGCCTCAGAGGTGTATCAATGCACTCAAAATTTTCCCTAGTCATAAACATTCATGATCCCTATGCACAGCGACTTAGGTCTGGTCATAGTTATGGTTAACTTTGACTTGCCAATTCTCCGATGTAGCTGCAGAGAGACCGACGCTTTTAAAAACTGTAACTGTTTACTGTTTGTGATGAAAAACAAGCAGTTTTAACCTGCTTATTCAGCAGTACCAGCCTAATCCAGCGCAGCATCAAAGCAAGTTTTGATTTTTTCCGACTTCATGTGGGTTTTCGCAGGCACAGTCTCAGATGGAGTGCTGAGAAAGCAGATGTAGGTGAAACTCTGTTCCTCTTTGCCTCTTAGAAGCACTTGTTGGTGCAACTTTAAAGCATCTGGGTTGCTGCTTTTAAAGCTTCTGGGTTGTGTAACTGTTTTTATTGGCTGATTACAAAGCAATGCAGTTTTGTCTCCCTTGGTGGCCTAGAAAGCCAGTGTTAGGGCAACTGTTCACTTTTTGACTGCGAAGAAGAAAAATCAAAAGTGTACACTCTTCTGGTTCCATTGCAAAGCAGCCCTTTAGTGCGAATGTGTTACAGTTCACTGTGCTGATAAGACCTTGCAATGGAACTATGTCCTGCAATTGCACAGTTGCATTGTAAAGAATAACAATAACAGAATCTGAGAAGGAATTACAAACACTGGTTGAAAGATTAGACAGAGCAGGAAGGAAATATGGAATGCGGATTAACACGGATAAAACAAAGGTCATGACAACAGCAGAAACCAGGTGTCAGATCAGCATAGGTCAGGAAACAGTGGAGCAGGTGAATACTTTCATGTACTTGGGCTCGAGGATCGACAGGGACAGCGATTGTGGAGCAGAGATAAGGGTACGACTTGCAAAGGGATATGCAATGGCTACAAATCTTAAAAAAATATGGAAAAGCCATGGCATATCACTGGTAACAAAGATGAGGCTCTTGATGACATTAGTATGGCCGGTGGCACTGTACGGATGTGAGAGTTGGACTTTGAGGAAGGAGGAAGAGAGGAGGATAGAAGCATTCGAGATGAAATGTCTAAGAATGATCATGCAAATATCGTGGATGGAAATGCGGTCAAATGAATGGGTACTGGAAGCGGCTGGAGTAGAGAGGAATCTTTTGAAGACAGTAAGGAAAAGGAAATTGATCTATTTTGGCCACATCATGAGGAAGGAGGGAACATGCATCGAGAAGGAGATAATACAGGGCACAATACCGGGAGGACGGAAAAGAGGAAGACCGAGAATAAACTGGTTGGGCAACATCAGGGCATGGACTGGGCTAACAATGGAGGAGATGCTCAGGCTGGTGGAAGACAGAGGACACTGGAGGAACATTGTGCATGATGCGGCCGAATCTCGGAACGAGGAAGGCTGAGAACAGAACAGAACAGATTGTAAAGAACCCAAGCAGAGTACTTAGAAAATTTAGACAAATGTTACTTTATTTCCATTGGCTGCAGAGACATATGGTGGCAGTGCAACTGCTTGCCTGCTGGCAGAAGAGGGTGGCAGCATCTCTAGAACTACTGACAGGTCAACCATGTCCCAGGTCTTTCCATAGGAAACTAATGACAGTGCATTTGTACTTTTTAGCCTGTTTAAAAAATCAATGATGGCATCTGAGACCTTGTTGATTCTGTAGAAGGTCAATAGCAGCGTAATTTTGCCTTCGTCATCACATTTTTCTTTATTGAGAATTATTTTGCTTTGTCTATTTGCCAAGTTTTATGATGAACAATGAAACTGGACTTGGCTGTTGAGAAGCGAAGTGCATGGCAGAGAACAGAGAAAGTGCATTATAGCTATGTAGAAGTGTACATTCTGCTCCGTAGTTTTGACATCATCAGTTTTCTGTGTGAGACAGTGACGGTTTTTGATCAACGTCTGTCTTGTAATGCAAAGCCTCTTCCGAGACATTCGCTATGCCCCATTCTTTTGCAAGTCTTTGGCGTGTGGTTGGTTAATGCCAGCAACTGACGATAAAAAATATAAGAAATTAAAGATATTGGTCACTGAAAATTGTATTTATGATGCACTTCTAATATTGACCTTGTTGCATTCCATTTTACTCTGATTTTCTTCTCAAAACTGAAGAATCATTTCTTCCCACTGCCTTGCACCCTTAATTTCCCAGTTTCAACCAGCCATTTAGGTTTCATTTTGGCTTGCCTTGATCACCACATTGTGGTGCTACAAAAATTATAGGATAATGCTGTGGCAGTTGTAGTTTAACTTTACTCACATATATAAGAATTTAGGTTTAAGATTTTGCTGCTATTGTATTTTGTGCCAGTGCACTTTGATGGAGGTTATTTTTTGGTATGCACTGTACAGAATACTTGTCAACAAATGGGTTTCTTGCTGCTGATAGATTATAGTTAATACGATTGTACATTAATGTAAAGCTAATATTTATAATACTAAGGCTAAACTAGGCTTAATCTTGGATAGACTAGAAAAAGACAGATTAATAAACATATATTTTATTGTTTCTGCTTCTTGCAAAGCAGCGTAAGTTGGTTGTCAGTTTAATCGGTCTGCCTGTGTTTCAGGGGGTCCAGCTCTGAACTTTGTGTTTCAGAGGAACACCTGCTGTGCAGAAATATTTTGATTTTAACTATTGTTTGAAAATCTTGTATTTCTGCCATTTAAATTGTCTAATTTTTTATATTTCGATGTTAATTTGTAAATTTTAACTGTGATTCTGTTCCTTGTGAATGCCGTCCCTTGTGAAGCGATTCATGTTCGGTAAATTTTAATAAAGATTTGTTTAGACAGGAATTGTGGTTTGACTTGCATGTAATTGATACTGGTGCTGATGCTTAAGCCTCTTCGATCCGTAGGTAGGGAAGGTAATGTAAAACTAACGCCATACGTTGTGAATACTTAGAATTTCTCAGTTGTGCTTGAAGCATGCACTAGTTCACATGGTCTCAGTGGCTTAGAATTTAGACTTTCCTCTGGCATCGGGAGTTGGATGTCCGTGCTGAGTCATTTGAAGTAAGTTACTTACAGTGGGCCCTAAACTTTGGCTTTTGAAGTCCAATTATACTATTAAACAAGGATTTATGGATTGAAGGATTTAATTATTCAGTTGAATTAATGCAATAAATAATTAAAGTATTAGAAACAAACTAAAGCAAACCAAACAACTTAAATTTTAAACCATCATTTAGTTCCTGTATTGTGTAAAGGTATTATTACATATAAATCTTGTGTAGTAGCCTTGCAGACTGTCCATCAAATACGTATGGTTTATAGTATCCAGAGAAGGCGAGGGCTGTAGAGGATCAGAAATGAACTAGTGAGGAGTAAAATCTCTTTACCAACATGTAGATGATGGTATTTATTTGTGGCAGATGTAAGGTAAGGGCAGAGAAGTTGAGGATCATGACAAGTGCATTTGTAAGTGCTGACTGAAAGATTTGGAGGTGTGAAGATAGGAATTGTACCAAGGATTGTTAGAGTGGGAATAGGATTTGGTAATAATAGGAGCGCGTTTCTCAAGAATCAGGGAAAGAGTGATGTAAGAAGAGAGAAGGTCATAAAGGGAGGATGGGGGATTTAAAACAATGTCTGAACAGGAGATTCTTAATTGTATGAAGGCTTCAATGTTTATTGAACTAATGCAGCGAAAAGAATGCAATACGGGATCCGGATGTAGAGTTGGCTGAATGTTAAGGCATATGAAGATAGGGTAATGAATGGATGGTGCATGGGTGACCAGCCACAACTCTAAATGTAGAACAGATATGTCAATATAGAATGGTTCCCAGGTGAAAAAGGCAATGCTCCTATCAGTGATGTTGCCAGGGTCGAGTCCATACGGTCGCTATAGAAAAACATTTACATTTTACATTTACCTTACGAGGTGCTACTTACTTATTCTTTTTAGTTGGCGTAGGTGCGCATGTGCTGGCGCCGATGAATATTAAATAACATATGGTTAGCAATAAGAGTTATCATCCCACCCGTAACAACGCCCGTAACATGACCAAACATGATCGTGGAAAGTTAATTTTTTTTATTGTATTCGTGTATTAAGTTGATTTTTGAGATCAAGGTGAATGACATTTGATTTACATTAATTATTTGCGTGAGCGGCTAGTGCACAGAATCGCGGAATGCCGAAGAAGCATTAGGTTATCGGGACCCACATTATGGACCCTGAACGGAGGGTAAATGTAAATGCTTTTCTGTAGCGACCCTATGGCCTCGACCCTGCTCATTTTTCAATGATTTTATCGGGTGAGATCATTCACCGCCGCTGCCCGTTTGAATCTACACCCGTACCGGCGCCACCGCATTTGAGGTCTCTATGTACGGGCCGTGCTAGCCCGAGATTAAAATCTCTTAAATGTAAACACAATCGGTATCCTCACGCACGGAGGCGCTTTGACGTACGCGTCAACCGATGTAGTTAATTAGGAGGCTAGCGATGACGCTTTGGAGTCTGCACGTAATGTAATACTTTACCAATTTTAAGATGTGATTATCGCTGAAGTGCAGTATCTCAGTTATATTAGCACATTATTTTGTGTTTGTTTTGATGTAGTTGTTTGAGGCAGAAAATTTTTCTTTAAAATTAAATAATAAATGCGTAATAAATTCAGCCTGTTTTCTGTTTTAGACTGAAGATCTTGCATGAACTTATGAGCAATGAGTGCACGACCTCGTCCTGTAACAGCCACTTTTCCTCCCCCGCCTCTAATCTCGCCCGTGCACCTCCGTCCTACAAGTCGTTCCCCATCGCCGCTCAACTCAACAGCCTCGCTGTTGTCCATTCTTGACCACAACAGTTATGAGTCTGCCCACAACCGGATTTTGCATGATGAGACTGATGGGGACGAAAGCTACAGGGTCTACCTGGACAAAAATGCAAACAACAAGGCTAGCCTAGTTGAGGGAGGCAGTTCGTGGAACACTGGTCGGGATGAGAATGCCCTGGTGGCAAAGGACACTTCAAAAGAAACTGCAGATAACAGACGGAGGGTTGTGATGGCCAGAACAAAGTTAGTCACATTTTTAATAGTTTAACTAAAAAGATGAAGCTTGAAAATGTGCCAAAAAGTTATGTTACATTTCTGTACATTATTTGGATGTAGTAAACCACCAGCTTATGATAAGATTGCCTATTTAGATCTGTTAGCAGTGTTTCAGCACCCTTGTGAGATTCTTAGAAGGTGCTATACAAAGTGTTCAGCTACATACATCTCTACATACGTACAGATGTGTGGTGTATTTGGAATAGGGAATGGTAGAGAGATGGCTGGTTGAGCACAGCATTCATTTATTCTTGTTATATATGCTTTTGATTGAGCCTTCAAGTCATCATGTGATTCATATATCTGTTCACTGGCTTATTAATGCAGTGATTGCTTCACATACTGTTCCATTCAGTCATTGATTAATTCATTCAGTGTGTCTATTCATTGATTGAATCATTCAGTGTCTGTTCATTGATTCATTCATTTCTGCTTGATCCAGTCATTAATTATATCATTTATATCATCAATCCAACCATTGATTGATTGGTTGAGTGATTGATTGAATGATTATTCATTCGTGCATCCATGCATGCATTCATATTCATTAATGCATTTGTTTGTTCTTTCTTTCCAGTGTTAGTTCATCCATTCCTTCATTCATTCATTCCTGCATTCATTCATCTGTAGTATTTAAGAAGCATAATATATTTATTTATTACTTTTATTTGTTGATCCATTCATTGGTTTGCTAATTCAGCAATATATTAATTGATTTATAATATGACATCCAAGTGACTGTATTGTTAATGTCCTGCATTGAGAGTTTTCTGGAAATGGTGCCAGATAAATGAATGTTTTATTTTGAGATTGAGTAATTGTGTCAATGATATCTTGATCTATTTTGAGGTTTAATGAACTTTTTGCTGTTTTTGTAATATTATGTTATGCCATGTAATTGGACATTTAGGTAAAGCACTTCGAATACGTGCATTTACGTACTTTGTTTCAGCTGCTCAGAGCTCCAGCGATCAAAATCGGTTGAGGCTTCAAAGCAGAATGATAAAAACATCCCTTCTGCTGATTCCTCCAAGGATGCTTCGTATGAAACCAAGTCCTTTGAAGTTGGTTCATCTTTCGAAAAGGATATAAAGGATAGTTCAAACCAGTTGTCTGCATGGGAGTGTTGGATTGTACAGAAGGCCAAGGAGGACCGTGCAAGAGCAGAGCAGGAGCTTGAAAGGCAGAAGAAGTTACGTGAAGAGGAGGAGAGGATTCGAAAGGAAAAAGAAGAGAAGAAGAAGAATGTGGAAAAGGTCATCCAGGAGTGGGTGAAGAAGTACGATCTGAAGAAAAAGCAGGTGTCTGAGACTGAACTGCAAAAGAGTCAGGAGCTGGAGGAACTGAAGAAGAAAGAGAAGCAAACTGTGTCTGAGAAGGCAAAGGTGAAGTACGCTGTAAGTAAACGCAAAATATGAGTTTTTAAATTTAACGAGGAGCAAAAATAGTGTGGCAAGCAGGTAAGAGATGTGATGGCAGAATGCCTTTTGGAACCTTTGAATGTTTTAAAAGGTGCTTTACAAATGCTCTTAAACATGCACACGAACCACAATCATATTTACCTTTATCGATCCTGTTAGAAAGCTGTACCATGAGTGTGGTGATGGTTAAACCAGTTTAAGTTGGACCATTGTGACCTTGGCAATACTCCTTCCAGGTCAGTCCTTGGACTCTTATGCCACTTCTCTGCATTCTGAACACTGCTGACCATATGGATATTGTTGCTGTTTTTGGTTCCAGCATGCATCAGAGTGCCTATGCCTTTGACCTATGCAAATATTTTGCATGCTTCCCGTTTGATGTTCTTGTACACATCTCGACTTTGAAGGCTGTCATCAAGGAATCTGTATCGGTATCTGAACAATCAAACAAAGCATCTGTATCTAATCTAATGACTTCTGTAGCACTGTTATCATAATGTAATTGATGATTGCTTCAAGAGAAACTGTGATCAAAATTATAATCTATGACAGAAGTCCAGTCAAAATCTGGTAAGTCAGAGAAACCTGAAGTCAAAATATGGTGGCAATCTGAAACAGATGTGTTTGAAGTTTAGTTCTGAATTACACTAGAGAACTGACTGAATAGACGGTGCAGGGCAGTGAATACCAAAGCTTCAAAGCCCAACACTTCTGGTGCAAGGCACAGCAAGTGTCAAAGTATCCATTGATTGAGTGCAATGATTCAGTTGATTTACATGTAAAGCTTTTTAAACTAAAAGACAGATTTTAACTGAATTCTTTGCTCGATGGGCGACCAGATGTAATGCAGTAATAGTATAATACAAAATGTAAACAAACCCTGTCGAGTCAAAGTACACATCTCAGTCCAGATTCAACTGCAGGTTGTGTTACAACGAATTGTGATAGATCAGAGTCACAGTGTGAACATTATCAGTTGGATCTGCTGTCCACTCTTTTGTTCTGGAGTGTCTATAAAATGTGCTGGTGTTCGTTTAGGTCTCTTTCACTTCTGGATTTGACAACTGTGGTCAGTACTTATTACTGGAGACTTGTTCTAATGTATCTCATTTTAAGATGAATTCTGGTATAATACCATTAAGGACATGAATCCCAAAACTATGTCAGTGATAGAAAATAATCTCATGACCTATAATTCTTGATATGGCTCCAAATGATGGGTATAAAACGAGTTTTCAGTTTATGCAGTACATGAACTCGGCCACTGCCTTACTCTGGTGGTGCCAGTCCCAAGCCTGGATAAAGGAGGATGGCAATGCTAATCATCTTCGTTATGACACAGCATCATTAAAGAGCCACTACACACACACACAGTAAATGAGTGATTGATTATGATTGATTTCTGCTTTCAGGATGGGGTGTTAAACGTTTAACTTTATATTTTTTGGCTATTGGTGACTAATTGAACGCTCTTTTTATTTGTTTTTATTTGTCTTTCTTAACAAGGAATGGGTTGAGAAGAAAGCAGAGGAGGAGGCAAAGAAGAAGAAGGAGTTGGCTGAAAAGAAGGAACAGGAACAGCTTGAGAAGGCAAACAGGCAGAAGAAGAGTGAGGAGGCGTTTGACGAATGGTGCAAAAAGGCTCAGTCTCGTCCACGCACTGCACCAAGCAGCTATGGATATACTGATGGAAGACTCACGGGTATTCATTCATTCATTCATTCATTCATTCAGAGCATTCATATAGCTCCCCTCCAAGATAAGTTTGGTTACCTCGTGTTTTCACATGCTGGTCCACATCTATGGAATTCACTGCTTCCAGCTTTGAGGGACCCTTCTCTTTCTCTTATTTCATTTTGCAAAAAACTGAAGACTTGTATTTTTCACAGCTACTCATGCTTTTGAGGTGAATTCATAAATTACCGCAATATAAGTATCTGATTAATGATAGTAATAATAATAATAATTTAATCAAGCACTTCTAGCCCAGCCCTGGCAGAGAACGGTTTTCAAGTGTTTGTGATAGGTGTATGCAGCATCCCTGGCTGAAAGGACAAGCAGATCCAGTGGGAGCCTATTGCAGGTAAATGGCATGGCCAGCTAAAATGCACAATGTTGCCTTCAGGTGGCAAGTAGGAATAATTTAACTGTTCTGTTGCCATAATGTTTAATTATGCATTATGCTTCGAGAGGGAAAAAAGTGCCATATAAATTTAACATTAAATTACACATGTTTTTATGGTTCATTTCTTATATAAATAATGCAGCAGGTTCTAATAACAAGCGTTAGCACGAGGGAACAAAATTTTGTAATTGAAAGACTTGTTCGACATTTCTACCATAATAAAGTATTTCTTTATCGGTTAATTCTTTTGTTTTTCTTATAGGTTATTACGATACTGGTGCCTATCCTATTCCAAGCTACGTCAACCCCGTGCCATGGCATCCAATCGAAATTCCAAGGCCAAAATCTCACCTGAAGAAGAAGACAAACCCAAAGAGACGATATTATACAAGTAACTCTGGCTCAGGGAGATTTTCTGCCAGTTGACTCATTCCTTGACCATCTCAATGTGTGATATTATGTACAGAGAGATATTGTATTTACCGTTGTTTATATATTATGAGTTATATGCTACTGTAATCAAATTTTAATTGATATTTGGGAGTGGAAATAGTCTTTTTGCATTTTAGTTTTAAAGCTCAGTTTTCACTGTTATAATAGTTTAACAATCAAATATTTCAGTTTTCACATCCACCTAAATTCATCAACATCTGCGTTTCTATAAACTACTACATTTTAACAAAAAAATTACTGTTATCGTGAGTTTGTAGAAAAAGATGTTATGGTGCACAACAGACCATAAAATTCTGTGTTACATTCATTTGGACCATAATCTTGTGCAACACCAATGAAATTCATAATAATATTATTATTAGATAATATTACTAAAATTAAGCATTATCGCGTAATAATATAAGTACTTTCTTTTTGACACTGACTTGAATGATGACTTGAGGAAATTAAAGACATTTTATAAGAACATATATTATCTTGACCAACATGACTGTGATAGGGATAATTTTTGTGGTTTTAGGACACTTGTTACCTTCTCCAGATCTGTAAAAGTTGAGCCTAAGTTCTCTTAAACGTTGGGGTCGCCCATTAAGGACGTTCGCAAAGAGGGGGAGGTGGGATCACCCAAATGCACAGAAATGAGAGGGGTTATACCTGTTGCAGACGTGCAAATCTAATTTGGTACATAGATGTAGTTATTTCTGTACAGCTTGTGCCTTACACACCAACTTAAGTCGGACAACTTACAGTTTGTACTGCATTTGACATGATTAGAGTCCCTATGATGGATGCGAGTTTGTCAAAGTGCCCCGCTCTTTGTACAGTTAGCCCAGCAAGCTAAACAAGTATCTTAGTAGAAGCCTTAAGTACGCCGTTGCCATAGCAGTGCAGACGTCGTCAAGAGGAATGGGGAGGGTAAAGCCAAAAGGGGGGTAGGAGTCCAAAGTAGGACATTTTGCAGACGTACTTCTAGGACGACTGCCTACTTGATGTTGAACATGAGAAAATGTGCTTTGTCTCGACTATTAAAGTTTGTACTGATGTTATAATTGTTGTCTGAACTTCAGTCAGTTAGAAAGATTTTACATTTACAAACATGTGACCTTTCAATAATGTAGAAAATTTGTAACTTCTGAAACTGAATTACATGCATCACTTAATATCAAGTTCATTTTATATGCATAACAATAAATATAAATTGCTAATGGAGCTGACTGTCTCACCAACTGCTGGACACCATTATTTACACTTGCACCATCATAACCATGACCTACTAAACATGAACTGATGATGCAAAGTATCCATAACGAGCCCTTAATATTCCTGCACATAAAATTCGTTTTAATATTTTGGTTCACCAAAAATCATTATCTCCATTGTCCACGCCAAGGTTGACTGTTGTAATTGCCTTTTCCTTCACACTGAATCCACTCAAATTAAGCATCTTTGACTCATCTAAAATTCGCCAGGACACCCAAGCATCATCAGTGTCACTACTATCATCCTGCCCTACCTGTTCATCCTCTAACCTGAATAACCTCACTATCGCCAATCCCTCTGTAACTACTCATTGTAAGTTCTTCAACCTATCAACAGACCACACTGCAACTCAAATATGGAACAATCTCCCTCCTAAATTTGCAATTTCTATGTTACTTTATCCCTTCCGTCACTCACTCGCCATAATCTGTCTGAAGCCCCTTATACTACTCAGGCCTGCCATTCAAACTAAAGCGTTACATTTTCATAAAATCCATCCAATCTGCTCCTCTGTCCAATTTTCTCTGGTCTTTTGGCACCCGGACTTTGTTCTTCACATGATATCTGTGGACAACACCTCTGCCTTGACGTTGCGCTCGTGATACGCTGATGTCCTTCGTTTAGTGTGAAGTAGCGCTTCAGAAATTCTTTATATTTTGCGTCTAAACCCGATCTCTTGTGTGCAACAAAATATGATGCATCGGTGACGTAGGAACAAGTGGGCCAAGTTTTCTGTTTTAATATTAGGTAAATATTGATTATTTAAAAAATTCTTTTTATTCAAAATGGTTTGTAAAACAACAATATACAGATCGCTTTGCTAGCGATCGCTTGAAAGAAATTTGAAAAGAATCATTTGAAATCATTCGATTGTTTGAAAAAATGTAATTTATGGTGAAGTCCAAGTTCGCCATATAAGTTAGGTTGCCAACCTCCCATTTTCGCATTACCTTATTGTTTTAACGTCCCAAATTATTTTATCGATTTTTTGTGCGCTGCCCATATAGGCCTATCGCAGATTACATGCCTTCTGGCAGAATGTTAAAATAAGCTTCTGGAGCAGGGTTAGCAATTTGCCAAGGCAAGGAAGTATTTTGCCGGACGGTGGAAATAACCAGTAAAACTAATAAAAACCCTGGCAGAAACTCACAGACTTCTGTTGTTGGCACCATGGCAAATTCCCAAAAACTAACAAAACTAAAAATAAACCACGATGCATCTGTCTGTATGTAGTAAAAATAAATATCCCAGCGTTACCTTTGGCTTAATAATTAATGAATGTGATTGCTTGATTTGTTTACGTTTTTGAAAGTGCTTCTCTAGTAGACCTATTCTCGTGAACAGCATTTCTTTAACATTTTTAAAGTTAATATAAAACAAATACATCATTATCGCCTTTCCCAGCCATATTTCATGTGCCTAAACTTCTTTAGTCTTAGACTGTACTGTACAGAAAACCATGATAGCACAATCTACACAATCTCTGACTGTAATGAGGAAGATAAAGTAGTGTAATCCAGCTGTTCACTGAAAAAGCTGAAATGACTCAGTGTATATGTCATTCATCAGTACTTGTGCTTAATAAGTATCATTGAAAAATTACTAATTTGACTAGTAAGTACTGCAAGTTAATATTCAACTAGTAAATGCTGATCATGTTGTGACTGTTATCAACTTATCAGGTGTCACTTAATCAGTGTTGCTACACAATGCACTACTCAACTGTCCATTTCATCTCTGAATAACTCCCAGTATTCTAACTTCAGTATCTGATGTACAAGCACCGTGAAGCATCAGAAGAATACAAGCTTTTTTGCTGTTTCATTGCCTCTGGGTGATTTCTAACTCAGAGTTAGAAAATATGCATTTGATAATTTATCGTTTGGCACCCCAAATTTATTTATACAATTAACAGTACTGCTTTCTTTGAGTGTACCAGTAAAAACGTAAAAATAAACCCACAAGATCAATCATTACCATTTAAACAGTACTATTTTTTTCCAAAAATCACATTTCAAGTGCGTATGAACTGAAACATAACTTCCACTGGAAGCTGTAGTATCGTCACTGCATTTTATGTTTTCCTCTTTAATTGAATTTTTTTCTAGTTATTTTCTTTTCATTGAACATTGTATATTCTTGGATGTAACCACTACAGAGGTAAACAGTTGAAAAGAATTTGGGAGAGTAAAACAACACAAGTTAATGGCATCAGTTATTTGGGATGCTAAAATGATAAATCACCAGAAAGCAGTAATTTAGGAAGCTAGCATGAGTATATTGCAATATTATTGCAAGAGTAGAATATGAAAATTAGTCTTTGTATGCAGGCTGCAGGTGGAATGTTGGGACCAAACTTGTGGAGCATTGAGTCCAACTGCTGATGTTCTGCTATTCTAAGTTTTAATTGCATCTCAAAGATCACATTCTAGTTACCGGTAAAACTATCAAATAGGTTATTAAAGCGGATTAACTATAAAAGTGTCCAAGAATTTAATCAATGCAAATCCAGATTATAGTGCTTATCTACAGGTCTAGGTGTAACATGGAATTATTTAAATCTAATTTAATGAGATCTTAGGCAAAGACTGAGACTTTTGCTGTGAGTTGCATGTCAAAGTGTTGATGGATATTTGATGTATTTTGCATGGTTAGGCATAATGGGTGACCCTAATTAAGTGGAATGCTGGTCCTTTCCAGGTCTGCCTTTTGTATCCATTAGCCTATTGTTTATTGTGACTAGTAGGCTGTTTTTATCCTTGAGATTCCAACAATTGCCCATTTCAGCCTATTTCTGCTCAAAAGAGTATTGTTTTGTAAGTATCCATAGAGGAAGATCATCTTAGCCAGGAGATTTTCATGTATTTTATGAGGTAATCTGGGTAGTTTAGTTTTGATGAAGTTTATGAGCAAAGTAAAGTACTGAACAAGTGTTTGAATATTTTTCAGCAGTAAAGACTTGTGTGTCAGACAATGGCTGAAGGTGGGTACTTTTAATGTATACATAACATTTCTAGTTGATTTATTTTGTCTTTGTGTAGATGAGGTGCATACATCAGTCAGGTGGGGGGCATGTCATATTGCATTGTAAAACTACTGCTGTCTGAAGAAAATTTAAATACCCAACCTGATCAAAGAGGATTCAGACAAATCCAGGGTGACTGTAGTTCCAATTAAAGAGTCAACGCAATCGGACGTTATGGAGTGAAAGGTTGTATGTAATAAACTGGACTGTAAGAGTAAGGATTAGTGGGCAATTATTTTACCTTTGCTCATGAACCGTGGGCTGGATGCTGATGACATGGCTAATTATCATCTAATCTTCAGTCTATCTTTTCTTTCAAAGATGATTTAGTTGAGAAGATTGTGTTCATGCAGTTGACTTGTTATCTGGAGCAAATTCCCTCTTGCCTAGACAGTAATCTGGTTTTACTAGGTTCCATACCACAGAGTCTTATGGTAACGCCATCTATGCAGGTCTTTCTCTTTTTTGTATTAGCTAACCT
The DNA here is from genome assembly GCA_964023275.1 of Norana najaformis. NCBI lineage: Eukaryota > Metazoa > Annelida > Clitellata > Crassiclitellata > Hormogastridae > Norana > Norana najaformis. Next base: position 6,383,851 of record OZ029929.1, read on the forward strand.
CAGTTTGTTTTAAACACTGTAACTCAGTTAGTGGATTATATTCCAAAGTTCGGTCATATTTATACTTGCATAGGGATGAGCTGCATTGGTTTAAAACCCTCTTGCTGATGTATAACTGTCTGTCTGGTTCAGCTCCATCCTATCCTAAGCAGCTATTTATTTCAGTGCCATCTGTCCCTGGCCATAGATCACTTCGCTCTGCTGCACAAGGTGTTCTGGTTGTCCCACCACCCCATACTTCCATAATGTAACGTGGTAGCTTCACCACTGGTGGCCCTTTACTCTTGAACAATCAGCCATGCGACCTGCAACATGAGCTTCTTACCCTTACTCTGCCTCTATTCTACCAGCGATTGAAGATTATTCTATTTGATTGTGGTGTTGTGTTATCAGGTTGTGAGCACTTCTAAGTAGTTTTCTTCAAGAGATGATATACAAATGTGCAATTACGATATACAATGACAATTTAAAACGCATGTCACAATTTAAGTGGCATCAACTTTTAACTCTGTATCATTGTTTTAGACTGATAGCTGTTGACATTTAAGTCTCTGTAATCCTGATGAGCTGATACGCCTCAGTTGCTATTCACAGGTGGAATGTTTCTTGTAACTTTTGTTCATTTTGCAGGTCTTGTGTCCTCACCGACAATGAAGGAGGTCAGAAGGCCAATAAATTGTATATTTTGGTTATACATACATACATATATACATACTGGTACATACATAGATGCATACATGCATAACACTGACACTGGCTACACAACTGTGAGAATGAAATTGGAAAGAAGAATGGCACAATGGAAGACCATGGCAAGAAAACTGTATAGTTCTAGTTGATGTGCATGCCTAACTGTTCAGGTTGCAGAGAAATAAATTACTTCACAGTTTATTCTCTGTAACCTACTTTGCTGTTTATTTCTCTGTAATCTAGACAGTTACACATGCATTTCTATGGAGTAGCCTATAACAACTGGTGACTTCAGCAGAGATACATACATTCATATGTAATACTTTCTATGAAAAGGGACCAAATGGCACATATTGAGTTATTCGTACTTCTGTGATCGGCCAAAAATCTGAAAATGATGTATGATGTATAGTGGGAGTAATTGTAATTGTAATTGTAATCTGACATTTATAAAGCGCCACTTCAAGAATAGACTCATCAGAAGCGCTCCCGACCCGAACCAGTGAGACCACTGGCAAATAATACAGACTTCAGGCGCTTGCGAAACTGCGGAAGAGACAAACTGAGGAATACTAGCCGGAGCTCTCGGGAAAGGCGATTCCAGCTATTGGGTCCAACATAGGCAAAGCTTCTAGACTGCGCTGTAGCAGTGCGCATACGAGGGACAGTCAGAAGTCCAAGGGAGGCCGACCGGAGAGTGCTACGGCCTGGAACCAAGGAGACCGAAATGCAGAAGTCCTTAAGATATGATGGAGCAGAGCCAATGAGACAATTACGCATAAGCGTTAGGATCTTGAACTGGATCCGCTGCTGAATGGGAAGCCAGTGTAGAGTGTCCCGTATAAAGGAAGTTATATGGCCATACCTGGGGACGCCTCCAATAAGACGGGCAGAAGCATTGAGAACAGATTGAAGCTTGGAAATATTGGCAAGTGAGAGTCCAGCAAAGATAGCGTTACCAAAGTCCACCCTGGTGCAGATAAGGGCATGAATTAGAGTAGTAACAGCATGAAAGGAGAGGGAGCGGCGGATGGTACGAAGCTGACGAAGGTGGTAGAAGCATGAGCGGGAGACACTGTTAACATGATCGGTCAAGGAGAGTTCCCGGTCCAGAACAACCCCAAGATCACGGACTTTGGAACAGAATTGAATGTCCGGAAACCTCTGGCGTAAGGATGATGAATCTATCTTTGCCAGCTGAGCACGACCACCAAGCCAGATGAACTGGGTCTTAGCAGAGTTCAGTCGGAGGCGATTGGAGGACATCCAGAGACCAAGGGCAGATGTTGCGTCAAGAATACTCTCAACCAGAGAGGAAGCCGCTTCCGCTGGGCCATGAACGAAGGCCTGAGTGTCATCTGCATACTGATGGACAGCAACACCCATGGGAAGGAGAACCCGTGCCAGGTCGGCAGTGTACAGAATGTAGAGGAGAGGGGCCAGAACAGAACCCTGAGGAAGGCCAAAAGGTATAAGGGACCAGGCGGAACGTGTAGGCCCAAAGATAACAGAATGAGAGCGGTCTGAGAGGAATGACTGAAACCAAAGAAGGGCCGTATCATTAATGCCAAAAGATTTTTCCAGACGCTCCAAAAGGATAGAGTGATCCACAGTGTCAAAAGCAGCACTAACATCATAGAGGGCAAGAAGAGTAACATGTCCACGGTCAAAAGCTCCAAAGACGTCAGCCAGGAGACGTGTAATAAGTGATTCAGTAGAGTGGAACTTCCTAAATCCGGATTGAAGAGGAGGCATGAGGGAGTTAGAGTCAAGGTAGTCGACCAGTTGGACGGACACACATCTTTCAAGAAGCTTAGAGAGGAAGGAAAGGTTAGAGATAGGTCGGTAGTTTGAGATATCAATGGGGTCAAGTCCCTGGCGCTTGAGAGAGGGAAAGACTACACCACGTTTGTGAGAAGCCGGGAGTGAACCCTGACCCAGGGAGGTATTACATAGCAAGTGTAAGAACGGAATTAAGTCATCTATAAAATCCTATTGTGAGTATTGTGGCTTTAGATGTAAAATTTAGAACTTGTATGGGATTTTCAGTAAAACTCATTTAAAGTTGAGAAAGCCCACAGCACATCCACTTGTTGGAAATTATACAGCTTGCAATGTTCCATTTTCATGAATGCCAGTGAAAACCCAGTTTTGATACTTTGATGGATGACCACATTCAGAGGCCTGAATCTCAGCAAAATAAATCACGCAGTGTGATCCCTTTTCGTAGATTATTTTTATATGATTTTTTACATGAGGACAAGAGTTAGACTGGTTTAAAGAATTTTTAAAACTTCTTAGACTGGAATAAGTAAAATGTACTAATGATGATTGCATTTATTATATTTCAGAATTTGTATACGAAAATCATCAATGTGTTCAAAAAGCTGTGCTTCTTGAGAGAACACTGGTCTGCAAGCAACGTCAAGCCAACAACAGGTTCAATATCAAAACTGGCAGAAAGTAAATATTTTAATGATAATGATAAATTATTCGATCAAGGCCTCTTGGGACAAAGCACAGCTTTCACACTTCTTGTAGCTTGAAGTAATTAGTATACATATATCTTGTCCATAGCCTTTGGGTCTGGGGGTCCAATCTTTCGGGGTGAAGGGCCATATTGCCATTTTATAAGGCTTCAGAGGCCAAACACAGAATTTCATAAATAACCAAAACAATGCAGTGCATCCTAAAAAACAACTTTATTTGCATACTTTAAGATCAGGTACCACATACATTTTTGCCAATTTTTTTGTAATGTTGGGATACCTGACAATCCTTTTGATTACACAAGTATTCGGGTTAGCAGTTCACAATTTTAGACATAAAAATCAATATTTTGAAAGGCTTGGTGGGCTGGATGAACTCATTCAGCGGGCTGGATCATGACCCACAGACCGTATGTTGGACAACCCTGATCTGTGTCATCAAACTGTTTGGCAGTGGAATGTGCCAGCATCTCACAACATAGCAGGGGAATGTCACAGTTTAAGCCTCTCTTCAGATCAAACCTCTCTTTGGTTTTATATCAATTGGCTACATTTTAACTTCTTTTAGTATGATGCCACATATGCAGCCATGAATGTCATGATTCAGTCACTGTTTAAACACATGGAGAAGTTTATGAAAACCTACTTTTAGCATCATTAATTGGTGCCATGACACTGCTTAGTAATGCTATATGAAATCACTTAATTGCAACTATGTAGCAGTTTTACATGTTTACCTTAGATGCATCATCTAAGTTTCGTATAAAAATTAAGACATTAGTTTTTGTATTTTAAACCCAAATGAATTTAAATTTTTTAGTAACATAATAACTTCATTTAATTATTTTCCCCCTTGAAATGTCAACTCATTGGCTATGGAGTACACATAAGCTTTTCCATTCGTACTTGCTTTTCACACAAAACTTGGCCGATGAAAGGATATCTAGTGCTGTTACCATTGTTCCTTACTATTATTGTCATCGTTATTAAAAATAAAAGTAATATCAACAATTGTTGCATCATTGGCCTATTGTTACATTTCCAGGTATGGGTCTGTTAAGCTCCAATTGCCAAGTTTAATCCCCTGTGTATAGGTCAAAAGCTGGCTGGTATATATAAAACTATGTGCAAAGCATACAGTGTACATAAAAACTCTGAGCTGGCAGCGGGTGGTCAGAATTCGTTTAAAAGCTATGAAGCTTTTTTCTAAATCATGGTGAATTTAATTTGCCAAGAAAGCTGTTTCCTTTTCGTGCCAGTGTCCCTAATTATAGAATAATTTATGACATCGTAAAATTCCTATTAGAATTGATGCAAATCAAACAATGGCTCAGATGATAGAATTAATTGAACCATGCAGATATATGAACATATTACTATTTGATATCACCCTCTTTCCAAAGTTCAGAAGTGCTGACAAGACTATATACACAGCATCGATGGTTCTGAGCAACTTTTAATGAATGTATGTCCTTACATACATCAGTAACCACCTCAGGGCAAACTAGAAAACATGCTCACTCAATTACAAGCTGATCACTTTAACCATTCAGCTACTGTAGAAAACACAACAGTTTCATGGGTGATTACTATTAGTAATGATGATGATTGCATACCACTAGTTTTAAATTTTGTTGTGATGCTTTTGCTGTTTGTTCATTCTTACACTGTGGTGTTTACATTAATCTAATAGCATAAATATTTCTGCTATAGGCAAGTTAATTTCTTTATAGAGTCACAAGAATTGACTGTGCAAAAAGTGACTTCAGGGATTAAAGAAATCTATGGGGAAGGCAAAGTCTTTGTTATCAATGGAGCTGAAAGTGATGTGGAGGAATTTCTGGATGTCTCAGAGCATGTAAGTAAAGTATGAGGCGGTTAATGATGTATATAGGAACTTAGAGCACTGGCCTAGTTAGCTACAATGGTAAACGCTTACGCCAAGGAACCTCTGTGCGTGAGGATCCCCGGGTTTGCAACTCGAAGGTGGCTTATTTCAAAGGTTTGAATCTTGGGCTAGCACATTCCGTACATGGAGACTTCAAGTGGCATGGCACCCATTCAGACAGGCACTGGTGGTGAAGGATCTCACCTGAGCAGGGGTGAGGCCATACATTCGCTGTAGAAATCTGTGTACATTTACATTTAAGTCTATTTCATTTGAAATTCTGTGATGCTGAAACACCTTTGCTTTTGTGTCTTCTCGTATGCTCATCTCGTTACGTGCTGCTATACATAGATTGTAATCACAGATTTATACGGCACTGCTTGAAGGGGGACACATCAAAGATACTGACAACAAAAGACCAAGGAGTTCATGTGGTAGAAATTATGGATATTACCTTTACATATACAGCAGCCTAATTTTTGGCATGTGGACTGTTGTAAACTACCAACAATGGTGATACAGGTTTTGATACAGTGCACTCTGTTATTGCAGTTCCGATATTTTCTTAAATAGTTTTGTTAACTAGTTTTTATTCTTTTCTTAAGGCGATCCAGGCAAGTCCAAGTATACTGATCCTAACTTGCTTGGACAAACTGTGTCCTAAGAAATCTGTGGACGTCCAAAACTGTACGACGATGGTGGAAACTCTGTTACATTTTGTCAACCGAGCCAGACGTGAAGGCTGCGTGCTGATCATTGGGTTGACAAAGAATTGGGGTTCAGTGAATGATGCACTGCTGTCCTCACAGCTGTTCAAGCGAGAGTATTAAAGACATCATGCAACGTTTTTAGTTTGATTAGCTTTTACATTTTTCGTTGATGGTTAAATTGAAGTTCTTGTTACCTCAGACTCATTCCATTTCTGTTGTGCTTGGCTCTTGACAATTTATAGATCTGATATTGTAGTATGCGTTTTCAGTCTGGTTGTCTTTCTTTGCCTTGGGCTGGGTATTTGTCTTTAAATGTGGTGATAAATTACACACATGGCATTTAAGAGATGGTTATTTATATTTTAATTTTTTAAAGATTCTTAACTAGTTTTCCTACAGTGAAAACTAGTCTGTTAAATATAATTTTCTTTTGTATTTTATCCTTCTGTAAATAATAAGGGGCCAAGGATAGATCCCTGTGTGATACCAGCAGTGCAGGAAGCAGGATCAAACCGAGTGGTACCAATGCCCACGTGCTGAGACCAATGGCAGAGGAAAGAAGTTAGCCAGTTTAAGGCAGTCCCAGACATAACAGAGCTGTTGCTGATTCTAGAAAGAAGTAGTTGCTGGTCAGAAGAGCTGTTTCAATGAAGTAGTGATGAGTGATGTTGGTACGAAGTCCATCGGAGAGGATTTTAGGGGTAGTGTGATTAAGAAGAGACGTGAAGGATGTCATGGCAGTTGAAATGATAATCTCAAAATCCCTCTACATTTTCCACACTGGAGCCAATCTTCTGTTTACACTTGTTTCTTTTATATCACTTCCCTGAAGGTCACTTTCACTTGTACTTTACAGAAAAATTAAGACACATTACACTTCTGTAACCACAATGAGTGGCAGCATTTTTGATAATTTTGGATTTTTGTGTGGCTGATGTGTGATGGAAAGCCACAAACAAATGTGAATAATTTAGAACATTGTATACATTTACTTATGACTTGTTTGGTGATGAGTTGTGGATCCCAGATTACTTGGATATTGGGAATATTTCTTAAAGAATTATGCTGTTTTCAAAAGCAGTGTCCCTGCATCAGAAACAGTTCATTGCTGTCTTTTACAGCTTTTATGTCTGCTTTATAAAACAGTGTCGTTGAGGTGGATTGAAGGATTTTCACTGCTGCATTAGTCGTAACTAAAATCTGTGGTTTTCATTTAGTAAATGTAACTTGCCTGAGTAAGAACTGTATGGTAAGTAAAAGAACCACATTACAGGTTCTACTTTAATAATTAAATTCTGATGGCAAACCTGCAGGTTGTAACAAGTTCAGTTGAGACCACAAGAGGAGGAGTATGGTAGTAGGCAGTGGACATAAATTTTGGTTAAATAGAATTGTCTTAATGTAGCATGACTTGTGTTTTGTACCGATACTATGAACTATGATATTTTTATTGTCACGGTTGTGATTTCGGGAGCTTTTGCATTCCTGGTTGACATGTAACAATGTTGTAGCAACTGACGAAATGATTAGGCCAAAGAAACAACGTGTTTGCATTACAGTGCCTTGGTGCATTTTATTTCAATAAATGTTGAATATTTGTACCAGTATTCTGTCAGATTGATTTGTGTTGCCTCGGTAGACACTCGGTGGCGATATGCTAGGCACCTAAACACAACCTGTGCCATTGTTAGTAGATATTGTTAGATTTAAGCAATCATTGCTGAGCTTGGAGTTTGCTCCGAAGATACTGTAAGAACAGACTTTCATCTGAACAATGTGTATCACTCGATGCTGGATTTGTCCAATCTTCAAATTGATGCATTGCCTAAAGAAAACTCAATAATTTCTGGGTCACTCTCTTCATGTATGAGCAAACTTGTGGACATGAGGAGAACATAATGCCCAGAGCGGACGTCCTCATCTAGTTTTTGTTCTGTACAGTTAATTTGGTAGAGCTAGTGCAGTAAACACTAACTCCAGGCAGACAGTCTATTGCATTGGATCAAATAGGGGATTCTGTGGAAGTGACAGAAATAGCGCGTTCACTACGGTTTACCCACTTCATATGCTGGCAGCTAGGGCTGCTTCGAGTACTAGATTCCAAAAAAGATTCCAGTAGCTTTTCAGTACTCAGGTACTTGAGAATTTCATCTGTGTTCTTTGTTATTATTTCAGTCAACTAAATGCAAATCCAGCACAAAGCCTCAGTGGAATGCTTTCAATGCCATCTGTTATCAGTTTCACATGGGGGACTTGAATCCAGGTTGCAGGGTTCAAAAGGCGACATGCAACCTGCCCTGCCACCGCGTCAACGGTCTCACATCTTAACGGCTTTATAAATGCATTGTTCTCCTTCCCGTTTTAAGTTTCCGATTCTATTATTTCGCTGCCATCTGTTTCTGACAGATCTGCTAAACAGGGGCCCATTCGTTGGGGAGCTTGGTCTGTAACTAGTCTCTAAATTTTCGTGTTCATTTTGTGTGCTCAGTGCACAGTTTAAATAGTATAATGTTTGAGAAAGAGAATGCGTAATGCTGAAGATTTATGCGAGTATTGCCGGAAGATAGTGATGAACGATGATCGACCCAGTGGTGGAGTTCGGATCACGCAAGCACTGGCTTAATAATAATAATAATAATTAGCAACTTTTAATGCGCCGGTGTCTAATGCACAAGACATCAACCGATGACTTAGCAAAGCCAAGCTGCAATCGGGTCATTTACCAGAAGGTTAGCCCACAAGACAGAGGCAGCCTACGGTGGATAGGGACCTAAGCAATTTGAAAATGGTAAGTTTTAACTTGAGAACGAAATGACAGAAGCGACTGAGCAGAACGAACAGACGAAGGAAGGGCGTTCAATCATACCTATATAGCAAATATCTGATAGTAAAAATCCTTATATTTTCACATCATTAATTTTAAAAACGTTTTCTCCTGATAGCCTTCAAGTCATTTCATCAGAAGCCATATCGAAACTGCTGATCGGGAACACAACATGAGATGAGTTTCCCTAAGTGTTGACAGATAATGACAGAGTACTTATCCTGGGTAAACTAATACCTAAGTGTGAGCCAATGCAGTCTGTTACCACTGCCCCACGCATGTGATTCGAAGTCTGCGATTTCTGGTTCGTTATCTTCTGGCACGGCAGGAACGTTTCTAGTAATGCCTGTCGAAACTTTCTGCCGCTCACGAGGTACATCAGAAAGTCGAAGGCGTTGTTTGCGTAATAGAGCATGGTCACCACGGAGTACCCGAAATCGTATACTGCCTGATCCAGATCGCTGAACTCCGAGGTCCTGCGGTAGGCGTAGTAGATGATGAAAATGTCGAGGGGAAGAGTGAGTACGAGGAACATAAGACTGACCCCGATCAACATTGTAGTCGTGGACGTCATCTTGCCTTTACGGCAAGAATTGGAACCCAGCTGTCTCAGTCGAGACGTGCTCGATCGAGTGATCTTGGTGACTGTGACGATGTTACCGATGATGACGACCGTAAATGGAAAGAAATCACAGAGGAAGGCGTCGATCCAACACCAATGGTCGTCGAAAAAGTGGAACCATTCGCTGCGGACGTTGCAGGCGTACGCGACAACACTCGTCGTATTGTTTCCGGAGGAACTGTCCTCCGCTGTCGGGAGGAGGTCGAAGCTCTCGAGAAAGAATGCATTAGCAGCAAAGAGAAGGACAGCGATGCTCAGCCAGGACAGCAGAATGCGACGCTTACTGCAGAGCTCCTTGCAGCGCAGGGGGCAGCAGACGGAAACAGACCGTTCGATCGTCAACAAGAGCAGGGTCCAGGAGGCGAGCTGGCGGAGGTAGTAGGTTAACAGGTTGTGGAACTTACAGCTGAAGCTCGACATATCGCGTATGTTGATCTTGAACGCGTATGTCAGCCAGACTCGCAGAAGCCCCGTGTTGAGGACTGCGACGTCCACCAGGGCAAGGGCGGTCAGGATGAATCCAGTGGACGAGGACCGAAAGAGACGGTTCTGGAGGATTATGGCGGACAGCCCGTTTCCAACAGTTCCGCTGACGATCAGAATGGGTGAAACGTAGACGAATACGTCATTGTGGGCCTTGTGCTGCCAGTGAGTATAGGTGGAAGACAATACGTTATCATCTGTCGTTATTAAATGCGTGGTTGACTCTCTGGCTGGCTGGCTTGAAATTGTCTCACTGTTTAATATAACTCTAAAGGCCGCATCCGTTGTCAAGTACGATGAAACAAGACCACTTATTAATGTACCGTCACTTGTTGTTACCTTGCCGTCACTTGTTACCTTGCCGTCACTTGTTGTTATCCTGCTGTCACTTGTTGTTACCTTTCCATCACTTGTTGTCACCTTGCTGTCACTTGTTGTTACCTTGCTTTCACTTCTCACCTTGCCGTCTCCCACTGTGGTGTCTTTTACCGAGAAATATGTGAAGCCCTTTTGAGTAATTTCACTTGCGTCCGTAAACATGGTTTCAGCGTCATGAAGATTCGTCGTTTCTCCGACCTTTTGGCTGAAAACAGAAACCTGCGTTACGGTAAACGAGACGTCATCAGTCGTGAGATCGTCCCCTTCGCTGGTCTTGTGTGTTCTTGAACAATTTTGCGTATAGATTACATCATTAAACGTCATATCTTGATTCCCCGTTGTTTTCAGTATTTCCTTTCCAGTTGTGGATTCCAGTGCGTATCTGGCATAGTTGTTCTTGGTGTTCTGGTGGTCAGTCGACCGCGACGCGCTGGCCGCGTTGGATCCGGTTGCCATGAGAGGCGCGAAAGTCACGCAGTAAGCAACTGTCGCCATCAGAAGTTTTTGCCGAAGTGGTCTTAACAGTGACAGGGCCATAGTTGTCGAGAACCTGAAGCGGTATGGCTTCATCCGTTGCCACTCTGCCGTTGAAGGACAAGTGCCTTGAGTTTTCCACAGTAGCCTAAGGTTTTTACTCTGCCTAATCCTAGTTCAAGCCCTTTCCTTAAGTCACGCGTCACTTCGACTCTTCTCTCATAGATACAAGCCTTTGTGCGAACGTGCAGCATTTCAGGCTAAGTCAGTTATGCCAGGAAGTCTAAGAATAATTTATACACACTATTCACACACACACACAACATAGGCCTATATAAATATTATATATATATATATGCGTGTGTAGATAACGATTCTCTATGACACAATACAAGTTATTGGACTTACAAGGTGCAGTCCATGCAGCTATTCTTGATATCCTGAACAAGTTTTCGGTTTGTCCTTAGCACAGACCGACGACGAGCGAAAGGGACAGCATCTTCGCATGTCCCATGAAACGTACATTTGTTACATCATGTTGCTGTACGACAATTGATGCAATAGGAACCCCACTGCAGTTTCAGTCGGCCTACGCCCAAGTAGGCCTACCTAGAGTGCTCACGTTGAGCTGTGCCAAGGGGAGTATCTTCGATGTACGGTAATAGCCAACACAACTGTGGTCAGAACGTTGATTGGCCCACTGTGCGTGGCAAAATGTATACAAAAGCATGCCATATGCGGATTACAGCCAGACAGTCAGTGTGGCTTTTTATGGTATAGACACAGAAGCATTTCTGACTGTAAGACACAGCTGCAGCATTTTATTACCAGACGTTAGTGTGTAAACTTATGGCCTTTCGATATCAGCTCTTACCAGTCATTGCTTGTGAGATGCCGGAGCTGTAGATGTTGCGTCAAATGTTTGGATTAGATTAGAGTGAGCGATGACTGCACATGGGTCCGATTTATCATATATCGGCAGTGTGCAGAGAAAGATGAAAGACGATAACAACTATAAATTAAGGAAGCAAGAAAGCACCGTCCTGTGCGGAGTTGTTTCTCAACGTTATCGGATGGGTATACAAAGGATAGGGTTTCACGTTTTTCATTTACCCAACTGGTGACTAAACTCAGTGTAACGTAAGATGATGTAATGTAACAGCACATGCGAGCTATGTAGTTACTCTGTAATTATTCCTGGAACACCGATTTTTAAAAAGTTTAGACCATTTCATACGGTATTAGCACAGGAAATGCGGTCTACTGAGTGAAACGCCTTAAGATAGACTTTATGCCATGTCCGCCTACCGCTCGGCGGAATTCGATTCATGATTTCTGCAGCGTCTCTGGGTCGCTGCCTGTGAGTTTTGATTCGCGGTCTTTCGACAAGGTACAAACGTTTCTAGAAAAGCCTGTCTGAATCTCATCCCGCTGACGAGATACATGAGAAAGTCGAAGGCATTGTTCGAGTAATAGGAAAGTGTGACGACTGCATAAGCCAAGTCGTAAATGGCCTGCTCATGGTTCTGAGGCAACACACTTCCTACATACGCGTAGTACAGGAACAAAATATCTATCGGGAGGCTGAGTATTAGAAACATGACGCTAACCCCGATCAACATGGCTGTGGTGGACGCCATATGTTTCCCGTTGGAGTTTGAGACTACGCCCATCTGTCTTTCGCGTTCCCAACGGGATTTCAGGATACCAATGATGGTGAGAATGTTCCCGATCAGCACGACTAAGAATGGAAAAAGATTTCCGAGGATAGCGTCAATGTAGCTCCAAGAAAAGTCGAAGAAATTATACCAGTCATCGCGGATTTGGCAGCTGTATTTAACTTGTGTTGTATTGTAACTGAAGTCGATTATAATCGGCCATAGATCGAAAGCTGAGAAAAAGAAAGCGTGTTCAGCAAACAGAAATGTGGAAATAGTTAACCAGGAGATAACGATGCGTCTCTTGCTGCAAAGCTCTTTACATCGAAGAGGAAACCATACGGAAATTGATCGCTCGATCGTTAAGAGGATCAAGGTCCAAGAGGCTAACTGGTGCAAATAATAGGTTAAAAGAAAATGCAATTTACAGCCGAATCTCGTTAGATCACGAATGTTGATCCCAAACGCGTTCATAATCCAAAGTCGCATGAGTCCCGTATTGAGGACTGCGACATCCACAACGGAAAGGGCGGTCAGGATGAATCCAGTGGTTGAGGACCGAAAAAGACGGTTCTGGAGAGTAATAACAGACATGGAGTTTCCGAGAGTTCCGAAGACGATCAGAAACGGAGAAACGTAGGTGAGCAGAATCACTGAGAGTCTTTCTTGCCAATAGACATCTAGGGGTGGTAAGACGGTAGAATTTCTTTGTGTTGAAACTGTAACATTTAATTTGGAATACAACTTGTGGCCTAGTTCCATGGAAATATTTTTTGGTAGGCCTAATCTCCTCGAGTCTTTGTCATTCCCGTACACAAATGTGGACAAATTATTTGCTGGAATGGTGTTGCTGTAATTGTCCGAGAAACGCGTCGTACTGTTTCGAGAACCATTGGTTTCTATCTGTGCAGGCGCTCTGGTCACTTTGTCAACGAATGTTGTGGCATAAACTTCGGCAAACAGCTTCAACGACTCCGTTATGCGTGAAGAGGCATTGGCGTCCATTACATTCTCCAGTCCGATAACATTAAAACTGGTTTGCGTTAAATTGAGTCCACTTTCGGTTATATCGTAATAGTCAGAAATTGAGACTCCCACGGACGTTCCTGTTCCTGTTTTCGATCCGTAGGTGCGAGTTGGGGCGCCTTGGGTGTTTCTAGGGCTGGAGTCAGCATCGATCAATGTAGATATAAAGTCGATGTTTGACCCAACGCTCTTTAAAGCCTCCACGCCAGCGAGGTATGTGAACATCGCCAGCAGATGATACCAGAGGAGTGGGATGTTGAAGATCATGGTCATTCAAATAACAGATAAAAAATAAACAGTTGCAGTTCTCTTGTGTGAAGAATAGACTTTTCCTGTGCAAGGATCAAACGAAGCCTGTAAAAATACATCTAAATTTTTCAAGTTCAAGTGGATTTGTTTGATTTTGTAAGTGCAATCTGGAATGAATTTTTATTCATATACGTTCTCATTTGATCACTGTTCTCTCCTTCATCAGCAAAATCAGCATATCACAGTCGTCGTCATCATCATCATCATCATCATCATCATCATCAACAACAACAACATCATCATCCTTATAATCATGAAACACGTTATCCATAAAACCGTCATTCACTATTGCCCTACCGCAGCCCACCACCACTATAACCGTCCACAACCACCACCACAACCACCATTATCAAAGCCACCTCCACCACGATCCACAACCGCAAGTCTCTCCTCATTAGCCTGTGTAGTTGTTTGGCTAGTCTCATTCATTGTGACGTCCCTATAGAAATTCTATTCACAAAGGAATAGTCAGAACAAAATGTCGTTATTAGGCTTCTAGTAAAGCATGAGCACAAGAAGATATCATTACCTACGCAGCACATGCGTCTTCTCTTTTGTTCACAGTTTTCGCTGCAGACAGTTCTAACAGTACGTAGCAATTCGAGCTTCTTAAATAACTCCTCTTCCTCTACCGAGAAACAGTCAGTTAAAATGGCTCGACGTTAAGCGTACAATCTCTGAGTTATTTCTGCGTCCAGCAGTGTTGTTCAGCTCCTTTTACAGTATTGATGCATCGATTTGGAGCGAAGCCGCTCAATAAGATGCCAACAACCACCCTGATCGATATTGCTGACTGCAGGAATCCAAGGCGACCAACGATGGATGAATTGTTTTCGGTGGGAAAAGATAATCTGACAATTGGTGGCCAGTCATTGTTTAACGAATCAAGGATATCTTTTCCAGCGGTTGTCATGTGCGATTCTGTGTTTGCGTTCCTCCTTTTACTTGTTTCCAATTGAGAATAAGTTTAAACTTTGAATAATTTATGAGAATGATGTTAGCGATAACGATGATGATATTTACAACTTTGACTACGACGACGACGATAATGATGATGATTATCTGATTATATGATTACCTCATCATCATCATCATCATCATCATCATTTTTTTTAATTTTTATCCCTCAGGATTAGAAAAAGACTTTCTGATATTATTGTGTTGCATCCTTATTCCATTTATTATGTTAGTATTATTTTTACCCGAGGTGAATTGCCTCAGGATTACAAAAATTAGAGGAGAGTTGTTAATCAGAATAAAATTTTAAAAAGTAATAGTAGGCCTAATAATAATAGTAACAATTATTATAGGCTTAAAAGTAGTAGGCCTATAGTAGGCCTAGTAGTCGCAGTAGTAGTAAGTAGTAGTAGTAGTGGCAGTAGTGGGAGTAGTAGTGGTAGTACTAGTAGCAGTAGTTGGCCTGGTAGTGTTATAATAAGTAGTAGTGGCAGAAGTCTAGTAAGATACCGTAACTCTAGCGTTTTAGGTTGTTTGTTTGACGTCACAAGTTTATTTGCTTCTATGACGCAAGGGTTGGAATTGGGGTCGTAGGAGGTCATGACGGAGACGTCGAATCATTATGGAACCGTCGGAGACGTTTGTCCGATGTTCTAATTAGGCCTAGCAGCCCCGGCAAACGGCATTCGCCCTCACAGGATAAGCGCTCCGACACCCGAGGATCATGTCGACAGGCGTAAGTATGATAAGAGCGTTCTGTTCCGATATGCAACTTTTAGCAGTAATCACAGCTATCATCGTCACTGGAAAATATTACAAGCGTTGTCACTCAATTACAGATGTGGCTCTACGTTCAGAACGACGATGTAATGTAATGTAATGTAATGACGACAATTTATATAACATTGTAAGTAGTAGGCTACTTCTAGGGTGCTTTACCAAGTCAAAAGTCAGCCCAAGTACTAAGAGTTGTGGAGTAAATAGAATTTCAGCTGTTTTTAAAGAGGTTTTCGAAAAGGTGATACAACGACAATGACGACACAACATTGCTAATAATGAGAATAATAAAATAGTCATAATCATCTAATCAAGTTGATCATTGCATGACTCCCATCATCATCGTCGTCATCTTCGTCATCGACGCCGTCATCGTCATTAATGTCCTCATTATCATTGTAATCATTGTCATCATTGTCCTTACAGTCGTCGCCCTCTTCTCATCATTTTAATCATAATCATCATAATCAATAGCATCGTATTCATCATAATCGTCGTAGTCGCCGCCTCAGCCACTGCAATCGTCAATAACGGCTTCGTCATCATGATCAATTAAATAAAAATAGCTATGGATGTGATAATGTTGCTGCCTATAAGCGCTCTAGCCCGGCTTCAAACACTGATACAAACTGCCGGCTACCTTTTGAATATCTGGCGCCGGCGCCCCGGTCGACATTAGTGATGAACTGACACAGACAGAAAATGAATGCAAATGTAAATGTACGCATTTTTCTGTATCGACCGTATGGCCTCGTTCCAGGTCATTTTTCAACAATTTTTCAATATATTCATCGGGCAAAACACAGTGTCCCGTTGGAATATCCATTAAAGCACAATAGGCCTACACGTGACAGACAACTAATGTCTTTGACCTCAAATACATATACGGCCTTCACTGTTCAGTGGCGAGATCCAGGAGTTGAATAAATATGGAGGGGACAGTTCATCAAGGTTGCGGGGTTTTATGGCGGAATGTTTCTGACGAACCTTTGGTCATCAGGTTTTTGGGAAAGAGGAACTACTTTCTGAGGATCTGTTTTTGCAGTCACACTACTTTTGGACCCGACGTCAAGTTTTCAAGTTCCTGAGAAAACTGATGACCTTTTCTAGTTTTCCGCCTTTTCGGCTGGGGATGTACCACATTTGGATGACTTCTCAATCGCGTTGCTTTTGATTTCTCAAATTTTCCTGTTCCTTATTCCACTTTCGCGCATTCCTCCACGATCTTTTCGCTTCAGCACTCCTATCGGAAAACCAGAAAATGTAATCTGTTTTGGGTTCTGACAAGAGTCATTCTTCGCTTGCTTTAGCTGTATTATCATCGCCTTCTTAATCTACAGTTTCTGTAGGCATCCTTAGCCAAAACCGGTCTGAAGCAACTGGCGGCTCCAAAATGAAGGTCGGATTTTCTCCATAGATCCGCCCTTGTGCCTGTTTTGCAACAGAACACACTCATCCTGGCCCAAACTCAGGCGTCTTTTTCAGAATAGGCCTTCCTTGTAATAACGCACTTATTTGCTGGACGTAGGCAGGTTACCTCAAGCCCTCTGGTAACTTTGGCTTCCATTTTAGGCCTCCGTTTTAGGTTTTAGCTTCACTAACTCATGTACTTTGACCGTCATCAAAAAGCTTCTCTGAAAAATTTCTCTTTTTTTGTGTTGAATATGCTGTGATGACAGGAGTATCGCTACATGGGTGACTACAATTCCAAGAACCAACGCCATGGATTCGGCCGAGCGTTCTTCAAGAACGGCGACTCCTACGAGGGTTACTATGAGAACGGAAAGCGACACGGGCATGGCGTCTACAGGTGGGCTAATATGCGTGGAGACGGGGTCTCATAAGACTGCCATGGCAACGGTAGGAATCTGATGCCGAAGAACACAATGACTAGGAATCCATCCGTTCACTAATATATCCCTATTTAAAAGTATGCTTCTCAATATCTATCTTTCTATTCACTGACCTTTCATCCACTCGCTCGAACGTTGTTTCTTTGTCGATGTCAAGCGATCTTTGACCTCTTAAGAGATAAGCCATTACCTAACATTGCCTTACCTTACCTCGATTCACCTTGCATTTACTTACCTACATTACCTTACCTCATCTTACCTTACCTTCCTTATTATACCTTATCATACTTTACCTTCTCAAGGTTCACAAATGGAGCGGTCTATGACGGTCAGTGGCAGCACGGAATGAAAAACGGCCTCGGAGTCTTTGTCTATCCAGACGGATCCAAATATGACGGTAACCCCAACTGAACCGTACTCGATTTGAATAGACTGTAGACTAGACTTGTCCTAAAGTAGAATAGATTACAATACACTGAAATAAACTGGGACGCGTTAGTTGTTTTCAGTGTTTTTGAGTAAAAGACCATCGCAGAAACTGAAAGAGGTGAAGTGAGTTCGTATGATAATAAGGTCTCGGGAAGAAAGTCCGAGACATATTCCTGCAGCCTGGTGAATGGCTCTGGTTAGACGAAGCAGCGTGCAGTCGGAAAGACCATAGACTATTGAACAGCAACAGTCGAGTCCTGTGAGAATATTGATGATTCAGGGATCGTTCTCGGTCCATCGTGCAGGTAACTGGTTGGATGATCAACGCAATGGTCGCGGGGTCTACACCTATGTCAACGGAGACAAATACGACGGACACTGGCGCTACCATGTGAGGCACGGACAGGGCAGGTACATCTACGTCAAGGCCTGTCTCCAGCTCCAGGGCACGTGGAACGACGGAAAGAGGGAGGGCACTGGACAACTGCTTAACTACGACGATTCCGAAGAAGGACAACTCGACTTGGTATGTAGATGTAGCTGAACATTTTACAGCACCTTCTAAATGCTTCTCCATGGCATTATACTTATATGCTGTGTAGATATATCTTCAACGCCAAACATTGACAGTTCAACGCTTCAGTGTAGTCGCATTTCGCAATGAAGTCCCATTGTCCCTAGTGGAACGTATGGAAAGCGTTCATGTATCGCTCTTCAGCGCTTGACCTGGCAATGTATGTATGTATATGCATGTATGTATGCATCAGATATTTGTATAGCGCTGTTAGCGAAGGTCACTGCAATCACTGCATGGCAAAACAACAACATCAATTCAACAGCCTATAAAGATTCACTTATGGAAGTGACGGGTGATATGTATGCATGTATGTATGTATGCATGCATATACTGTATGTAGGTATATGGTTGTATGTACCTGTATGTGTCCTGCACACATGACTACCTAACTGATCTGGACAAGTGCGTCTTAAGGTAATTTGAAAACATATGCTGAACAGATTCTCGTGCTATAATACGCATGTAAAATGGAAGACTGTTCCAAGAGGAAGGTCCAATTCAGGAGAAGGCATAATGGGCTCTAGATGATCTGCGGAAGCGCTGCGCCTGCATATCTCCGTGGGCAGGAGAACGCAACGATCGCAGACCCTGTTGAATCGAGACTGGAATGCAGAGCTCCCTGATGTAAGCCTTTGCGAAGGGCCACCAACGACGCCTGTCCCAGGAAAAGCATCAGCTAGTGGTCGAATTGGATCAGATTTGATCCAGCAAGACTCGCCTTGATGCAAACTGATCCATTTTGAAAATTTTCTTTGGCAGCAGACTGACAGGATTGAATTTGATCATGACCTTGAGACTGGCCAACAAGAAAAACAGGAACAAGAACGAAGGCGCCAAACCGAACAATTGCTAGACCATGACAAGAGATATGGTCGTGAAGAACAACTCCTGTATGATCAAAGTCCTTCAGGTGAGCGTAATTGGTTCCAGTGATTAATTGCATGCATACATAAACACATACATAAATACATACATAAATACATATACATATACATATATAGTTATACATACATACCCGCCTACATACATGTACATGCATACATACATACATACATAAATACATGCATGCATACATAATTATATGCATATATATACATACAGCTTCAGTTGTGCTGAGTAAATACTGACTCACAGCCTGATGAGCGAACTGAGCAGACTGTAACCATCGCAGACGCAAGCTGATGCTTTTTAATCCACCACTTGTAAATATTACGACTGGACTCTCCGCTTGAAATTAATTTAGGAAAGTTTTTAATTGTTTAGCTTTTAATACTTTCTCCAGTTTCAGTTGGTGCCAGGCACATCGAATGCCATTACTGGCCAAAAAACGAAATGACAGGTAATATTACTTTCGATATTTGGATTCAAAGGATAACTCAAAAGAAGCAGCGCCGTCTCATTGTGACGACACTTCCAAAAAGCTTAGTAATGATTTTTCCTCGCATTTCAGATGTGATGGTTCCAGGTTCGGAGGGAGCTACTGAGGCTGGTAAGTTTAAGTTTGAAATTATTACCATCACATTATACAGATACAGTTTCTCACGTACGTACGTAGTCTACTTTGTATGTATGTATGTATGTATGTATATACGTATTTATATATGTATGTATGTATGTATATACGTATTTATATATGTATGTATGTATGTATATACGTATTTATATATGTATGTATGTATGTATATACGTATTTATATATGTATGTATGTATGTATATACGTATTTATATATGTATGTATGTATGTATATACGTATTTATATATGTATGTATGTATGTATATACGTATTTATATATGTATGTATGTACCAAGTTCCCTTGCGGCGTGTATTAGTGGCACGGTGGTCAGACATCTTCACTTGACGCCATTTAACTTTGAACCCAGTGACCTTACAACGTATCACATTGTTTGCCTGCGTTACTTTTCAGAAGGTCGCGCTGCATGGTGGGAATCACAGGAACTAAGACAGCATGAGGGTAAGGCATTTTCATGACACCTTTCGTATTCAAAATCACTGGCATACTCCACAAAGTTAGTATAAAGTGAGTTAAGGGAAAGGTAAGTAGAGGTAAGGCAAGGTAGGATGTACGGTAAGATAATTAAGTTGTGATAAAGTAATATAAAATAAGATAATATTTTACAAGCAAAATTTAGCATGTAGTCATATAGACTTCTCGGGTCTTATGAAAACGAATGGTTAACAGACAGACAGAACGATAGACAGACAGACAGACAGACGACAGACAGACAGACAAAGTGTATGTACGCCAAACAGAGACATGTAGAAAGAATGACTCTCCTGAAGTCATTCCTATTTCTAGGCATTTTTCACATTCAACTTAGCAAAGTCGGTGATTACGCTGACGTTTGTTTAACCTTGTCTACAGGAATTGAAAGTCATCATGATATTCAAGGTCATCCAGATGATGGTCACGAAGATGAAAGTGAAAGTCACAGAGATGAAGGTCAAAAGGATCGAAGTGACGGTCATCTGGAGAAAGGTCAGGATGACCAACACGACAGTCATCGGGATCTGACTGAACGTGATCAGAACGAAGGTAATATTGATCAGAATGAAAGTCAACAGAATGAAGGTGATAAGGATCAGAATGAAAGTCATCAGAATGAAGGTAATACCGATCAAACTGAAAGTCATCAGAATGAAGGTGATAAGGACCAGAATGAAAGTCAACAGAATGAAGGTGATAAGGATCAGAATGAAAGTCATCAGAATGAAGGTAATACCGACCAAACTGAAAGTCATCAGATTGAAGGTGATAAGGACCAGAATGAAAGTCAACAGAATGAAGGCAATACCGACCAAACTGAAAGTCATCAGATTGAAGGTGATAAGGACCAGAATGAAAGTCAACAGAATGAAGGTGATAAGGATCAGAATGAAAGTCATCAGAATGAAGGCAATACCGACCAAACTGAAAGTCACCAGAATGAAGGTGATAAGGATCAGAATGAAAGTCATCAGAATGAAGGTAATACCGATCAAACTGAAAGTCATCAGAATGAAGGTAATACCGATCAAACTGAAAGTCAGCGGATGGAAGGTGATAAGGATCAGAATGAAAGTCATCAGAATGAAGGTAATACGGATCAAACTGAAAGTCACAAGAATGAAGGTAATAAGGATGAAAATGAAAATCATCACAATGAAAGTACTACGGATCACGATAAAAATTATCAGAATGAAGGTAAAACGGATCAAAATGAAAGTCATGAAAATGAAGGTAAGAGAGATATCGAATGAAAGTCATTAAGATGAAGGTATGAGAAATCAGAATGAAAGTCATTAAAATGAAGGTCATAAGGATCAAAAGAAGTGTAAATCAACTGTTTAACTTAATTTAACTGGATCTCAGTCTTCAATTTAGGGCCATAAAGTGCGTCCAGTTCTCTGAAACGATCGACAGTTTCGACTCGGAGGCCAAAAACCACCACCAAATCACGGGGAAAACCTTGAAAACTTTCAGGGACATGAAGAAGAACTACTCTATAAAAATGATTCGGATGAATAACCTGAACTGGAAGCTGGTGAACCAAAAATTCGAAACATAGGCCTGATTAACATAGAAGTGAATAGGGCCCTACATTTAAAATACCATATTTCTTGAAAACTGATTGGACCTCAGCCAAGACTACACCAGGAAAGCCGAAGACTCTAGTCATCCTACAGACCCAGCTTAGGTCTACACGAAAGAAACTTTGACTAGCCAGGCACATCAGCATTAGAAATTAATAATACTCCAATTCTCAATGATGTAAGATAAGATGTTATAACATAAAGATGCACACACAACATCTTTTCCTCGATTATTTACATTGCTGCAATTACCATTACGATTTTACAACACAGAATAAGTAGACCTAAACAATTTTGTAAGAGGCCGGTTTTGACAGGATTCTTAGCAATTAGGAATAACGGCTTAATTGAGCAGAATCGTCACTCCGTGATGATTATGCACGTTTTCTTCTGCTTTCTAAAGGCAGTGAAAACGTCAACATTAAAACATTTCAGACGGTATGCAGGGTGATAACGACAACGTCGACAACCCCACAAAACTTCCTCGTCTCTCAAGACCGAACCGGCATACATTAAGCAGCTCTGTGCATGAGCGCCCGCACATCTAATCTAATCTAATGACTTCTATAGCAAGGCATCGATCGATGGTCGCTTCAAGTCAAAATCGCAGTCAAAAGTCATACGCCGTTGGAGAAGCCGGGTCGAATTCCGATGGGTTAGAGAAACCAGAAGCCAGGTAGGTAAGCGAGTTGAAAGAGAGGTATCTCAATCTTAGACCTGAATGACGTCATAGAACTGACCAGACGAATAGAACTTGGCAACGAATTCCAAAGCCGTGGACCAGCAACCGAGAATGCTCTGGAGCCAAACACTGTCCTCGTACGAGGGACAACAAGAGTTGTAGTGTAAAGGACCTGCAAACTTATTTAGGCTCGCATCATCACCAGACGATGTGCCCGGTTTCGTGTTTGGCTCCTCCTGCCCAAAATTTATATGGGCGTCCATTGCTCTGTGTTCTAACCTCGCATTAGCTGGGTCGGTGATTAAATAGCGGGAAGAGGCGTGGTCATGATCATCATTAGTATGAAGAGAACGGCGCAAGTAAAGGCGCACATATTGGACTGACTGCTTTGCATAAAGACTGACTAAGTCGCAGACTTACCAACTCTCTCTGTGTGGATTTCTGACCAGGACAGACGCCACTTTATGCTTTTAAAAACTACACACATGCTAAACGTTAGCCTATGCATGTGCAGTCGCACATGCATTACATTTATTAGAACGATTACATAAATATTTGAAAGTTTACAACACTGGCAAATATAGCAGACAAACACGCACGATTAACTAAAGATACATCGATTCCCAAAACTACTTTTAAACACTTTAGAATGAACAATAGGAAACAAGAAAGGTAACATGACTGACAGAATAATACAGTAACTTTGAAAGTGGTTTCGCTGGCCTGGGTCGGAAGCGCTTCTGATGAGTTTATTCTAGGCTGCTCACGTTGTGCTGCGCCAAGTGGAGTATCGTCGATGTACGGTAGTACCCAACACAGCTGTGGTCAGAACGTTGATTGGCCCACTCCGCGTGGCAAAATGTATACAAAAGCATGCCATATGCGGATTACAGCCAGACAGTCAGTGTGGCTCATTATGATATAGACATAGAAGCATTTCTGACTGTAGGTCACAATTACAATACTTTATTACCAGACATTAGTGTATTTACACAATAATGTCTGGTAATAAAGTACTACAAGTACCTATAGCCATTCGATGTCTGCTCTTACCAATCATTGTTTGTAAGATGCGGAGCTGTAGATGTTGCGTCAAATGTTTGGATTAGATTAGAGTGAGCGATGACTGCATTTGGATCCGATTTATCATATATCGGCAGTGTGCAGAGAAAGATGAAGGACGATAACAATTTTAAAGATAGCAAGAAACCGCAGTCCTGTGCAGAGTTGTTTGTCAACGTTATCGGATGGGTATACAGACGATAGGCTTTCACGTTTTTCATTTACCCAACTGGTGACTAAACTCAGTGTAACGTAAGATGATGTAATGTAACAGCACATGCGAGCTATGTAGTTACTCTGTAATTATTCCTGGAACACCGATTTTTAAAATTTTTTGACCATTTCATACGGTATTAGCACAGGAAATACGGTCTACTGAGTGAAACGCCTTAAGCTAGACTTTATGCCATGTCCGCCGACCGCTCGGCGGAATTCGATTCATGATTTCTGCAGCGTCTCTGGCTCGCTGGCTGCGAGTTTTGATTCGCGGTCTTTCGACAAGGTACAAACGTTTCTAGAAAAGCCTGTCTGAATCTCATCCCGCTGACGAGATACATGAGAAAGTCGAAGGCATTGTTCGAGTAATAGGAAAGTGTGACGACTGCATAAGCCAAGTCGTAAATGGCCTGCTCTTCGTTCTGAGGCAACACACTTCCTACATACGCGTAGTACAGGAACAAAATATCTATCGGGAGGCTGAGTATTAGAAACATGACGCTAATCCCGATCAACATGGCTGTGGTGGACGCCATATGTTTCCCGTTGGAGTTTGAGACTACGCCCATCTGTCTTTCGCGTTCCCAGCGGGATTTCAGGATACGAATGATGGTGAGAATGTTCCCGATCAGCACGACTAAGAATGGAAAAAGATTTCCGAGGAAAGCGTCAATGTAGCTCCAAGAAAGGTCGAAGAAATTATACCAGTCATCGCGGATTTGGCAGCTGTATTTGACATGTGTTGTATTGTAACTGAAGTCAACTATAATCGGCCATAGATCGAAAGCTGAGAAAAAGAAAGCGTGTTCAGCAAACAGAAGGATGGCGATAGCGAACCAGGAGATAACGATGCGTCTCTTGTTGCAAAGCTCTTTACATCGGAGAGGAAACCATACGGAAATTGATCGCTCGGTCGTTAACAGGATCAAGGTCCACGAGGCTAACTGGTGTAAATAATAGGTTAAAAGAAAATGCAATTTACAGCCGAATCTCGTTAGATCACGAATGTTGATCCCAAACGCATTCATAATCCAAAGTCGCACGAGTCCCGTATTGAGGACTGCGACATCCACAACGGAAAGGGCGGTCAGGATGAATCCAGTGGTTGAGGACCGGAAAAGACGGTTCTGGAGAGTAATAACAGACATGGAGTTTCCGAGAGTTCCGAAGACGATCAGAAACGGCGAAACGTAGGTGAGCAGAATCACTGAGAGTCTTTCTTGCCAATAGACATCTAGCGGTGGTAAGACGGTAGAATTCCTTTGTGTTGAAACTGTCACATTTAATTTGGAATACAACTTGTGGCCTAGTTGCATGGAAATATTTTTTGGTAGGCCTAATCTCCTCGAGTCTTTGTCATTCTCGTACGCAAATGTGTACAAATTATTTGCTGGAGTGGTGTTGCTGTAATTGTCCGAGAAACGCGTCGTACTGTTTCGAGAACCATTGTTTTCTATCTGTGCAGGCGCTCTGGTCACTTTGCCAACGAATGTTGTGGCACCAGCTTCGGCAAACAGCTTCAACGACTCCGTTATGCGTGAAGAGGCACTGGCGTTCATTACATTCTCCAGTCCGATAACATTAAAACTGGTTTGCGTTAAATTGAGTCCACTTTCGGTTATATCGTAATAGCCAGAAATTGAGACTTCCACGGACGTTCCTGTTCCTGTGTTCGATCCGTAGATGCGAGTTGGGGCGCCTTGGGTGTTTCTAGGGCTGGAGTCAGCGTCGATCAATGTAGACATCAAGTCGATGTTTGACCCAACGCTCTTTAAAGCCTCCACAGCAGCGAGGTATGTGAACATCGCCAGCAGATGATACCAGAGGAGTGGGATGTTGAAGATCATGGTCATTCAAATAACAGATAAAAAATAAACAGTTGCAGTTCTCTTGTGTGAAGAATAGACTTTTCCTGTGCAAGGAACAAACGAAGCCTGTAAAAAATTTCAAGTTCTTAGATTGTTTGATTTTATAAGTGCAATGTGGAATGAATTTTCATTTATATACGTTCTCATTTGATCACTGTCCTCTACTTCATCAGCAAAATCAGCATGTCATCGTCATCGTCATCATCATCAACAACAACATCATCCGTAAAATCATGAAACATACATTGTCGATAAGATCACCATCCACCATTGCCCTCATCGCAGCCCGCCACCTATATAACCGTCCACAACTACCACTACAACCATCACCATTACCAAAATCACCTCCACCACGATCCACAACCACCAGCCTCTCCTCATTAGCCTGTGTAGTTGTTTGGCTAGTCTCATTCATTGTGACGTCCCTATAGAAATTCTATTCACAAAGGAATAGTCAGAACAAAATGTCGCTATTAGGCTTCTAGTAAAGCATAAACATAAGAAGAACATAATTACCTACGCAGCACATGCGTCTTCTCTTTTGTTCACAGTTTTCGCTGCAGACAGTTCTAACAGTACGTAGCAATTCGAGCTTCTTAAATAACTCCTCTTCCTCTACCGAGAAACAGTCAGTTAAAATAGCTCGACGTTAAGCGTACAATCTCTGAGTTATTTCTGTGTTGCTCAGCTCCTTTTATTGATGCATCGATTTGGAGCGAAGCCGCTCAATAAGATGCCAACAACCACCCAGATCGATATTGCTGACTGCAGGAATCCAAGGCGACCTACGATGGATGAATTGTTTTCGGTGGGAAAAGATAATCTGACATTCGGTGGCCAGTCATTGTTTAAGCGAATCAAGGATATCTTTTCCAGCGGTTGTCATGTGCGATCCTGTATTTGCGTTCCTGCTTT
Source organism: Norana najaformis (assembly GCA_964023275.1). Lineage (NCBI taxonomy): Eukaryota > Metazoa > Annelida > Clitellata > Crassiclitellata > Hormogastridae > Norana > Norana najaformis. The sequence continues at coordinate 6,410,332 of OZ029929.1, forward strand.
TACTTGTTTCCAATAATACACTGAGAATAATTTATGAGAATGATGCCATTGATAACGATGATGACGTTTACAACGATGACAAAAAGAACGATTACGACGACGATAATGATTATCTGGTTATACGATTACCTCGTTATCATCATCATCATCATCATCATCATCATCATCATCATCGTCTTTCATTTTTATTCCTCAGAATTAGAAAAAAATATTGTATTATTGTATTACATATTTATTCAGTTTATAACTAGTACAATTAACGTCTGGCTTACTTGTGGAGATTTCTGGAAGCCTTTACCGGCTTCAGTTACTAATGCTTCGGTGAGTCGTATCCGTCCATTAGGCTTCATAAAGCTAACAAGAAGACTAGCATATCTGCACTGCGTGCTGCGCTAATGCAGTCGTTGGCTCATGTTTAATATGCCTCGTTGAGTCGTGCACTGCGATTCTTTCAGTGTGAAACCGGCCATCATATTAAATATCAAATAGCCGTCGTATGATGTACAGCCATTAGCCACGGGTTCCTTTATTACCCTACCCAGGTGGCACCATCTTCATTAACACTTTGACGTATGTTCAATAATAGTCCTAATATCAATTGACCATATGCTTCCACAGTACGATTCTGACCCACAATGGCCGTCCTAGACAAAAAATTTGGTCCAGTTTTCATGAAATAGGTTATAGTCACGGTGGTCTATTTAGGTAGCGGGCTGATCTATAATCAGGGTCGCGCATGGTGCGTGGATTGGGATATACTATCAGTGGAAAGTTGTTTGCTCACGCGTGCCTCGGTCACCAAGCAGTATAATTTTGTACCTGCACGCAGTATTCCCTCTCATTTTTTCGCCGTGCGCTTTGGCCTACCTATAGCGTGGCAAGTAACATATGATACCTGCGCTCTAGTCCGACCAAGACTAGGATCTAAACTAAAAGGCGTTAAAACTGTGTTGTAATAAATAGGATTAAGGTCAAGTTAAACTTATACTGGAGTGTCTCTACTTGTCTGAATGCGATTGCCAACAATCATGCACAAGCTATGATCTAGGGCTCTAGGTTGATTGTTTGACCACAATTAAACAATCTAGATTCAAATCAGACAGTCCAGGCGGTCAACCTGAAGTCCACCACTCATTTTAGCCTTCAGTACACCACAAGGCTGAAGCCGAACTCACACTTCACACCAGATGCCTGAAATTTTTTATTATGTGCAAGATATGCCTAAATAGATAAATTAATCTAATGCTGCATTTTATGGGCCAGGCTGGGTCTAGGCCCCCTTGCATAATTGAAATGATATAGCCCCCAAAAGGGTCCCAATCAGACTCTGACAGCGTCTGTGTCAACATTTTCATATTAACACCTCTGTAACATCATCACTTCAGTATATGCATTCTCCAAGGTCTTGCGAGCCCATGCAACTTGGCAGTTTTAGCTTCACTAACTCATGTACTTTGACCGTCATCAAAAGGCTTCACCTGGAAAATTTGTCTAACCGCTGTGAGGAATATGCTGTGATGACAGGAGTATCGCTACATGGGTGACTACAATTCCAAGAACCAACGCCATGGATTCGGCCGAGCGTTCTTCAAGAACGGCGACTCCTACGAGGGTTACTATGAGAACGGAAAGCGACACGGGCATGGCGTCTACAGGTGGGCTAATATGCGTGGAGACGGGGTCTCATAAGACTGCCATGGCAGCGGTAGGAATCTGATGCCGAAGAACACAATGACTAGGAATCCATCCGTTCACTAATATATCCCTATTTAAAAGTATGCTTCTCAATATCCATCGTTCTATTCATTGACCTTTCATCCACTCGCTCGAACGTTGTTTGTCGATGTCAAGCGATCTTTGACCTCTTAAGAGATAAGCCATTACCTAACATTGCCTTACCTTACCTTACCGCGATTCACTTTGCATTTACTTACCTACATTACCTTACCTCATCTTACCTTACCTTCCTTATTATACCTTATCGTACTTTACCTTCTCGTAGGTTCACAAATGGAGCGGTCTATGACGGTCAGTGGCAGCACGGAATGAAAAACGGCCTCGGAGTCTTTGTCTATCCAGACGGATCCAAATATGACGGTAACCCCAACTGAACCGTACTCGATTTGAATAGACTGCAGACTATATTATGTCCTAAACTAGAATATATTGCAATACACTAGTATACACTGGGACACAATAGTTGAGAGTGTCAGTATTATTTCACCAAAATAACATCATCTGCGTTGTGCTGGTTATGATCTTTTGTTTTATTCAGTGTGAAGATTTTAGAGACGAGCAAGAACTACCCCACAAGGAGTCTTCGGTAAAAGCAGAGCGTGAAGAAGACCACGGTCATCAAAATACCCCTCACGAACACAAAGACACTGACGTTGAGCACGCTGAATGAACCACATGAACACAGTCCTCGTGAAAAGTATTCCGCTTGCAACCATACCATTCGGAGGCATGAAAAATCTAGTTGTCGAAACCCATCCAGAGATGATGTCGTAGTCCCAGTACTTAACTTGCGTTTCAGCCACTGATTATACACTGAACAACAAATTTTTACAAAAGTCATGTTACTGAAATGAAATTAGTCAGTTCTTATCAATTTGTATGTGCTGAACACGAATATGACAGTGAAAATGCCGAATTGGCTCTAGTTTTTTTGTAATCTGAAATGAAGTAATTTTATATCGCACAATGCATGCCAATAGTGATACACTTACAGTTAATATTTGTAAAAACCAGGTCATAGACTAGTTCTTAGATTTTTTTGCCTGTCTCTTGTACAGCTGTTCGGGAGCATCTCTGCGGAGTGTCCAGCAGTAGTCAGCCAACATTGTAGTGGACCATTTTCCCTGGTACCTTTGCTCCATTGTTGCGATATCTTGATGAAAACGTTCGCCATGTTCGTCACTAACCATACCACAGTTGTCAGGGAAGAAATCCAGATGGGAATGAAGGAAATGCATCTTCAGAGACATATTGCAGCGAAATTTCTGGTACTGCTTGAGCATGTCTTCTACTAGTTCCTTGTAGTTTTCTGCCCTAACATTCCCCAGAAAGACTGTAGACACTAGACGAAAAGCATTCCATGCTTGTTTCGCATCACCCTCCAGCAAGTTGTTGAAGCGGTCATCTTTGAAGAGTTCTCTAATCTGAGGACCCACAAAAACTCCCTCTTTAATCTTTGCTTCGCTGAGTCGAGGGAATTTTTCATGCAGGTATCGGAAAGCTGGCGAAGTGCGGTCCATGGCTTTCACGAAGTTCTTCACCAAACCTAGTTTGATGTGAAGGGGTGGTAGTAGGATTTTGTGAGCCTCGACCAGAGCTGGGTGCTGGATATTCTTCTGTCCAACTGCCATGTTTTGTCTGGGAGTCCATTCCTTCCGCACGTAGTGCAACTCTCTTGCTCGGCTATCCCACTCACACAAGAAACACATACATGTATATTTTGTATATCCTTGCTGCAGTCCCATTAAAATGGCAACTACCTTCAAATCACCACACAGGTGCCATTTGTACCTGTTATAGTCAATGGAATGCAGTAGCTGTTTTAGGTTATCGTATGTCTCTTTCATGTGGACAGCATGCGCTAATGGAATAGATGGAAGACGGTTTCCATTGTGCAAAAGCACAGCCTTAAGACTCAGTGTTGAAGAGTCTACAAAGAGTCTCCATTCTTGTGGGTCATGAGTGATCTGTAAGGCATTCATGAGGTCGTCAATGTTGGAACAGAATACCAGATTACCTTCCTTCATAAAGAAAGGTTCCAACTGCTGATCGCGCTTTCTATATGAAGTAATTGTGACATCTTCTTCTAGAAGATTCCATTGTTGGAGTCTTGATCCTAGCAATTCTGCCTTGTTTTTGGATAAGTCCAAATCACGAACAAGGTCATTTAGTTCTTCCTGTGTTATTCTGTGTGGGGTTGATGATGCACCACAGTGAAAATCGGGATCACTGCACGCTGACGGACCAGGAGAAGAACATGTCGGCTCACCCTTGTCCTCATCAGATGAATCAAGGAAAATATATTCTGCTGGAGGTTCTGGAATAGGAAGTCCATCACCATGTGGAACTGGTCTCAATGCTGACGGAATGTGTGGGTAGACTATTGTCGACTTCTTTTGCTTCGTTATTCCACCGGAAAGAGGAGGAACCAAGCAGAAGTAACAGTCATCTACGTGGTTGCTTTGCTCTCTCCACTCCATGGGAACTGCAAACGGCATTGATGGTCTTTTGCCATTCAACCACTGTGAAAGCTGTGTTGTACATGTAGCACAGCATATATGCGGGGCCCATGGCTTGTCTTGGTCACCAACCTTGCATTCGAAGTAAGCATGATATGCCTTCTTGACTTGATAAGTGATACTTTTCTTCTGGTTGGCAAATGTCACTTCCCCACAAATGTAACAAAAGTTGTCCACAGTATTTACGCACTTCCGAGGCATTACTGTTCTGTATTGTATCTAAATGCATAAAGTAATAATAGTTTTATAAAACAGTAACTTAAACTGTCTCGCACAAAGTCTGTAATATTGTAAATGCTCAACCGTTCCGACTCGCTTTATATAGTACACTGCTGACGTCATCTTACGTCAGCAGCCGACTGGCTGTAGTTTTACATTGCATCAGAAAATGACGTAATCAACTGTGCATGATGTGTCCATGATGGGATTATGCAATGAGGTGGACTATTACATCATTCTAGACTTATTTAGGATATTGTCGCAGTCCTACTGCATAAATTTACATGGTGAAACATAAAAAATGAACTATATGAAATATTTTCAAAACGAGAGCCAATAAAAAAATTTTATGGTTATATTCGTGTTCAGCACACCAAGATGCTACACATTAGGGCCTTTTCCAGTCAGTAACGATTTCTATGTTGACCAGTGTTATGGAAAGCTGCCCCCGCCGGTCGGTGTAACCTTCTCACAGTTAAACCCACCGGGTATTGGTAACCGACTGTATGCGCAAATCCGTGGACCAGGAGAACATAATACAGTATAGGCTTGGCTAATATTGTTGGAGAAAAAGTGAAACGGTTTCGACGATCCATATGCTATGGTGATTTTTCCATTCATTATATTTCTGCCTAAGTGTGTCTCTCCTACTGCTTCCAACAACAAATCGCGCTCTCTTCAAATATACATATATATACATATATATATATATATAAAGAGAACGCCATATACAGTACATAGCGAATAAATTATATTGAATATAACTATGTGTCACGTGGTTCAGACTTCAGAGGGTGTGTGAAGCGTTAATATGTAGGAGTCTCCGTCTGATCTGGATGAGGGAGATTTTCCAAAGAATTGGAGCCATGAAGAAACTCAGTGACGTCACTCCAAGTATCAGCAAGTACACCTAGAACATTTGCAAATATTATTGCCACTGTAGTTACTCTACTACTTCTACCACTATTCCCACTCACACAACTTCTACTACTGTTACTTCTACTCCTACCAACACCACCAATACCGCCAACGCCGCTGCTGCTGCTACTACTACAATTACTACTGATGATGATGATGAGTTCTCTGCCCGAAGGCAGGTCCATTGGCTTAATGCCACCTGGGGATTAGATGAGCGAGGTGGTTTCCCGTTGCCTTCCTCACAGACAATTGTGGGTGAGCAACTTGTCCAATGTCGCTACGCAGTGGCTTGAGGCAGATTCGAACCCGCGACCCTCCGGTTACGAGGCAACGACCATACCACTACAACATCGAATCCCACACTACTACTACTACAACAAGGAAGCAGCGTTCTGAGAAAATACGGCTTGGATAATAACAGACTCTTCAGAGCGGACCAGCGCAAACCATTGTAATACACTATATTGAAATGTGTTGTAATGTATGGTATTCTGTTGTGCTTCATTGCAATCAGTTGTAATGCACTGTGTTGTATTGTAATCACTCTAATGGACTTACTGAACCGTGTTATATTGCTTTATACTGTAGTAATACTCTACTTCATTACGCAGGCTCTATTTTATTATATTCCATGTAGAAAGACAGGTAGGTATCGTCTAAGTATGTACCTCTCTCGATATTAGTCCGAGCTTTCGCGCGCGGCTGCCAAGTACGAAGGAACATTCAGAGACCTGGGCCAGTGCAGGAGGCACCAACCAACGGACATACGATGAAGATGGATGGACGAGAAGATTCAGCGAGAGGAAGAATAGAACATACTACAGAAGGAAACAAACCATGTCGAAATATGCTGGCACCAAAACCGCGACTCATGGTACGCGACTCTGATGCATGCATTCGTGTGCACAGAGATGCTTGAAAGGTGCTATATAAATGCTTTTTACATTACATTACATTAAAGAGGTTGACTATAGTTGCCCATAAAAGCCGCAGATCTTGAACTCAACAGGCTTCAACAAATTCAAAATTCCCTGCTCGTGTAGTGCTGCATGCACCTCCTCGTACAAACTCCTTAACCATACTCAGTCAGCTGCATTGGCTTCCTGTAGAGTTCGGGGTAGCATTTAAACTGGCCTGTCTGTTATCCCTCTCCGCAGCCTGCAGTCTTGGGGTATGGGTCTTGGCTGAGCCACGATGCTGAACTATTATGGGATCTCGTGCATTCAACGCAGCTGTCACCAAGGAATGGAACCCCCTACCGGTGTTTATGCGATGTAGAACTCTTCTCTTCTTTCAATAAACACTTTAAAGCTCACTATTTCTCACTGGCTTTCAAACATCTGGATATCTAACTGCATTTTACCTGGCGACCGACTAACTGCTCCTCAGACTGTGACTCTGAGTGCATTAAAAAGTTTAATAATAATAAACATATCCTCGAGGTTATAAAATGAGCATGATCACAAATATAAATACGAAAACTGCAAGTATGCATTAGGAGAACGTTCACTCAGTTGTTTCTTAGTTGGACTACGAATTGCTGATTCCCTCTGTACATCTTGACCTGGAACCGAACCCTTTTCCCTATCGATTTTGTTTTGACTGAGCGCCTGTGAATAAGCTGGTCCCCGTGACGTTGCTTTCGTTGGGCGCTGTAGAAATGTCGGAATTACGATTACGATTAGGAAATTGTTGATTAATGCAATGTATCATGGTGGAACGTATTGGCGAAAAATGAAAGGAAGTTACCTTAGAAAAGACTGTAGCAACCGTCAACGTTACAACGACCATCAACTCTTGAGCCAGAAACTGAGGATAAATATGAAGACCTGTACACAATGGTAAAAGCGCGTCATATAATAAGCTGGACATGTACGTAGTGTTAAAAAAATTAGCAGACGATGCTATAGACTTGTATGCAGTGGCCAAGAACAGAACAGTCTTCTGTTGCAAATACTTCTGATATTTGGCTCCCATCAGTATACATGTCAAACCAGCTAAAAACAGTAGTCGTTTAGATTGGTTAGAGAGCTATGCATGCAGCGCTTTTGTGAGGTTATGAGAGGAGCAAAAAGAATTAAATTCATACATACATATATACATACATACATACTTACATGCATATATGCATCCATATAATACATACATACATACATACATAGATTCATACATACATACGTGCACACATCCATCCATCTAAACATACATATATGCATACATACAAACATCCATACATACATACAGTCACACACTTACATACATAATCCATCCATCCATCCATACATACATACATACATACATCCATATATACGAACGTACATGCATACATACATATATACATACATACATACGTACATGTATACATACATACGTACATGCATACATACATACATGATTACATACATTCATACATACATCCATCCATTCATACCTACATACATACATACATACATTCACAATTTCACACACATACATTCACAAATACATACATCCATCCATACATACATACATTCACTGACCTATAGTAGCAAAGAAGAGACAACCAAAGAGGTCTCTGAGCGGTCGGACAATGTCGGACACTTCCTCAGCCAATGCTTGACTGTGAAAACTGACCACAAGACCAGCAAGGAAGCATCCAAGTTCCATGGAGACATGTAGGTGTTCCGTCACCTGCCATCACAAAAAAAACAAAGTTTAAACATTTTGCTGAAATTACGCCCTTAATGTTAAAGAAAATCAATGACAAAACTTGAAACCTAAAATAGGTAAAACCCATTTACTGTCTCTTGCTTACCATGAGGAATGCGAAGAGCAGAGACGCCAAACTGACTACGCTCAGTTCGTGATGCCGGTGTTTCTGCAATCGATCCAAGATTCGAGAGTCATGGAATCGGGAAGAAATGAACAGAATAAAGGCGAACGCCAGAATCACTACAACAACATAGGGCAAGACAAAACAGGTTAGTGCAATGGAAAGAAAGACCCTGTAGTTACTACACTTTGGCGTTTCACACCCTCTTATCCGCGATCGCTTCGCACCCTTTGACTCTTTATCAGTAAGTAAGTAAAGTATCCCATATCCCACAAGTCAGACTTAGGGGCGGCGCTCATCTCCTTTTCTTGGCCCTTGAGCCGGCAATGGACGAATCCCAAGGTCCTGGACCCGGGGCCAGTGCATCGCAGGACTTGCAGTTTACTTCCCATCTTACATCGGTACCAAATTATACTGCTTGTTGACAGAGACACGGTGTGCACAAACAACTTGGCGAGGGTCGTTATACGAAGTCGAATCCGCAACCGCATGATCATTGAGTAAACACGTTACCGATAGACCATCCTGCCGCACTTTGAACATTCCCACCACGGTAATGTAGGCATTGCCTACAGGCAAAAGGTTTTTGGAATTATAGTTTGTATGACCTGTGGTTATCAATAACAGTTACAGAAGTGCGAGCAAAAAGGTCGTTAGAATTGTGTTCTGTATGAGATTAAATAAAGGTAAATGTATAGGTTTTAAATAGCGACCGCATGGCCTCGAACCTGCTCATTTTTCCAAGGAATTTATCAGGTGAGATCCTTCACCATCGATGCTCGTTTGAATGGGAGCCATGCCATTTAAGGTCCCCAAGCACGGACCGTATTAGCCAGAGATTTAAATATTTGAAATAAGCCACGATAGGGACGCGAACCGCGGATCCTCACGCATAGAGGCTCCTTGGCGTACAACATTTTATAGATCCACCCCTGCAAGCGAACGAGGAAACGAACAATCTAACGTAGGAACAAAGTAACGAATTAACGAGGAAACGAACAAGCAAGCGCATCAACGAAATCCCAAATGAAAGAACGAGTGAACAGTTAAACGAAAGGACGAATAAACGAAAGAGTAAAGAATGAAAGCTTCAACGACTAACCCATAGATACGTAGAGACAAACATAAAAGGGATCTGCTAACATCGTTGTCTGAGACTCAGCCATGTTAGGTAGAACTGCCATCATCGTTCCCATAAAAACCTTTTGAATAACAAGGACGCCGACAAGAGTGTTGCGGCAATCCAAGTGTATCTCTGAAAGACAGAAAAGCCAAGGTTTGTATGAAGGTATCTAACGAAATAAGCATTTTATAGCTTGAAGGCCTAGCAACCATAATCTACGGCTGTTTTCTACTAGGCGGACGACTTTGGCGTTCTTTTCCTCGGTACTTACTTCGGTACTTGTTAAATATTTGATCTTATCTCTCGAGTTTAATTATGCAAAGACTCGCTGCAGAATGTTCGGTGGATCTTGCTTAAGGTAATTAGACTTACGTTAATAAGCACACATTCTGTTAATTTTTTTATTAAGGTCGGGCATCAATAACATCCACTCTAGGCCTAATGAACAGAAGCCTTAGCTAATCTGCATGCTGGCCATAAAGAAGATTTTGATCATAAAAATGCATTCTTTTATTACGATTTCACATGAAGCGACCATTGATTGATGACTTGGGCATTGTGATAAAGGCGCTGTAGAAGTCAATAGTAGGCGACGGGCTTCAAGTATGAATCCCGCAGATATATGAGTGGATAGTGCTTGCTTTGTTGAGCGATAAAATCTAGCTTTGACCGAAAATATTTAGGTTATAACGAACCTTTGAACTGGTAATTGTTTATTCATTGACCGCATCGGTTATATATGTGAACGTTGTTTAATAATACCTTCTTTGATCGTAGGCTCTTTGGGCCATATTGGGCCAAATCTGGCCACCAGTGACCCGTCTGGGAGTTAGAATTATAGGCAGCCCCTGGTATAAAACCAGTATTGCTAATCATAGAAGGGATTATACCAGCTCAAAATGACAAAATCATCTGTCGACCGCAAACCGCTTCCTTGAACCTCCAAGCCTTCCTTTACCACTATGTAGGAAAACTTAGTCCGCTACCTTTTGGTGTTATACCTGCTTCCGTTGTGCTGCATGTTGAACCAAGAAACCGGAAGACAAGCGAGGAACTGGAGAGGGAGAGGCACGAGGCAACAAAGACGCATTCGCTGACGGAGACATTCCACGGAAGACCAAGCAGCAGAGCCAGAACGGAAAGAAGAACCGTCGTAAACAGAGTACTCAGAGCAGATACTTTGAAAACCTGTTCAACAATGCAGTGTACTATAATGTAATGTATTCTTCTTCTTCTTCTTCTTCTGCCTCCTCCTCCTTCCCCTTCGTCTTCCTCTTCGTACTTCTCCTCCTCCTCCTCCTTATCATCATCATCATCGTCGTTATTATTGGGCCTATAGGCATTTTAGTTTAATGGCCCTTAGAGCCTGCCTGGGATATCAAGGACTTGCTCGTTAATGTAGTGTAATGTAATGCAATGTAACGTAGCGTAATTTAACGTAACGTTGTGTAACCAAGTAAGTAAGTAACATGTTATGCAATGCTATGCAACGTGTCTTTGCTGCGATCAAGTAATGAACAGGTGAACTGGTTACCACAGACCCAATCAGAATATGACTGCAGTAGGTAGCTGCGTGGTGCAGGTCATGCTGTATGTAAAGTGTGAACAAAAGGTTGTTGGAATTATAGTTTGTTTGATCTATGGTTATCAGTAACAGTTACAGAAGTGAGAGCAAAAAAGGTCGTTAGAATTGTGATCTGCATGAGATTTAAATAAACGTAACTGTATAAGTTTTATATAGCGACCGTATGGCCTCGACCTTGCTCATTTTTGCCATAAATTTATCGTGTGAGATCCTTCACCACCGCTGCCCGTTTGAATGGGAGCCACGCCATTTAAGTTCCCCGTGCATGGACCGTACTAGCCGGAGATTCAAATCTCTGAAATAAGCCACGTTCGGGACGCGAACCGCAGATCCTCACGCAAAGAGGCTCTTTGGAACACGCATTTACCGATGCAGTTAACTAGATTATTTTTGGCTTTCGTTAACAGCTACAGAAGTGTGGAAAAAGGGACAGGCGGTTCACACCTAGCAGCTGAACGAAGTGCTTTAAGGCTCAACAGCCGATTAAATCAATTAACTGGTGAGAAGGGTGATAAAAATTTCACACCTTTTTAGCAGCACTGGTGGAAAATTCCAATCCACCTGTGAATAAAATTAAGAAGATGCCGAATTCTCCGAACGTCTCCACCTGAACGATGCACTGCAAAAGTCGACAGCAATCATTTACTCAACACATGGATTCTTCAAGAGATTATGATTTTGATTACGATTTCACTTGAAACGACGATCGATTGATTCCTTAGGCATCATGATAACGGCGCTACAGAAGTCACTAGATTATAATTATTAGACTGGACTCTATATTACATCGAGTAGTCTCTCTTCGACGGTTAATCCGGCGAAGCTTAGTTTTGCAGATATTTTCTCAAAGAACTCTAAAATAGGCCTACACAAGTCTTACACGAGGCTGAGATCGGAGTCTTATGTAAAGACAGCTTCAGGGGCACTCATAAAATGTGCTATACAAATTTTTCATAAGGTTACATTAACCATTGCAAAGGATATACCAACAAACTGCCTATGGCTTAGCCTTTCAATAAATCTACAGTAGAATTTTGTTTTTCTTTGGGTGAATCAATAATAACGATTATGATTCATAAGTGAATGGTTCTTTTGTTTGTTTTCTTTGAGTGAATCAATAATAACCGTTATGATTCACGAGTGAATGGTTCATTTGTTCAATAATTCGCTAATTCTTTCGTTCGATCAGTCTGTAAGTAGGTCAGACTGTCAGTATTTTCTAAATTCATTTCAAGCGCCCTTGTCTCGAGTCTTTGCTTACGACGCCAATTAAGTTGTCTGAATAATAATAATAATAATAATATAATTAAATATAACAACAATAAAAATAATGCACCTTTTTTACCAAGCTAAACGTTGACAGACTAGTTACTCCAGAACAACGCTCCCCTAATCGTTCTACTAATAGTAAGAGTAATAGTAGTAGTAGTCATGTCATCATCATCATCGTCATCATCATCATAGTGAACTGAATCGCAGGTCTACTTGGATGCGGCTGAAAACGGCAGGTCCTAGGATCATTCCGCTGAAGACGTAGCCAAGGACTGACGGAAGATGAAGGTTGGAGCAGATCCATCCACTTACAGTAGCCACCGTCCACAGTAGAATCAGATCCTAGAATAAAGATAATGTATGTGTAGGTATGTATGCGTGTATCTCGACATTTGTATAGCGCCCTTCGACGGCTCCTCACAGGCCGTGGAATCAGACTATCACTGGAGACTTTAACACATTCCTTATCAACATATCCTTCGACTGCTGAATGCACTAGTGAAAGTTCAGCATCTTTTTTCGACCTCGAATAGTGCTATATAAATTGTATTATTATTATTATTATTATTATTACTATTATTATTATTGTTATTGTTGTTGTTGTTCGTTTAGCTCTAATTTTAATGTCCTTAACTAAATAGTGACAATAATTGGATACCTGGCGGATAACTATAATATGTAGTTACCTGTATGAGATATCGGTCGTCTTGTGGCATTGTGGAATCTTTTCCTCTTGCCAAAACAAACTGATTCTCATTGGAATCAATCAATCGAACAGGAACGGATTGAGCCTTCCGACCTCCTCCCACTTCCTGACGATTTCGATCGTACGGAACCCGAATCACAGTTTCAATATCCAAACCATTAGCCTATAATACGAAGCCATATAAGTGCATATAGTCTGCATACCAAACAGCCATCGACCTATAACCTGAATCCATTCTTGGCTCTGCTCCCTTTTACCTCATTGACTTCTGTACTTGGTCTCCTCGTAGCCGGGCCGTAGCATCCTTCGCTCGGCCACTCAGGATCCCCTGTTTGTCCCTCGAATGCGCACCGCTACTGCCCAGTCCAGAAGCTTCGCCTACCTTGGGCCCACTTGCTGGAATCGTCTCCCTCGAGAACTGCGACTTGAGCTCCTTTCTCTCCCCCTCTCAGTGTTCCGCAGGCGCCTGAAGACTGTACTGTTTAACAGTGATTTTACTCCTTCGGGTCGGAAGCACCTCTGTTGAGTTTATCCTCTAGGAGGCGCTTTATAAATCTCAAATTACAATTACAATTATAATTCACATAAAACACATTCAGACACAGAGTTAGCAAATGAGCTCATGCACACATAAATACATGCATGTATCAAATTCATACATACATGCATGCATCCCGCAAACAAACAAGCATACATACATACATACATATAGACACGCATACATACACATACAAACATACATACATGCATACATTCATGCATCCATCCATAAATACATACGTACGTACATACATATGCATGCACCCCATAGAATCACCGAAAAATAATTAGGGCTAAAATTATTAGGGGCGCCAGAAAAAAGAACTGTAAAAACATTATCGATAGCTGCCAGTTTTTGGCGAGGCCAGTATCATTTGATTGCGAAATAGTCTGGAGTCATTACACATGTAATGTAATGTAATGTAATGACGACAATTTATATAACATCGTAAGTGTCAGGCTACTTCTAGCGTGCTTTACAATGTCAAAAGTCAGCCCAAGTACTAAGAGTTATGCAGTAAATAGAATTTCTGCTGCTTTTCAAAAACAGGTCGACACTTTTTGACTCCTGAATGGATGCCGAAAGGCTGTTCCAGGCACGCGGGCCAGCGACCCGAAAGGCCCGATCACCCATTCTAGTCTTAGATGGTACACGGGCCCATTAGTAACAATCAGTTGGCAGGGTTACATCGTATACTGTCATAGTGGCGCTACATAAGTTCTTTGAGTGTAAATCAATGCCTACGTGTACGGATTCGTTTGTGTGAACGGCGTCCTTGAAGATGTGTTCGTCGACCTTGGCCTCAAGGTCATCTGCTACGTTGGACACTTCGTGCAGGAAGTCATCGATGACGCCTTTGACGTGTGTGTGATTTACCTTCTGCATGTTCTCCTGCAGACCACAATAAACTCTTCCTTATGGCCGTCGAAATTCATCATAGTCATCGTTATAGTTGCAATCACCATAATCATCGTCGTCGTAATCATCATCATTTCTGTCGTCGCCGTCGTAGTTGTTATCATTATCGTCACATTTTAAAATTAGTTGGCCGTTGTTATTAATGCTAATGTTTTCAAGACCATGATCATTGCCAGGAGGGCGATATCAGATTCATTATCCTCATTGTTATGATATGATTTTCAAGACGTTCCCAGTCCGGAACAGAGTGAATTGAACTCTTTAGCACATTGCTCTATATTACCAAGTATGTGAAGCCACATCTACTCTTAGTTAGACAAAAGTGTCTGAATTCGTGCCTCAGATTCAGATTTACTGATCTTGTGCGCGTAATAAATGCCAAATAATACTAATAATAATTATGTTGCGACTATTTTCTTATGTGGCTACCACTACATGAGATGAAGGTCTCTGTTTCTGTTATGTTTACACTACAGAGTTATGTAGCTACCTCTACCGCTAGTTAGATGTAGTTGTTTCTGTCATGCTGCAACTATCTTGTTATGTAGCTACCACTAAGTGAGATTGATATCACTGTTCCCATCACGTTTCAATACATAATTATGTAGCTACCGCTACTGCTAGTAAGACATCACAGTTTCTGACATACCGCAACTATTCTGCTATGTAACTAACACCATTCTAAGTAAACTGCGCTGCTTCCGTTATATTACATAACTGGCCAGTGTTTTGGACAGACGCGGGTGATGTCCATACCTCGGCCTTGACTAGAGCAATATACTCCTCCTCTTCTTTGAGCGTCGCATGCCGCAGAGCGTCCAGCCTCTTCCAGGCGTTTCCCGTCAGACTTAGAACGCTGCTGTAGTCTCCGCCACTGAGCACGTCCTCCAGCCACCGGATCGACTGCCAGATCATCGACTCCGTCTCGTCCAGCTCCTGCACGAGAATCCGAAGGGCGTCCGCCTGCAGGTGGCGCATTGGTCTTCGGTGCGAGTCCGTTTCGTCGTCCGGCTCCAGCTCCCCGATTCGCTTCTCAATCCGGCGAATTGCCATCGTCTTCTTCTGGATGAGTACGGTCAGCTTCTGGCAGGTCCTGTAGTCCCAGACCACCTGTCGCTGTTTAGCTCGAGGAACGCCCCCGCCGCCGCCACCTGCAGCTGTCGCAGCCTGTGGCATCGCACGCGAACTGATCCGTCTGACGTCATAACTGATGACGTCATCCTTGGCCCTGTCAGGCCTTTCAAGGGACGCAGTGAATAGGGACGAAAGCACAAGAATGAGCGTAACCAGAAACTGCATCTCATCTCAACGGATCAGCATAAGACCTGCGTGAAAAATACCAATAGACTTGCAAATACAATCGCTTGTGACTAGGCCAGATACAAACATACCTTTTATTGTGGCATGACCAGTGCATGTCACTCTTAAAAGTATATATGTACGCAGACATACATACATGTATTATTCACAGATGTATGTTTGTATGTATGTATGCTAGTATGTGTATGTATGTGTATGTATGTACGTATGTATGACATGTATGACGTATGTATGTAAGTATATATGATATACATACATACATACTAGCATACATACATACATCCGTGCATAATACATGTATGTACGTACGTACGTATGGATATATGTATGTATGTATGTATGATATACATACATACATACTAGCATACATACATACATACATAAATACATACATCATACATACTATGTATGTATGTATGTATGTATGTATGTACGTACATATGGATGTATGTGTATGTATGTACGTAGCTGTGCCAGTCGAATTTTCGACTGAAGCGCACAGCTGACAAACTGGGTTGAACTACGTTGCCAACTTTCCATAATTTTGTTCTCGAACTAGGTTATCAACTTAGTTCAATACTGTTCTTGTTGTAAATCAATTAAAGGCTATCGATTGTACTCCAAACTAAATGTATCTAGGCAGGGCGGAATTTGAATAGGCCTAATTATGTGGCTATGTTTACAATAGAATAGGTTGTTTGAAGTCGTTTAGAATAATACAAAATGTATTTTCAATATTTCTGACAATCTAATATATTAATCTTTAATTTAAGGCATCCAATCGGGTGTAACTAGCGAGAAAGAACATCAAGAAATCGCTACCCTAATCTAATCCAAGCTGGTTCAGTCTAAGCTTATCTGGTCTCATCTAAGATGAGTCGATCTAATCTAATCTATTTTGACCTGATCTAAATTGATCTAAGCAATGATCTTATCTGGTATAATCTGATCTTATCCTGCTCTAGATTATACCAGATAAGATCAGGTTAAGATCAGATTATATCACTCGACGATGACGACGACGACAATGACGATGGGCACAAGAATGAAGACGACGACGACGACTATAATGATGACGATGATGACGAAGCTGATAATATTACTTACAACACGACTCATTGAAGAAGTAAATCCACCTGGTTGCGAGCAGATCTATTCCATTCCCGAAAACACAGATCACGGTTGAGAAAGTAAGTAAGCTACGTGATTTATGTAGCTCTAAACGGCAAATCCTTTTAATACGTGGCCATTCAAGTTACCTATAGTAATGTTGGAATGTCACGTCAATGACGACACAGTCCTGAATGTGCTCGATGACTGGCTGTCTACGCCTGTAAGCCCAACAACCTGCGCTAGGTCTATTTCGCAGGCCTACAAGGCCTATAACTGCAGGAGAAACTAGGGCACGAAGGCCTAAAACGTGTATATCGATCAGCAGTGTTTAAACTATTGACTGATTCGATAAATAAATAAAATATAGCTCACGCATTAATAATATTACCCGTGACATGTAAGCTACCTACGGTCTCTTGGCATTTATACACGGATCTCTACGTAACAGCAACTGGACTGATCGATGGCCGTCTAGAGATTCTTCTCTAGTAGGCTAGTAACTGCACCCAAAACCAAACCATAGAATAGTGCAAAACTGACCGGCCACAGCTAAGTAAATTGTAAATTGTACACGTTTTTCTATAGCGACCGTATGGCCTCGACTCGATCGGTGAGGTCCTTCACCATTGCTACACGCCATTTAAGGTCCCCATGCACGGACCTTGCTAGCTCGATATTCAAATCTCTGGAATAAGCCACGACCGGGACGCGAACCGGGGATCCTCACGCACAGAGGCTTCCTTGGCGTACAGACCGCTTGGTTGAGAGCTCGCCTTGACACATGGATTCGAGCTTCCTCTGTAGAAGCAGCTACTGAGTCGGAACCCTGAGCAAGTCCTTCACTTGACCCAATCGATTGATGCCTTTCGTTGTTTTGTCTCAAAATGTAACTAAAATATAGATTTATGAGTACGTCGAACCCATAAAAGCTACATTAATCAAATGTGAACGTTTTCTATAATCGAACGTAGGCTACAAGATCGATCGTGCAATTTCCTATCACGGTACACTGCCTGATTCTTCGATATTGACCTGGAACCGAACCCATCTTGATATCGATTTTATTTTTGATTGAGCGCCTGTGAATAAGCTGGTTCTCGCGACTTAGCTTCCGTTAAGCGCTATAGAAATCTCGACTTAACTATTACGATAGGCTGCTATGGATCAGGATCAAACGAATTGCGTTCAACTTATAGGTGTCTCCTTAAAGACACGTTCCAAAACGTTTTCCCGTTATCCCAGGCTAGACCGTTTGTCAGACATACAGCCTAAACGTGCCAGTCATTGACCGAGGCGGTTCGATCAAGGCAACGGCGTAAACCGCGACACAATGGCCTGCCTAAATGTTAGGCCTAGATGACGATATGGCCGTCACGCATGACTTATGCTCATGTTGCATGGGCGTTTATTTCGCACATAGAGCTTAGTCATCGTGTCACACATTCTCTTCTCACTATCTCTTTCTGTCTGTCTGTCTTTCTGTCTTTCTGTCTCTCTGTCTGTTTCTCTGTCGTCAGCATAGCGATGCCAGTTAAGCAGTCAGTCAGCAAGCAGCGTGCATGCAAACGATGTGGCCTAAACAGATATGACAATCTGCCATGGCAGAGTATTTTTGCCAGGACGGTGGAAAAAACCGGTAATAACCGACAATAACCAGCAACCGTTCACTTTCGCCGGGACTAGTCTCCTTGTGGTCATTTGAAGTGATCCTACATAAAAGTTATAAAGGACAGAACGAACAATCGAACGAACGAACGAATGAATGATTGAATGAATGATTGAATGAATGAATGAAAAAATGAATTATCTATTGCATGAATGAATGAATGGATGAATGAATGAATCAATCAATCAATGGATTGAATGAATATTTGCTCGTGTGGTAATCTGTTTTAACTACGTATCTGGTCATTCTATTCCAAGCATCGTAAACATGATCAGCGCTTGACATTTTCATCATACACCCTCGTCAAAGCAACCCTGTTTCCTCTGAGGGAGTGGCATTCGGAAGTGCCCGGAATCTCATTGGCTCGCCAAAATCTTAGTTGCCTGTGCATACCAAATTGGCGGGAAACAAGGTCTAGTTCCAATGTGACACATTCCATGGTTGCTCCGAGCATGACTCAGTCGAAGACTGGAACAGGAGCGAGTAGCGCAAGCAGTTTCGGCCGTCTTGTTACTCTGCCATTGCTGGAACTGGCAGTCTCTTTGAATCATTCACTGGCGCCTTTATTATTATTATTTCTGCTTTTATTAAGCGCCACCATCTAATGACTAAGCAACATGCTCCATGCGCATTATGAACACGGCGCTATAGAAGTAGACTGTCATCCGCCATTTTTCCCTCTAAGCAAACCATGTATAGTCATCAAGCGCTTTTAAGAGGTCTTTTGCGGGCGCTATATTAAGAGTCTTGGTATACACATGCATACATACGTGTATGGACGCATGCATGCATACATACGTACATACAAACAATCGAGCAAACAAACATGCAACATGCATACAGACTGACAGTCCGTCATACATACAGACAGGTATAATAGATAAAAACATGTATCCAGGCATACATAGACACATACATATCTACATACTTACATGCATACTTACATACACAACTACATAATAAACAGACATGCGTACGTATCTACGTACGTACATACATGCATGTATACGTACACACATACATATCAACATATATACATGCATACATGCACACATACATACATACATACATACATGCATGCATGCATACATACATACACACATACATATATACATACATACATACTCCGAGCATTCGAGGCGTAAACGTTGAACAGCCCCTTAGATTGTTTGCGGTCTTGCATCATCCTTTCGCGGCTAAGTGATCATTAACATAAAGCCAAGTGTGACAGAGTATACGTCCATATACGTCCGTATACACATGAATATACAACATATACGTCCGTATACACATGTATACCCACGTACAGTCGTACACTCCCTTACCTAGCTTGGAACTCTCTTAAATTTGCGCTATATAAATTTTACAAATAAATAATAAAAATTACCACTGCTTATTAAATTTCTTAAAACCTTCAAAAACATTTTTGCCTGAATTCTTAGCGTCCTCGGTTGATTCTTGTCATAAACTAATGGTATTTTATAAATTTAGCTGATGAATGTACGTGAGAAACATCCCTTTACATTCGCTAGGTGGCAGACCAGTTCCATAACATGTCCATTAAAACAGCTTCGAATGATCCAATTGCATTCGCTAGACGTCGATAGGGAGAAATGAAATGTCCATAAAGTGACAAAATCGGTTCTAAGTGATTTTTATGCAGCACGTGTTTTTCACGTTTTCGACAAATTTCATCGAATATAAGACCAGATATGGACTTACGGCGTAGGAAAAACATCTACCGTCGTCAGAGAACAGGTAATCCATGACTTTGACGCAATACATTCGACGTTTACACGATACATTGACGGACTGTGAAGCTATCTGTGCCATGTGTTTCAGCCGACTGTCAAACACAGCGAAATTTCTTTGCCAGATTTGACTCTGAAAATTTGAGATTTTCAAAAGTTTCGATCATTTCGTTGAAACTTGGTGGATCTGATGCAGGACTCGAAACTACATGGGACATTGTGATTTTGGGGTCTGGGGATCAGAAATAACTGAGAAAATTGGGAAAGAAGTTGGCGAAGTAACGTACGTACCTCAGCTCCCCCGTCTGCATCCGCTGGTGGCCATACATAACTCCTGGTCACATGACTTGGCACCGAGCCAGTGAACGATTTACGGATCCATATAAACAGAAGTAGGATGGTGCGTGGAGATACAAATAGAGGAACGTACAGTGGTAAACAGACATACAAAAAGAAAGACGCCGCAGTGGCTTACAGAAAAACACAGGTAAGGCTACATAAGATATATTGGCTTTTAGTGCTGATATCTCTCCATCCAACTGTCAAGCTCTTTTTGAAACTGTTCAGACTTGGTGCAGATATTACTCCTTCTGATATTACTTCTTCTTTTGTGTATTATGGTGCTTCACAACAGATCTATCATTTATTAAGCGCACTGTTTAATGACAAAGCATTAACAGATGGCGCTGAGCAATTGTGCTGGAAGGATGTGCACAAAATCCCCACCCAGTTACCATCTCAATAAAGGATCGAACTCGCACGTTTCGCCTAACCAGATGAACGTTCAAACCAGTAGCCCACCGTGTCACACAAATGTTTCTGGTTACATATTCTTGCCGTCAAAATGACTGTGGACTGTGTCTGAAGCTGTAAAGTGTTCCTAGTTTTGTTAAGTTTGCCTGGATTTATTTGGTCTCAAAGAGGTCAGCGTAGCTTACGTCTGGACAACTCAGTCATCGTAATCGTAAACTCGAAAAGTTTTAAAGCGTTACTTTAAAGCTAAGCACAGGACACCAGCTTATTCACGAGCGCTGCGTCAAGTAGGTGGGGTTGTCCAAAATAGGCCATGTCAAGAACCAAGTCCAGTTGCCAGAAGACCAGAGAGAGGGGTAGAGGGGCTGTAAAGATGGAATGCAATACAAATGCAAGTTGATAATGGCCTCCTTACAACGTTCAGAAGGAATATGGGGCCAGTGACCTCGTCAATTCGCATCGGTGGACGTCTGATGGGAGGAGCATCTGGCTTATCCAATCTGAGCACCAGATTCCCTTCCTCTTCTTGCCTCTTCCTGGACTCATTTCCTCCGTAGGCTGTGTATGTGTCTTCTGGATTTCCTCTTGGATTTTCGACCGGACTCACCATGAAATTTAGCTTGGGCAACGAGTTTGCTTAGCAGCGACCATTGACTAATGCCTTGAGCATTAATACAGTGGCGCTATAGAAGTCCGTAGATTAGATAAGATTATACCAATAGAGCTTACACGTAAGCAGGATTTAGGGGACTCCGTGTTTTTAAGCGTTGCGTTGAGCTAGCCATTAGCAACCCGTTGTTATTTTGATCATGTAGGCTGTGGATGGTGTTGTTGTCAGACTTCTCTATTAATAGCTACTAATGGCGTTAACCGCAGAATTCTTGTGTGGGAATTAATAATTTCATTTTTATTGTTGATCTGAAATCGAAATTTAACTATTTTATATCACTCCAGGTCAAATACTGTGACACAATTATATCAAACTTTACCGCCCTTGGTAGGTCAGTGTTTTTCCGTCTTTTACTTTCATTATTTGTATGGGCATTTCATGACGAATAAACAGCACTGAAGATTTATATGGTACCTCAGTCTTAGCAGAAAGTAGCCATGTACTTACTTTAATATACTTACTTGTTAGAATTCGTATAGGGCAAGTACTTGTTAGAATTCGTATAGGGCAATTCGTTATTAAATTGTATGGCCTCACCAGCCTCTGAAGTGCGAACGATATCCCCTTGTAGGCGAACAAATTTTTATTTGTCGGAAATCCCCGATTTTATGCAGTGGAAGTTCCAGTGCCACTCTTCCTCAAAACATAACTCCTTGTATTTGTAGTTATTTTATTCGTTGCTTTTCGTTCAGAAATTACCCAGAAATACTCTTCTCAAAAAAGGAAGAATCGCCTATATCTTAGTAAAAGGCAGATTACTTTGCCAGAGGGTGGAATTCTGGTGGGAGACTTGCCTACCAAATTGTACTCTATTGGTGATATATAAATATTTCCAAATGTGCATGTGTGGGTTGTAGTCCAGTTGTTAACATACTGGGTTGTTAGCCAAGAAGTTGGGGGTTCAAATCCCTGCGATGGCAGAATGACATTTAGAAATTTCTGTTCCACTTGCAGGCCCGTAACAAACTGAGCTATGAAATAAATATACTGACCATGCACTGTTGGTGGAAAGACCAGAAGGTGAGAGAGAACGGCCACATGCCCTTATAGGCTGAGGCTATGATAAAGAAGTCAGTAACACTGTACCCATGATTTCTCTTGGGGCTAACTTAGGGGACTGCTCTGATTAGTCTGTTTTTATCTTTAAGTTCTGTGAGATGAAGTGCTGTCGATTTGCTTTTACCGGCTTAATAACAAAACCACGCTTTAAAACAATGTTTTTCAACCTCTGACAGAGCAAAAACAGTATAAGTATGGTAAATACGTAATCAATTGTACACATACGGATGCATTTTCTTGGGTCAGTCTGTTTGTATCTCTATAAATCGCTGTATCTCTGTTTATAGGCACGTTTAAATAACACGAAGTCTCTGTATCTCTATTTTTTTAATTACATTTATTTACTTTCTATTTGTATTTTCTATTTGTAGCACTGTATTGTTGAACGATAAAATGGAGGACCAACCCGTAGCTATGAAGCACTGCAGTAACTGGTAAACTGTTACATTTTATTACATTACAGATAGGACTTCCTAAAATGTTGAGGTGAATTAAGGGATCCAACTCAGTCTGGTAAACTGTAATTTCCGTTAAAATAAATGACATTATATTGCAAATGGTACTTCTGAAAATGCTTGGTGAGATCAGTTGAACTCATTTTGAGGATTAGAGGCAGAGCTATAGAAAACAAGAACAGCTGAAATTCTATCTATTATGTAACTCTTGGTACTTACGGTATGCTGACAACTGACATTGTAAAGCATTCTGGAAGTAGCTTGCTACTATATAAATCGTCGTCATTACATTACATACTCTCTCCTTCTAGCTGGAATTAATCCCTTCTGGGGAGGGGTCAGCCACACGAATCCTTTATCCATGGATCCACTGAGAAATATGTTTTTACGATCGGATACCCTTCCTGGTTATTGACTGTGGTCCTAGCCTTTGGTTCAAGCACCTGTATATCGAGGTCGTTCCACTATCCACCACCTCTGGATGTGTGTAATAGCAGTACAGCGCTGCCACATTGCATACATTACATTACAATGCATCACATATAGCCATGAAGCAATTACAACAAAAGCATTAACAGTTACTGCTGTTCTTAATGAACTGCAACATCAGTCAGCATAGCAAAGAATGCCTATGAAGAAGGTAATCAGAAGGTGAATAGAGGTACTCAGAATAGAGAAAATTTCAGATACTTACAATTATAGTGTTAATAAAATCGTCCAAAAGAGTAAAATTCATGTGGTTGACTTGATAAGCACAAGAGTTATAGGCAGACGGGGATGCAGAGTATCTCCAAATACACTTGGGAACAAACAGCTTAAATCCAAAGAAAATTGCACATTTTTTGGAACTAAAAATAGCAGCAACTAGATGTGCCACCAGCAAAATTCCAGTTAACATTTAATTTATGAGTTAAGTATTAGCATTCCAAGTGCAGGACCATCTGCTCTTATGAGTGAAGCAACTTAACTACAAATTGCTAGTTGTGAATTGTAATTTGAAATTTGTATAGCGCCTCTTAAAGATAAACTCGTCAGAGGCGCTCTCTGTGCTAACGATGTTAAATGTCATTAAGAATGGAACATTATTCCATTAGGAAACATTGCTCAGATGACTAGAAGAGTCACCAGCGGCAAGCTCATACGCACACGCAAAGCCCAACCAGCAGGTTCCCAACTAGAGTTGAATGAAGACAGCATGTTCGGAGTTTCTGAAGCACGTGGCTCGAGAATGAATGATGCATTGATATTAGAATCTTGGGTTTAGACTAGGTCCAGTTATATTGACTTATTCTTTGCACTGTAGCAAGAGAGACGTGGCTGAGACAAACTTCATCATGCACGAGATCCACTGTCGCAAGAATATTGTCCTTTGTTCCAAGTGCAATGAGCCAGTTCCAAAGGTGAGCATGGAAGAGCACATTGAGGAGAATCATGCGCTGGTCAACTGCGAGCTCTGCTCGTGCCTGGTTGAGCGAAGCCGTCTGGAAGAGCACAAGGTGAGGCACCACCGATAATAGTTCAGATTTTTTGCACTGCTTTCATAAACTGGTATGGTAAGGTGAGTGAATGTAAGGTAATTGTTTTGATGTTCTGGTAAGGTAACTAAGTAAAAGTAATTCTGTGTCAGAAAACTGTTGATTTAACTGTTAAATGTTTGTAATACCAGTAGTACTTTGAGGCACGCTTTTTATAGTACAGGATTATTCAGTTAGTTATTTATCAAACTATCACCCCATCTGTACTAGTGATTTTATTTCCAAAATTCTGGAGATGGTAGCTGTGAATCGTTTGGACTGCCACTTGTCATTCCTTACATGGCCTAGTCACTTTTGACACTACCTACCCCATAAATATGAATATTGAATATTTTTTCCATTGGCAACAAAAAACGTCATTTTATTTGAGCCTGACGCAGTCTGATGTTTATTTCAGCGTTCTTTGTGTTCGAAGCGATGCCAGGTATGTGCCTTTTGTGAACTCTCTGTCCCAGCTGATGATCTAGGAAAGCACGAGTCTTACTGTGGCACACGCACAGAACCTTGCACCAAATGTCTGCAGTACATCATGCATAAAGATCGAACGATGCATGAAGAATCAGATTGTCGCCTACCGGAGCGGATCGAGTCAGCGCCAAAGGTAGAGGCCGATCCATTTGATCATCCAGGTCATTCCTACTTTGATTATCCAGATTACTGGAGTGATTATCAGTCGTTTGCCAGTGAAGTCCAGCGCAGTGATATCGATCGAGCCAGATATGAACGATTTATGGCAGATGTATCAGATTATCGCGATACAACACTGAATCTGGCTGGATTTGATCCACGTAGGAATGCTGATGCTCGACAGAACAGAATTGACTTTGACAGGTTGCGCCGAGACAGGCAGACCGAAGAAGATGAGCTTTGCAATGACTTTTTAAAATTTGCTCAAGCAAAAAAATCAAATACTACAAAAGATTCAAAGGTGTCCAGGGATGTTCACTCGAACTTGGAGCCACTACAAGGTAGGAATTTAATTACTCTAGATTGCATTGTCATTATATTTGCTTTCTCTAGTGCTTTCTTTCACTGTGCAAAAAAATGGCAAGTAGTTGCCATTCCTGATGTAGTTCGTAATATCAGGAAATTGTGTCAATCCCAAGGATCATATTTACATTGCTTGATATTACATCGAGCTTTTTACATGCAAAAGTTGACTCTTTCAGCACTGTAAACTGTACTTTATTAGCCTACAACACTGTAATATTTGCCAGATTGTCATTGGCTAGAAAGTTCGTTCATCAAGGGCAGTTCTAGTTTTTGGCACAACCAGAGAAAGGCAGTCGGATGCTTGAAGTTGATTGTCTACAAAACTTGATCATACGTTTGCACTTTGCATTGCATGGCACGTGGATATCGTAATTAGCATAACCGCATGAATATTTAAACAGATAAAATTTCAAATATTTACTATAACATGTGATTCCAAACTTTATTATTATAATCATTATTTCTGTATTTATTAAATGGCCACTATCTAGTGACAAAGCATCAACTGATGGCGCTGAGCAATTGCGCTTGAAGGACTTGCTCAGTAATCATCTTATGGGAGGCTCAAACCTGCACTCTCCGCATTGGAAGGCAAGCACCCAAGCCAGTTGGCTAACTGTGGCTTAAGAGTGAGGAAAACATAGCTGTTATTCAAGAAGTATGGAATTTGATCATTTTTTTTTTAATTGTGACAAAAAGTACAACTGATTGCAGAAATTATACAGATCACTTTACGAGGCTGCAATGGAAAATGTATGATGTTGATTCGGTTGATCAAGTTCTTGCTTCGTTAACTCTAGTATAACTTACTGGAAGAGTAAATTTTTCCTGCCAATTGTGTTGCATATTTAATTGCATCTTGTTGTGACAAAACCTATGGATTTTTTTAATGTTCGTTTTCAGCTCAGTTTTGGAAAATGTTTTCTGTGAACTTTTGATGTTGTCTGTTTTTTCAGCAGATATAAGTCTCCTTCCATGTGAGTTCTGTGATGAAACGTTTCCAGCTGATGTGATCTCTAAACACCAGGTTTGATTTCCATCAATACATGTGTTGTGATACACACCTACATATTCATACATACATACTTACATACATACATAAAGATATGCAACCTTCGAGAAGTTCTGTTACAATTACTGTTACAGATATCTATGAACACGAGGTTTGCTTCCCATCAATACATGTGTTTTCATACATGCTGATACATACCTACATACATGCTTGCATACATACAAGTATGCATGTAATGTAATTACAATTTCTATAGCATCACCAGTAGCAAGTTGCTTTTAGGGTGCTTTACAAAGTCAAATGTCAACACTTGTATTAAGAGTTACATAATAAATAGAATTTCAGTTGATTTTAAAAATGAATACCATTGACCTACTGAATAGATGCCAGAAAGCTATTCCATGCATACAGGCCAGTGACCTGAAAGGCTTGATCACCAAATTTAGTCTTATTTGCAGGCACGAAGACATTGGAAGATTTTGATGATTGTAGCCAAAGTCAGTTAGGGTCAACAGTGCTTGGCTTGATGCAGTCTGCAAGAAAGTGTAATGCACAGTAATGGAGACATCTGGAAAACTAAAAGACATAGTTTGAACTTGACTTGCCGATCCTAAACCACTGAAGATGGTCTTATATTGCTTTTTTAGGAGAGAAAGAAAGCTCACGATCTTGAATATGTCTGTGAATGTTCTGGCCATATTTGCATATCTGCTGTTCGTAGCAACTACTTTTACGCGTGTTACCCTTCCTGTCAAAATCTTATTGGTTGATTGGTTTATTTTCGTGCTTTTGGACTTGTGGTATAGGTTATTTGCAGTTCACAGTTTGATGAACCTGATTTCAAAGTGAAGCGAGACTATGGATCAAACCTCTTGAGTGATCATTTTGCTGAGCCTCTGCCTCCTAAAAGGTTGGTGTTTTACTGTTACTAAGTAAGAACAAACTGTAAAACAACTGTCGTTATTTGTTCATTAGTCATAGGACAACTGGTTTTAGCAGTGACTCATGTTAGGGCAGTGCTAACCTAAGTATAACGTAAGGTTATTGCTTATTTATCGTGTGCTTTATCAGCAGTAGTCCTGGGGTTGAATGTGTCTCTGCTGGGACACAAATAGAACAACAGCACTTTAACAACTGGACGGCCTTTATTTATGGGTTATATGGTCAGATACTAGTTGTCAGTTTCACATGACACACCAATAATGAGCAAAAATACGTGTTGTAAATGCAACCTGTGAATGTACCCGTTTTTTGTCTGTAGTTACCATATGGCTTTGACCCTGCTCAGTTTCAATGAATTAATCAGATGAGATCTTTCACCACCATTGCGGTTTGCCCTTGAACTCCCCAGTTGGGTGTTGTGCCCCAGTGACAGTTATTACTGGTAGGGTTATAGGTAGGTGCATTGTGAAATACATAAGCTGATTAAGGAAAGAGTTAACACATTTGTTAATATGCCTGTGTAGAGATTTCTTTATTCAGCTGAGATACACACACAACCCCAATAATCCAAGAGCAGCTGTAGCATTTCAGCTTAAGTGTTTACTTTCACTGAATCCAAAAGTACAGAGCTGAGTGAACTCCAGGTGGCCAGGTATCCCTTTAATGGTCACCCATCCAAGTACCTGCAGGTTCAGCATCATTTAACTGTACTGCATCTGCCAGCATTACATAACCAGCATCAAGCCACCACCCAACTAACGACCTAGTAACTCACATTAGGGTCGTAGTTACTATATTTGCAGCAACTAATATTAGGAAGCAACAGTCCCTAATTGGCCAATTTGACCAATGTTAGATAGCAACTGTAAGTATTTGGCAAGTGACTTGTATTACAAAAACAGCTACTAAGCAGTCTGCAACTATTATAATAGTATTTGGGCTTGTTTTTGACTGTTATGACAGTTCTTTTGTGGAGTTAGTGAATGATGAAGCGGCAATGTTGCCATGTGAATTCTGTGAAGACCTCTACCCAACCGAAGATCTGATGTTCCATCAGGTATCCTGTCAGTCAGCCAACTGTTGAGCATTTATATAACACCGTTCTTTAAAGCAGTGGTGTAGAGTGGTCATATTTAGCAGTGACAAATGTTACAAAACAGACAGGCATAGCTACAAAGAGTGTGAACTGTTGTCTGCAAGTAACGGTTTGGTGCAAGTGAGGGTGTTCACTATTTGAGCAATGACTAATTTTGTGGAAGCAGTTAATAGTTGACTGTAGCTGATTTTAGGGAAACAGAACTGTATTATGTATTCAGTTTCGGAGTTACTGATCTTAGGGAAGAAGTTACTGTTTTAACAGTGGCAGAACAGGTAAGAAAAACTTTATTATGTAGCCTGGGTCTAAACTTAGGAATGCAGTTACTGTATTGACAGTGACAGGTTAGAGAACATTTACTACAATGGAGCGTCCTTCTAATGCGCGTTTGTTGGCATTTCAAGTACATATCCTGTCTTATGATGAGATTTGTTTAAACTTAATTAAATTTGGGATCCTGATTGCATTTTCAATAATTTTGTTGCAGTGAAGCATGCTATACAGAAGTTGTGGAGTATTTAGGTCATGAGTGACTCACTCAGTAGCCCAAAGAACAAGAGCCAGCGAGATGGGGTCTACACCTTATATAGCCCTAGTGCTATGGTTCCCTCTGCAATGGCTCTTAGGCCTCCCTCACAATGAAAGCACAATGAGAGGCCTCAGTTCAGCTTGCTGGTCAACTGCTAGATCCAGCTTCTTTTATTCTTAATGCTCCTGTGCTGGTTCTAATAGCACAGCCTTGTCTTTAGCCTACCCTCCAACTACTATCAGATGAATCAATCTAATGAGACTGAAGCCCCTTAATTTGTATTCTCTTTTCCTGATCTGTAGTGCCAGTGTCTAATGCATCACCCAGCGGAAATAGAATCAACATAGCTAGTCAGTTAAAACCCCTCAAGAATATAGTGTCAGGTAAATATAGGTCATCCCCCAATGTTTCACAAATTCACAGATAACTTGGTTAAATATTAATTCGACATCAGCTTGGAAACAAGGAGTGAGGTACTTTGTTTCCTCACAAATATTTTAACTGAATGTGTAATTTCTCCTTTATGCAGCAGCTTTGACAGTTATAAAATCGTTTTTAATATAAAATGTTTCATTAACTTGTAAGAAATTTATTCATTTTGTCATTTACTTTAATAGATGAACTGTGAAGTTCGCCAAATGATTGCTGGTGATGAACCTGAAGTTCCTTCCGAAGACCTAAGAAGACCTCCTTCTTTGCCATCTGGTCTGAACCATGCAGGTAACGTGAGCAATGCCCCATGCCCTCTGAAACCCAGTTCTTCCATTCCTCTTCACCTTTCACAGCTTGGAATGGACTCCAATCCATCATCTGCACCTCGGAAACCGATTCCTGCAGTGACTGGATATTGCCAGAAAATCCCAGCTGCTAGCGGTACTCGAACTTCGTATAAGATGTCCTCGAATTTGGTAAAAACACCAGCCGCAAAGCAACCATGGATGGAGGATCGGGCAGGTCACGGTAACCGAGAGGTGCAGCCAGGACGTCGGACTGTGGAAACAGTCCGTGTGATCCCACTGGGACAGCAGGAAATGGCTGCAATGCAGAATATTCCATCGCAGGGAAGGTCTTTGGCCTTCAGACCAAATGCAAGAGGTGACGCTTTCTTATGTTTTCACTTTTTTGCTGTTTATTTATTATGGGTGTGTGACCCTCATTTTCTGATTCCATGTGAATTAGGGCATTATATTACAGCTATTTCTTTTGTATGCTGCTGACACAGTATGTGAGATGAAAGATAAGGTAACATTATCACTCAGTAATTACATTCAACTGTCAGTGTACTTGATCATAAGGCTTGAAGGATCAATCAGCTAAAGTGCAAGATGACGCCATAGTTGGACAACAGGAGAGACTTTCCCACATGCAGATGTGATTGTCAATTTCGCATTGTATTTGAACCTCAGATGAAGAGGGGAAATGCTTTAACAATCTATCGTCATGCCACCCCATGAAAAGAAACTGTGCTGAAGCTGTACTGTTATTCCACTAGGTTGACAAATCCACTCTTGACAGCTGGCAAATTGGAGAAAGCTGAAGGCAAGCTGTAGTGGGTAAGCCAGCTCAAAAGGTGAAGTCTGAGTTCAGATCCAGTTGGCAACAGAACACTTCAGAAATAACAAAGTGTTACTGGTCAGATGTTACTGCACAGGCTTTTACTTGTGTGGTTTACTGTATGGGTGTTGCTTGACAGTTCTGCTTCAAGGGTGTTGATCAGCTGGAAACTTTCAACTAAAGCCACTAATAAATGCTTGGCTGCAATAACAGTTTATGTCCTTCTGTAGGTGCTGCTCGTGCTACTCATCGTCCAGGTATCCGAGGTAAACCAGCTAGCGTGACGGAAATTCCTGCCTCTACATTATCCGAGTCAAATCGTTCACGAATGACGGCAACACGACCTACAGGACCAACTCGTACTGATCATGTAACAGGGTAAGGACAGGTTGTCCTGTTATTGTATTGTTGTCGTGTCTGTCTTTCTGCTGAAAGGACAGGTTGTCCTGTTGTTGCATTTTTGTTGTTGTGTCTATCTTTCTGCTGAAAGGACAGGTTGTCCTGTTGTTGCATTTTTGTTGTTGTGTCTATCTTTCTGCTGAAAGGACAGGTTGTCCTGTTGTTGCATTGTTGTTGTTGTGTCTGTCTTTCTGCTGAAAGGACTGGTTGCCTGTTGTTGCATTGTTGTTGTTGTCTGTCTTTCTGCTGAAAGAACAGGTTGTCCTGTTGTTGCATTTTTGTTGTTGTGTCTATCTTTCTGCTGAAAGGACAGGTTGTCCTGTTGTTGCATTTTTGTTGTTGTGTCTATCTTTCTGCTGAAAGGACTGGTTGTCTGTTGTTGCATTGTTGTTGTGTCTGTCTTTCTGCTGAAAGGACAGGTTGTCCTGTTGTTGCATTTTTATTGTTGTGTCTATCTTTCTGCTGAAAGGACAGGTTGTCCTGTTGTTGCATTCTTGTTGTTGTGTCTATCTTTCTGCTGAAAGGACAGGTTGTCCTGTTGTTGCATTGTTGTTGTTGTGTCTGTCTTTCTGCTGAAAGGACTGGTTGCCTGTTGTTGCATTGTTGTTGTTGTCTGTCTTTCTGCTGAAAGAACAGGTTGTCCTGTTGTTGCATTTTTGTTGTGTCTATCTTTCTGCTGAAAGGACAGGTTGTCCTGTTGTTGCATTTTTGTTGTTGTGTCTATCTTTCTGCTGAAAGGACTGGTTGTCTGTTGTTGCATTGTTGTTGTGTCTGTCTTTCTGCTGAAAGGACAGGTTGTCCTGTTGTTGCATTTTTATTGTTGTGTCTATCTTTCTGCTGAAAGGACAGGTTGTCCTGTTGTTGCATTCTTGTTGTTGTGTCTATCTTTCTGCTGAAAGGACAGGTTGTCCTGTTGTTGCATTGTTGTTGTTGTGTCTGTCTTTCTGCTGAAAGTTTCTTTAACTAGTTATGTGTGCAGTGCTTCTGCCAGGTACTTAGAGGTGCTATATCAAGTGTATTGATACATACATACACACTCATTTAGACAATGTCCTTAAGGCTAATAATGTTCTTAGAGATACGTAATATATGAGCGACTGCCTTACGTTCTCATTTTACTGTAACGAATTTTACCTTACGTGCTTTACCTCTTTAGACCTTACCTTAGTTTATCTGGCATTACCTTACACGCTCTTATTTCAGCACAGCCTATGCCTTAAACACCAACTTCAATCAGCAGCAGACAGTCTGTTGGATCTAAGTAGTATCTTTTCTGGACAAGGCAGTATTAAAGTATCCCACCCTGTAACACAGTTAGCCCTGCAAGATCGACAGGTTAGCCTAATCTCTGTTGGAGTATGGACATCTGCAAAGGGTGTGGGGAGGAGCAATGCCTTATGCAGACTAATGTTGACAAGGGGAAAGGACGGGTCAAAGTTTGTCCTTATTTTGTGGATGTACTATCTGGACGACCCCTGAGAGGACCAGTAAACTTCAAGTTATTTTCTGTGTTTGACTTACACAGCAGACCAGCTGTTGGAAGACAGGAGGATGCCGGAAGGTCCAATTCCCAGAAAAAGGTAAATCCTTGGCTCTAAATGAATAAATGCATCATCAGTAGATTAATTAATAAATATATAGGAAGTTGATTCCTTTTGGAAAGAAAGATTTAACAGTTTGTATAAAAAGTATTACATAACTATGAAGCAACTAAAAGTATATTACCCGGTAATAGAGTTGTACATTTGTATACACCTGTTGTGGGTTTTTGTAATTTTTT
Source organism: Norana najaformis (assembly GCA_964023275.1). Taxonomy (NCBI): domain Eukaryota; kingdom Metazoa; phylum Annelida; class Clitellata; order Crassiclitellata; family Hormogastridae; genus Norana; species Norana najaformis. The sequence continues at coordinate 6,443,309 of OZ029929.1, forward strand.
CAGTTAAACAGTATTAATACAATACAATACAACTAAAATTTGTTAATGCCCTCCTTACAGAGTTCAGAAGTGCACTTGAAGCCAGGTTATGCAAAGTATTAAGAACCATAAGCAGACTGGAAGAGGTAAGTTTTAAGGTTAGAGGTTAAATATGTTTAGGTTTTTTGACTGGCATTCTTTACTTAATTGACAATTCAGTAATTTATTTGCGGTAGTAATGATCACTTAGGAATGAGAAACTTAAGCATAAAATATATATTTAAAGAATCAGATGTCATCCCACTAATTAGTTGTTGGAGCATGTAGTTTTAAGATAGTAACAATATTGCACCAGTGGAAGGGCAAAGGAAGCTGTTTCATTTTTAATTCAGTAGAATGTTCTTAATTAAGTTATTTATCAATACATGTATGTACATATTTATTGATTGTCACTGGTGTAAACAGCAGATCAGGCTGCTTTTAGAAAAGTGACTGCCTGTTTAGAAATTAAGTTTCTGTTTACAGTTAAATTGAATTTGAAATTTAGTTGTAAAGTAAATAACTGATGTGTTGTTTATGATTTTAGAACTCAAGAACTTTACCAGATCCACCAAGTAAATCTTAACAGTGATCCCAAGAAGCTATCCCGCAATCAATAAGCCACATTTCTTTAGTTATGCATCTGTCTCCTGATATCCAGTATCTGAAATCAGAACCTGGTACTTGAGTATGTGATAAACAACATTTGCTATCAGATTTTTGGTACCAGACTCTGCAGTTCTGCGTATCTAGTGTTAAGCATACAATTGAAAGAGTTCCATGTCATTTTGTTACTGTTGAACACTAGACGGTTTGTGATAGTTGGCACTTAATATTTGAAAAATACTTCATTAATTTTATTGTCTATTTGCTCTTCATTACTAATATAATTAGCCTAATACAATTAAAGTTTGTGCTTTTGTAGTTTATCGTTTCATGAGTGTTCATTGAATAAAAGAAATCTTGTCATATAGGTAAAGAAAATAGGTAATGTAAGTGTTCACTTGCTAGACAGCTGTAAGTGTACACGTTTTTCTATGGTGACCATATGGCCTCGACCCTGCTGATATTTCAATGATCTTTCAAGCCTTATGATCAAGTACACTGATTTCAGGTGAAATCCACCACAGCTTCTCATTTGACAGGGCCCCACGACATTTAAGGTCCCCATGTAGGGACTGTTCTAGACCAAGAATAAAATCTCAAATATAGCCACAATTGGCATCCTTGAGCGCTTGATCGTCTGAGCATGGTTTTGGAGCAGAGGGCTCTTTTGGCCTAGATTACGGACGTGACAAACTATCCAAAAACTGAACTTTTTCTTAAGGTTTGTATGGTTACACGGTTTATCGTTATTTATAACAAAGTAATTAACTGATTAATGCTCTTTGATCACATGCATGCACTTGTACATGCTGCAGCTGCTGTACGTGTGGTTTCTCTTTCAGTGCTGTTGGATTCTATTCCAAGCTGTGTTCAAAATTTAAGGGATTCCATTCCAGAAATGCCATGCTGTGACTTTGGTTACTGTACCTCTTGGTAATACAGTACCTGTAATTTATTCAAAGACCTGCCAAGTGAACCAAAAGGCAAGTTCGAATCTGGGATCAGCTCCTTGAAATCCAGAGGGCACAAGGTTACAGTGAAACAGCTTTAACATTTGGCCATCGTCTAAAGACTAAAGGCAAACTGCTTCATCGGCCAGAGACAGTAAACATGAGGAAAACCACTTATTAGCCTTGTCCAGTGCTAGAAAGTGCGTAGATATAGCCTCCAAGAAATGTTTCTTTATTACAGTATATGGAATATCTGTGATAAATTGCAGGAAACATAAACTACTGGTTTATAAAAGATACGCATATGTGTTTTCTGTGCATGCTACTTGTATATGACTGCGATCGTAATTGTAAACTCGAAATTTCCTAAGCGCTACTTCAAAGCTATGCGCAGGGCATCAGCTTATTCATGAGTGCTGTGTCAAGTCATCGGGGTTGTCCAAAGATGCCATGTCAAGAAGCTGTTAGGGTGGGTTGTGTTTAAGCTGAGAGAAATAGGTGGGCAGCGGATTCAATGGATCAGGGTGTGATTTCTTTAAAAATTGGGACTTCAGTTTTGAACGTAATACCTCGGGAGCAAAAGACAGTGTAATAGATATTTTCAATGTTTGTGAACTTTACCTGCATTTCTTATTCATTTCCTTGAGGTTGGACTCTGCTTAGATACATGTAATCTGTGATGTAGGCCCCCCTGTCTGCTGCACTAGCACTGCTTTTTTGAAGCTGTCTTATACGAATTTCCAATTATGATTACAGTTACAGTTAAGGATGTGGGGTTATAAATAATTTTGCTGTAGAATACAGAATACAAAATTCAATCCGTTAGAGAAGCCAGGTTCAGATTTCGACCTGGATTTTCTAACAGATTATGATTTTGACTGGGAATTCACTTGAAGCGACCATCGATTGATGCTTTATGCATTATCATAACATTGCTACAGAAGTTATTGTAATAGATTAGACTAAAATTCTTTGGTGTTTCCTTTTATTCAAAGTATGCATCTTCATCTTTTGTATAGCACACGCAATGTCCATTTTCGTCATCCACGTTTTCCAGTATTTTCCCCAACCCTAACCATGGCTCTAACCCTTTTCTACTGTCCACTGATTAGGCCCCCTATTTTCTTAAAAATACTTCCAATTGTACTCTGGACTGTCAGTTCGACCTAGGTACAGAGACAACGTATCTGACGATTCGTTGGTGATTTGTCTACTTAACGCCGTACTTCTGAGCAGCTTTCTTTCCGGCTTCAATGTAGAGCTTCGCCGCTTCGTCCCGACTCAGTCCTACAAAGACATCAGTTATGCATCAGCTATATGAGGTATTTAGTTAAGATGGTCTAACATGTGCTATATAAATATCCTGGTATAATTATTATCGCACTCGCACATGTACTGATACATAGCCTACATAATTAGGCTATTCAATGCATATGCAGATATGTAGGCCTATGCAAGTAGCCTATGCAGGCCTACATATGTATGTGTGCATATGTATTTGTGTAGTAGTTTTTTTAATGTTTAATGACATCTTATGCCATCAAAGGCAGATGACATTGCCCTCCTCCTTTATCCAGGCTTGGGACTGGTACTACCCAACTAAAGGCAATGGTGGAGTTTTATTTATGTATGTATGTATGTATGTAGCTGCTGATGTATGTACAGTGCAGTTCGTTTAAGACGAAAGACAGGGTACCAGCGTAAATATTTTGTCTTAACCGAATTTTGTATTAACCGTTAGGCAAACATAAGCGCAGCATGCCAACCAGAAACACGTAATGGGTGCACGACTTGCCATGCAGCAGCAAATGACGCATTACTGCAGATAATCGTTATCGTAATTACGAGATTTCTACAGCGCCCAACGAAAGCCGCGCCGCGGGGACCAGCTTATTCACATGCGCTCAGTCAAAATAAAATCGATAGGCAAAAAGGGTTCGGTTCCAGGTCAAGATCCAAAATCAGGCAGAGAGATAGCGTGGCAGCTACGATGGGTGATGTTTGGGATTGAAGCAGAGAGGGAGATAAGAGGAAGAAGGGGCGTCAGGGTAGGATCTTTGAAAGAAGAATGTTTTGAGTTTTCAGTGAAAGGCGGCCGATCACGGTAGGCTACGAACTTTCGTGGCCATTTTTTAGACACGAAAGTAAACCAGTAGTCTGTTTCACGCTGGACCAGCAAGCGAGGGGTATTTTAAGGTTTTATGAAAGGGCTAAGGCCGATACATTCCATTATGACCCTATTTCGACAGCGAATCCTAATCGGTCTCGGTGAGGGACGGGCGCGTCAGACAGCGAGAAGCCTTTGAACGAGGGTACATCACATGTAAATGTACGTGCTGATTGATTTGGGGCGGATTCCTCTGTAGTTTGCAAGGCGCTGACCATTGACGAATGTCTTCGCCATATGGTAAAGGCTTGTCAACGAGGATATTAGGTTACTCGAGAAGAGTTCTGAAAGTTACATATATGTCTGATAACAGCAGGCACTAATCTGGCTAAGATATTCGAACTATCCAATGCGTCTAGCTATAGGGCACTTCCACTGTGGTTACATATCTCAATACCATAAATGTGCCACATGAATGGCTTAATGTCCTTCATTGTTAGACAAAATATACCCACGAATGAAATGGACACATTAGTGAAGACAGCTATAAAAGTTTACTTCCTATACACAGGCATCATCATGGTAATTTTGATATCTATGGTCTCATGCACCAACGCATTTTGATGCCTCATGCTATGACCTGCGAGTCTCTTACCGGCAAGCAATCACCCAATTACAGTTTAAACATGTACGCTATCTTATTCCTCAATTGGTGACATTCATCAAAGACGGTCGCTGTCAAACTATTTTAGGCGTTTACGGAAATGCGAACCCGAAACCTTGCTGCAAGCTGCAGCTGTTGTGTTTCCGTCAACATTTCGTCTTATGCGACGGACTTGGCATTGAAATAAATCCACGGGACCAAAAACTATTTTCGTAATAACCGATCTTTTCGTCTTATGAGTTTTGTCTTAAGAGAATAATTTAACGTTATTATCGATTAATATCGGAACGGACCAATTTGTTATTTCGTATTAAGCGATATTTTGTCCTATCCGTTTTCGTCTTAAGTGTATGTATGTGCGAAGGCTCCAACATCATATTTTTCTGTCATTTGCCGAGCCAAGCAAACTGCATTGAAAGGTTGTCCTGTTGTTCAGCTGCTGTTGTCCATTTCTAATCTATTCTAACAACTTCTTTAGTGCCATTATTGTCGATGGTCGCAAGGATCTTTTAAAGTTTAGTAAAAAGATCCACTAAAGCGGGGACAGTATTTCGCTGAGGGCTGTTTTTGACAGAGGAGTTTATTAAATGAGCATTTGCAATATCTTAAGCCCTACTTAATAGCTTTTGGCAGTCGTTTAATAGAGCCAGAAATTATTCACAAGCTGACCATTATTTGCATGGATGTGTGGTACTGTACTCCTGTATAGGCTTAGGATACATGTGCACACTCCCAGCTTATTCATCGGCAACAAATAGGTTAACATTTAGTGCCTAACAACCTATTTACCACAAAAACAAATAATATTTAATTAATATCATTGCAGTTTATAAGTTTGAGAACATAAGTTGCTGTAAGTTGATGTGTTGTCTGTCTGTGTGTCTGTCTGTTCTCCCAATTATCTGCAAGTGCACGTCTCTGTCTTCGTCCGTCCCTCCTTGTCTTCCTCTATCCATTGCCCTATTTTTCCTACATCTATCGCCCGTTCGTCTGTCCTTTATTTCCCCTCTGGCCATTATCTCTAAATCAGTGTCGATGCCATCGGTAGCCATAGAAAAACGTGTACATTCACATTTAAATACAGTACATTCAGTAGTCCTGCAAGCAGACGGTAAAGATATTCTGCATGAATCTTGACCTGGAACCGAACCCTTTTGCCTAGCGATTTTGTATTGACTGAGCGCCTGTGAATAAGCTGGTTCCCGCGACTTAGCTTTTGTTGGGCGCTGTAGAAATCTCGAGATTACGATTCTGCATGGCACTTAGGCCTACCTTTTCGCTTTTGCCAGGCCTCGTACTTGGCGTGGCCTAAGAAGTCAGTGACTGAAGGTTTCGCTGCAAACGAGAAATAAAAGTATGTAAAGTATGTTTAAAACTGTTTAGACGTGGCTTGCAACCAGAAACATCTGCCTGGTTATTATACACGTTTTATCATAGTCTACTGTTATCTTATTTGCCACATTTTGATCACTGTCATAATTCGCCAGTTATGTCAGTGGACCAATGGCGGCTCCAGGATTGCTTGCGTGGGAGGCAAGGGCATTGCCAGAGGGGCGCAACATTCTAGCAGTCCACCATGCACGGAACTGGTCTAAGGGGCGCAGGCATATAACTAAGAGGGGCGGGGGGCGAACAGCCCCACGCCTATAGCTAAATCCGCCACTGCAGTGGACACTCTTGCCACATGGGTGTCTGGTGTTTTGCAGGCATTCAGTCTGAGAACGCGGGCACTAATGTGGCTCCGAAGTTATGTAAATCAAACTGCAGCGCAAAAATTAATGTTCTGTTAATTAAGATAATCTGATGCTACTATGGTTCTCACAGTTTAACAACATCTTAGGGCATCAAACGCCGTTGACGTCGGAAGGAAAACAATTTGTAATGGTTCTCACTGTTAGGCATACTACAGCTATGCTGCGAGAAAAACCTAAGTTAATAGGCTTACAAGTACTCTCTATTACACTTTATCATACCGCCCGCTAGGTGGCATGGCCCAGATGCTTCTTTGGCCACCACCCACGCGAGTTACACAACAAAACTAGGGTAGTCATATCTTAATTAGTGTAATCTAAGTTCTGAATGATATTACTATTATCACGTCGCATAATAAGTAATTAATAACTGATTAGTTACCGATGTTGCAGTCACCAACTGTAGCCTGTTTGTAGAGACTGTACATCTCAGCGAATTCCTCGTCTGTTGGTCTCTTGGCCAAATCGCGTACGTTCGCGGCAATCTTTTTGAACTCCTGACCAAAAAAACATCAATTCAACCGTAAGCGCAATATAACTGATTGTATAAGTGAGGAAGCGAGTGAGGGAGTGAGGGAGTGAGTGAGCCAGCCAGTCAGTTGGTCAGTTAGTGACACACTTTTGAGCTCATGCAGCAAGGTATCAGTTATACGCAGGCACATTTGGGTGGGTGAATGAGAGTGAGTGAGTGAGTTATTAATTAGAAACTTCTAGAGCGCCGGTGTTTGATGCACAGGGCGTCAACCGATGGCGCATAGGTTGTTAGGCATACTACAGCTATGCTACTACTACTGTCACCAGCCACCCAGACAGCTCAAGAACCCAAAATAATATACAACCTCTACGTTGCAGTTGTTGAACTTACCTCGCTGTCAGCCATGTTCGCTTCTTCCCTAAGTCTGACACTAGCTTTGTGTTCGAAGCCCCTGAAGCCTTCTTCACGTGAGTGGCGGACCCACTCCGTCCTATATATGCAGTCACTGAGTCCTTAGAAACCTTGGAACTTTGGATTGCGATCTGGTTAGGCGCTGTCACCCATATATAGACCTTTATTGAATAGCCCCGCATTAGGTATAGGCCTATAGTATTAGGTCTATAAATCATTAACGATAGCCAGAAAGTTTGGTTTGGTCAATATGTGTGCCTCCCCCTGGCTGTATGTGCGCATCTCTCTATATCGTTTGGCCTCCGGTCTCTGTCTTGTCTGTCTGTGTGTCTGTGTGTGTGTGTCTGTCTGTCTGTCTGTCTGTATATGCAGTTTCAATTGGGTCTTTCTTCTACTCGCCAGCCCTGCTAATCTCTCCCTCTCTATATTGCCCTCTTATCGCTTCTCAATATCTTTTCCTCTCTCCCTTATCTCCCTCACTATCAACACAAGTTATAATCGGCCTATACAACAATTGATAATATAATACACACACACGCACGCACACACGAGTCTACATGAATGTGCTAGTCTAAACTTATACTGAGCGACTCACCCATGTGATGACACTCGCATGTCGCGTGAAAAAACCGTCTACGTAGACGGTGGCTTGATAGGTTGAACAATATTATAATGCGCTTGAATTTTTGCTAGGGAAATATAAATGTAAATGTAACTAATTTTTATAGCGACTGCATGGTCTCGACCCTGATAATTTCTCAGTGAATTTATCGGGTGAGATCCTTCAGCACCGCTGCCAGCGTGAATGGGCGCCACGCCATTTAAGGTCCCCGTGCACGGACCGTGACTATAGGCCTCAGTGCTCGTCGATGCGAGAGAGCAGACCGAAGGCATATTGCAAGCGGATTGGAAGCCGATTCAGACCAGAGTTTGCGCAGAGACACTGTGGAAAAGAACGCAACAGTGGACGGCAGTAGAGTTAGACATGCCACCATGTTACTTGAACGCGATTGATTGTACCGTTGACTGTGTTTCCTGCAGGATACGAATTAAAATCACTCCTTAGTGAATCCGTCACTTTTCGTTTCTGCTAAGATAGAGAAGGAGCGAAGACCGGGAGAACGGGGTACTTTGATACTGCCGCTTCCAGCCAAGTGACTCTAATTAGACCCAACGGAGTACAGGCTCTCTATTGCTGAACTGCAGTTAGTATTTAAGGAATAGGCTTTACTGATGTAACTGTAGGCCTATGTATCAAATTTAGATGCGGACGTCGGCATTGGCATAACCCTTCCTCCCCTTGTCCGCATTTGGGTGACCCCTTCCTTCCTCCCTTTTTGCAGACACCCTTAATGGACGACCCTAAACCTTAAAACATTCTAAATCATACAAGCTCGAACCCAATGGCGGATTTAGCTATAGGCGTGCTGGGCTGACCGTCCCCGGGCCCCTCTTGGTTATATACCGGCACCCCTCAGACCAGACCCGTGCATAATGGACTGTCAGACTGTGGCACCCCTTTGGAAATACTGTTGCCCCTCCACGCAAGCAATCCTGGAGCCGCCCCTGCTCGAGTCCCTTGACCGTGCAGTAATTTTGGTGCTAGACGTGGTTTGACCTATTCAGTGGTTCAGATTACCCCAACCCGACTGGAAGTCGCTCTCCTATTCACTCTGCTCCTTTTCCAAGTCTCCTCTCCCCGCAAGTTTCAGAGGCAAACTGACGGCAGATAGGTTATTATCTGTAATCAGTGGCTAAGATATTGCAATTGTCTGCAACGATCTAAGTAATACCACTAACCGCTTAAAGCCTACCTAGATTATAATTTGTCAACCTGCATGGTTGCTACTTACATGTGATTACTACAGCTAATCGCTAGACTTGGTTTCAGGTATAATAGCAAACTGATAACCCAACAGCACGTGTCTGTTTGGCGACTCGTAATTTTCCTACAGATTAATCTCTAGTCCATAGATCAAACTAACCGAAGTCAAGTATAGGCCTGCGTACGTCAAGGGTTCTAGGCCCTCTTTAGGCCCAATTGCCTCCGCGTCTGATGAGAGTGACAAGTTACTACGTGCGTCTAGATACGTAGGCCTGATTAACCAACTAGGCCTACGTCCACGGAAGGCCTTGCCCACAAGTGACCTACGCCGAGGATTTTTAACACCGGATTGCCAGAGATTCCAACGGAAACCTGTATAAAAGCAGCTGACTATAGAAGAAGGGCTATACAGAATGTCTGCGTTTACAGCATCTAGGCCCATATACATAAATAGGCCTGTATAAAAACAAATTTTCATCCAAAGAGAATGATCAGATGACATTAATGGGGAATATACTTGTGGGCAGATAGGACGTTAGGGGTAAAGCTATAAGTTGTAAGTTAACGCCAGAAATTTAGCGGCATTTACGAGAAAATCCGTTCAAAAGATGGCATCGATGGGAATAAGGGTGTACCCACTTCAATGGAGTAGCAGATACTAGGTTGAGGACAGAGCGCTACAGTTCAGTGGCTAGCGTGCTGGACCGTTGAAATTCCAGTCGTGGCAGAATATGTTGCAAGATTACTGCTACTTGCTTCACTTTACGCGTTAATGGCCAACGCTGATCCAGCGGTCCATGAAATGGCTACCAGCGATCCATAAAATGGCTAAAAGTAATCGTAATCTTGAGATTCCTACTGCGCCAAACGAAAGCTAAGTCGCGGGGACCAGCTTATTCACAGGCACTCAGTCAAGACAAAATCGTGGGTTGTGCTTAAGCTGAGAGAAATGGGAAGCAGACAACGCAAACATTCTCCAGGCCTACAGCTGCTTTTATGCAGGTCTCTGTTAGGACCTTTGCCAATCAGGTGTTGAAAATCCTTGGCGTAGGCCACTTGATATACAAATATCGACAGAGAAGGCTGTCAGAAAGTGGTATAAGGATCCGGGCGAAACCTGCTTGGCCAGCGATTTTGAGGCATTTATTAAAGAGCAAATCTAAGCAGTTTTATTAGAGCAGTTAAGACTGTGCCACTTTTGGCAAATTGTTTTACAAGATTCTTTCATTTGTAGTAGAAAACTGTATCCATTTTTATACATAATTTTATTAATTAAAAGTTTATTGATAGTTTGTTTGAGGGGCTGAGCAGAAATTTTCTGTAGTCGCCATTGGCTATGCCTCTCAACCAAGTCATGTAACCCACGTTAGGGTTATCTATTGGAACAATGAAGTGGTTTTGTGAAGTGATAGAATTAGAGATCTGTTAAATCATTTAATCTGTAATTTTGCATTATAGGCATGCTGTGTGTAGGCTCTCCATTAGCACCTTATAACTTATGAGAGAGAAAAACCAGTGAAGGCAGGCCTATTCATTATAATTTGATATTTATTATAGTCAATAGCGTACTACCTAAATTAAGAAGCCTATGTTATGCCTGCGTTAAGAAGCGTAAATCATTATAGGACCTACTAGCAGACCTATCTGCTATTGCTTCAAAACTAACAATGACAGTATGAAACTGGTGTTTCATTGAATCACGTAACAGCAGAGATCTGTTGAGTCTGGCCTGCATCAAGCTTTAAGTTATGCGCTAAATCAACCCAAATTTCAGAATGTAAGCATGTTGCATTCGCCTGTTATGCATCGTAAGAACTGTGAAGACGCTGTGTTTATTTTAAGAAATAATTTAGATTGTTTTTGATGTTTCAGATTTAAGTTGAATGTTTAAAACGCTGAACACTCAGTAGTTTCAGTTTTAGCGTAAGGAGAAGCTTTCAAATCTCGTTTAAATGTTTCGAAATAATTATGCGTTGATCGATTCTGTTTAGTTGAGCGCTCACCACGTAACTGGGAGTAACAAAGTCAGTAACTGAAAAGAAATAGCCGATAATGCTTCTAATGTACAGCAGCGTAGCGCATTGAATGATTTTTGTTAAAACTGGCTTCAAGCGTCGTAAATTATTTTACGTGTTATTGATGTTTTGATCATATATTGTGTGGTAAATCGTTCAGTGCGGCAAGTGTCGGAGCTATTATGTAGCGCCTGTCAAAAGCATTAAGGTGACGCATGAAGTCTGCCATATATAGACCCTTCTCATAAGAAAGAAAGTTTCCCCACAAATGCTACCTTTTCAGCCAATTCATGTTTATTTCTGCAATGCAGTTCACCATAAAACTGATTTGCAAGTTTACAGATGTGTATATTCAAGTTTTAAAACCTTGCTTTTGTAGGCTATTTAGATTTCTGCTGCACCCAAAGAAAGCCAAATCACAGGAATCAAAATATTCGTAGGTACTGAGTCAAAACAAAATAGATAGACAGGTGAGGTCCGATTCAATTTCAAATCATTTTACCGGTTTAATTGTAATTGTAATTGGCAACTTCTATAGTGCCAGAGGTGATTAGAAATTTTTGTGGATTTGGAAATGGTCTTTTGTACTGACGGCCTTAGTGTAGACAGACTTTTGATGCCTACTTTCTAGCATGAAAAAGTCTGACATTACAGTCTCTGAGAACCTCAGAGGCAAAGACCCACCCACCACACAGAATTTGAGAATTCTAAGATGAGCACTGCTTCCATTGAGTATTACAGAGCACAGTTGCTTCCACCTGCAAATCTAAGAAGGACATAAACGAGAGGAAATTGTATTCTCCTGCAGCAACCTTTTGTTGCCGGTGTTTTTCCATTTTTTCCCCAGTTTGCATCATCTTTCTTGTCCATGTCGCCTTCTGCTTTACGACAGCCGAGAACACTAATGACAGGTCGAACATCTGTGTCTCACTAGGAGTCTAGGGCGGCTACATATACCTGTAGATAGCTAAGATATTGTCAGCCACACTTCAGACAGTTATGTCTACTAATGACAGACACTAGTGTATTGCTTTAATGCTTACAGACATGAAATATTGAGTAAGAGAGCTTAATGACCATCATAATCGCTTTCCTTCTTAATACCACTCTGTCTCCCCAGTCTGACCCACGGATTTTGACATGGCACTAAAGAATGACCCAAGAAGTTGGCTCTTGCAGACTTGATTTGATGTAGCACCGGTGAATAAGCTTGTCCCCTATGCAGCTTTGATGGGGTGCTGAGAAATTGCAGAGATTTACATTTACAGTGACCTACAGCCAGACAGTACTGTCTGAATGATTACCATAAGGAATTCTAAGATGAGCATTGCTTCCGTTGATATTTACAGAGCACAGTTGCTTCCACCTGCAAATCTAAGGATGTAAACAAGAGGAAATTGTATTCTACTGCAGCAACCTCTTGTACTGATTTGAAAATGACTGCAGTGAATGTTCTTTGCTAACAGCAGGCAGACATAAGGGAACAATTTGTCTTATTGCCAGACAGTCTAAGTTCAAGACCAGTCTAGTCGCACTAGTGTCCACTGTTATTAGGGATTGCTTGCGCGAGTGCAGTAGAAAGGGTGATTAGAATTTATGGCATCTGCCGAGGATGGGAATCTGAGGGAATTACAGGGAATCCGTGGAATTACAGGGCATTATCGAGTGTGACATTTATAGAGAGCTGTGCATTGCTGTTGGTTTTATATATTAACCAGAGACACCGGAGACTCGTTATAATACGCCTCAACATAACATGGATTCTGATATAGCGCAGTTGGGGACTTGGATCCCAAACTTAGTTCAGCTTTAGAAAGTATCCTTCTGTTAAATAACACGACCTCATAATAAGGCGGTTCGTGGTAGCATTCCCAAATACAGCATTATAACAAGTTTCCTGTTAGGTGATTGTTATGTGGTTTTAATGTAATTGTACTTGAGCTTTATATAGCTTCTCTATAAGGTAAGACAAGATAATGATTATGTGCCTTCAAATTTGATGTTAGTCTTCAGTGTCACGGTCCTGGGTTGAAAGAGCTTTTGATCTTGTCGTGGTAAAACCAGTTAATTAAACAAGATAACATATCCTTATATGTAGCAATATCGAAAGAATGAATTGTCAGTTTCACGTTGCTCATCAGGAATTCAACCACAGACGAAGAAGTGAAGGGCTGTGATCAGTCACCAACATATACCTCTCGCAGTACAGCATCCTACTGTCTAAGTTCTTCATTAGCTTGGCAGGAGGTCAGAGCTTGGACACCATGCAAGGTATGATTTTCTGATGTTGCCTTTTGTAGTATCTGGAATAGCCATTCTTTGCTATAGTTTTATTGTCTATGTTTTTTTGTATTATTATTATTATAATGGTACAGGTCCTTGTCATTACGACAATTAATTAAGACATTGCTTGATGGCTAAAGCAACTGTGAGTAAAAGACTTGGTCTGGCAGAGTGAAAGTGTTGTCGAAGGTGACTGCATCAAAAAATGCAGCTGCATTGGAATAGATAATTGGTTTCTTAAAATTCTCCAGAGAATGGTGCTTATAAAATGCCCCAGATATTGTTGTTGTTGTTGTTGCTGCTGCTGCTGCTGCTGCTGCTACTGCTGCTGCTGCTGTTGTTGTTAAGTAATTAAGTAAGTAAGACATTTGTTAACGCACCGTGTGTCCATCGGCTGAGTGAGGAATCGTAGGTGATGTTGTTGTTGATATATTTAATATTCTTTTTAATATCATTATCATTATTATTACTGTCCTATGTTTGTCAGTGGCAACCTCTTGATCTTGGATTAGTACAACATGTTCTTGGCCACAGGTTTAGCATGTTGTGGGTCCTGGCCATTGTAAGTTAACAACCTTCTTGCCTACAATCATGCAAGAGACAACCACTCACACTTGAGCTGAAGATGCACGTGTTCACGTTGCTTTTCCCCTTATGCATTTGGACACTGATGTCATTGATACATTGGAAATACAGTGGTGCATTGTATTGTATTATAATACTTCAGCCAAACAAGACCAGGCTGGCAATCTGATCACAGTGTCAAGCATCGAAAGAAGAATGGTTTTTGGTTTCTTGCATCTATGCACCTTTTCACGTGTGACCATTTCCATGCTTCCAGGACATCCTTTGAATAGAAAGTTCTAACCAGACGGTTAGTATATTAAATATTTTTTAACGATCCTCACAGCAGAAAATAAGTTGGCCTCAAAAACTGCATGAATTTCAAGACTAAAGAAAATTAGAGGTAATGACTTAAGACACTTAGTTCTTAGATATCCAAACAACTCAACTGGATGAAGTGATTCAGCAAAGACTCAGATGGAGAGAATATGAAGAGACTGTCAGTTGACCAAATCCCATGAAAAGCACTTCATGCAGGAGTCAAAGGAAAGAGAAACAAAGACTGGAATAGCCGTTCTTTGCTATAACTGAGAAAGCACCGGATAGACAACATAAAGGACATAGACGACGTAGAAAGACTTGAACTACATGAGAGGAGCGCTGGACCTGAAAAATGACCAAGGAAAAAGAAAATCATTTATTCGCACCAATTGCTGCCAAATGTCTGGTGTCAGGAACTGATGATGATGATGACAACAACGATGGTGATATTGAATATACATTATTTCTTATATATTCATTCCAATCATTTTCTGTGGACAGGTAATTTGAGCTTAAGTTACGTAGTCATTTTCAGTTCGTTTGACCAAGAGAGGAAAGGCTTGACATGTACAGGAGAAGTCATAAATCAATTTTACCCACGTAAGGAATCTGGCCATTAATTGTGGCGGATGAACCCTGATGTTTGGAGTGTCTAAATCAGGAGTGCTGCTCAATATTTGACGTGGCTTGAGATGTTCTGAGCATCTGTAGTTCATTAGTGGGTTTGTGTTTGTGCATACGTGTGAAAGCATATTTCTGGAAAATTCTAGAGTCGACAGCACCTGTCCAGTTAATACACTAATGCTTAAACTTTCATCACCATTTTTTAGCATGCTATTTTTGATGTTGACCATAATGACCACTGCAGCAAATGTTTTAGTAATGCTGAGATGATGATGTTAAGATGGTCCTCCAGCTGTGTTGATGAGATAAGGTAAATAAGGTAAGCAGCTTATTTACTGCTTGTCCCCATCAAGTGTAATCCTCACAAACAGGCTTTGCAGCTGAGCAGCTCAACAGCTTTTCTTTATGCACTGCACAGTTTCAACAGAAAATCACTGATTTCATGAGACACGCTAAGATTCAAACTGGCTTCTTACTGGTGTTGCAAAGTAAAAAATGTGCAGACACTCAAGAGAGTTCAGAAATCGTTGACTAGAGTCATAAGGAATGCATCTAGATATGAGTATTTAACCGTTGTGCTTAAATCATTGCACTGGTTTCTTATTCAGGAAGGGATCTGTTTTAAATTGGTGCTGAAAGAAATCAAAACATTGAATTGTAACCAACAACAGACCTTTAAATCAGTCCTCATTCTGCTGACTTATAACCATTCAGCTTGGTCATCTGATTTGGTTGACTGTTGTCATGTGAAGATTGACTGTTGTTGCCATGTCTAGTTTAATTCAGCTTGGTCATCTGATTTGGTTGACTGTTGTCATGTGAAGATTGACTGTTGTTGCCATGTCTAGTTTAATTAGCATTGTCAGGTGTAGTCGATTGAGCAATGTTGTTGTGTCTAGTTTGATTATTGTTGGCATGTTTGGTTGATTGCTGATGTCATGTGTAGTTGATTTGTGCACTGTTGTTGTGTCTAGTTTGATTGCTGATGTCATGTCTAGCTTGATTGACCACTGTTGTCATGTAGCTTGATTGAACACTGTTGTCATATGTAGCTTGATTGAACACTGTTGTCACATGTAGCTTGATTGAGCACTGTTGTCATATGTAAGCTTGATTGAACACTGTTGTCATATGTAGCTTGATTGAGCACTGTTGTCTTATGTAGCTTGATTGAGCACTGGTGTCATATGTAGCTTGATTGAGCACTGTTGTCTTATGTAGCTTTATTGAGCACTGTTGTCTTATGTAGCTTGATTGAGCACTGTTGTCATATGTAGCTTGATTGAGCACTGTTGTCTTATGTAGCTTGATTGAGCACTGTTGTCTTATGTAGCTTGATTGAGCATTGTTGTCATATGTAGCTTGATTGAGCACTGTTGTCTTAGGTAGCTTGATTGAGCATTGTTGTTGTGCCTAGTCAGGTCAAGCTTGATTGAGTGCTGTTGTTATGTATAGTTTGATGGCTAGTGTCATGTCTGCAGTTCTGCCCAAGATCTGATACTCCAAGAGGAGTAGCATAGTTGAGTTAGGCATATAATAAGTGAGACATTACCTGACTGTGCCTTGCAGGGCACCCACAGCTGTAGTACAGGAAGCAACTCTTCAAACAGATCCATCAAAATAAATTCCTTGTTTTACTGGCTTCTCACTTTCTGCCACATTTAGAATTCTCCTAATGTGGCACCAGAGAGTGCCAGAAGGTGCCTTTACTCACCACACCCCAGCCTCGACTGATGCCCCAACATACACGGTTTCTTTCCCTAGCATTTGCGAGAACCATTGGCCTAAGCAAGCAAATGCAGAGGCACATCCGTGCTGTCTATGCTGAAACCTGATTGTTATGCGTACATTCAAGCCACACCTCAGATCAGGTATGTATGAGGTCCGCCTTATAAGCAACGAGTCTGTTATGAATGTGTTCACGCAGGCATTAAATTACATTTGGCTATTTTTTTGTGTGTATTTCAGTATAAAACTTGTGATGAACAAGCAAACACATGCTATGATGAATTCTGCTTTTTAACAGTCAAGAATTAAATACACTTTTTCTGTTGATTACTTTTTAAATGAATTACAATCTTTGCTATGAAGTTTGCAGCATTAGAACTGTAGAAAATATAATTAAAAGAACTTGCAGTAATTGAATAATGCAGCATTTCTGAATAATGAATTGAATAATGCAGCTGCAAAATTGGCAATTTTTAAGCAAATTCAGGTGATATCTTGCCTGATGTAAAACAAACTACGATTGTTAATCACTTTGTATTTATGTTCAGAAATTGGGAGCCATTAACAGATCTGCATATTGGGTGCTTAAATCATTCTATGTTATTGTATTGTATTTGGTAACTTATATAGCGCTTCTTACAGAACAAACTACTCAGAGGCGCTTCCAGCATGAGAACCCTGGAAAATAAGAACGTCTTTAACAACAAGCTGACTCTGTCACCAACAGAGACCTCTGCACGAAATGAAGGCAGAAGTCCATTCCATAGAGATGGGCCAATAACAGCAAAAGCCCTCTACTATGCAAAGGACTTAACATGAGGAACAAATAGATGCAGACGATTATAATCACACATTTGTATGATGCCTTTTCAAGGGAAATTAGCTGAGGAGTTACCCTTGAAGAAGGCTCTCGTTTGAATGGTGGATCTGTTTTGAAACCCTGCTGATAGTTTATAAGGCAGTTACACTGTGGCCAACCACAATACTGAACACAGGTGTTCTTATTTCCTAGAATCTCTTCTGTGCTTTGATTTATCCAAAGTTTTATCTGTTGAAGAGTCTACCATTAGTCTCTGAAATTGTGCATTTGCCCAAGTCCTCAGTGTAATTTCAGTTTCAACAAACTTATCCATAACCAGATAATAGCAGTCTGCTTGCTTGTCTCTGTGTGAGCAGAATGATGTTCCAAAAAATGACTGAACTTTCGGTTTGATTTTGGTGCATCATCAGTTATTGGAGATCCAGTTATATTTCCCACTCTTCCTACTTTCTCCCCACCCACTCGAGAAGAATGGATTTGCTGGTTGACCAAAACTGTTCAATAAGTTAAACATTCACCTTGCTTATCACATTACTTGATGGAAACTTGTCCACTTACCATTGAGAAAAAAAATGTTCTTGTCCACTCTTCTTTGAAAAGCCTGATGTCATCTTCTAGTTTTTGCTTTCATGAACTTAATTGTCATCGTACTATAGAGAACCACTATTAGTATAATAATTGAAGACAAATTTGCAAAAAACTAACTAACATCATGTGTTGAAAATGTAAAGAAACACTGGGACCAATAGTGAATTGATCTTTGTCAGCATTTTAAAGTCCAATCAACCGGTGGGCCAACTGAAATGACCCTGGGCACCAAATTTGACCCCTGGGCCAGTTTCCCAGGTCTGGTCTTAGTGGACGCTGTCATAGCTTTTAAGACAAAGGCAGCAAGGATTGGCTATTGAGCATTCCCGGTAACTAACAGTGGTTCTAAAGCAGGTAAATGTCACCAAAAACCCTTGCTGTGTTGTTTTATAACTGTGTACCTTGTACAGTGATTCTGCCTTGTATTAGGTCCAGAGCACCAATAATTAACCACCTACTTAATTAATGTTGGCTTTCAGGAAATTGTCTTTTAACCAGACGCCTCTACTGGCTGTTCATATGAATTGGTGGACTGTCAAAGGCTGTGAATAGGTTTTAGCACTTTCTTACAAGTGTGCTCTCTGCCTTGCTTCTCTGCCGAGCACAGGTAGCTCGACAGAGAAGAAAAGCAGAGTGCACCATGCACCAGCTTTTATATACATGTATGTTTAATGTGTATATGCTTACATAGATACCGTTTGGTTAGTGTGTGATACTATATACAACACCAGGTTTCTGTTGCACCATTTACTCCTATATAATGACCAAAAGGGCATTTCATTTTGTGTTTCTCAATTCTTTTCCAGGGCTGCAGTAGAATGGAGTTAGTTGTCATGTATGCTTCAAATGGCGATGAGCCTGTCTGCCAACCTTCCAAGTAAGCTGGTATGTTAGTTGTCACTTTTACCCTTTGTATTTCTGTATAAGAGGTGTAGCTTTTGATGTTTGTAGCTGATAACTGCTATATCATCAAGTTTGTTATAAGTAACTTGCTTAATGCTACGTTTATTGCCATGATTACTGTAACTTATTTGTTGCTTCACACTATACTTTATTGAAGTTCATTTTTGAAAATCTAATATAATCTTACACCTTTGAGAGGTTTGTAAATGCATTATTTAGATATCCAGATACATCTTACGCACGTGGAACTCGAGCTGCAGAAGTAATTCTTTTGTAATGGTCACTCGTGACATGCAGGTGAAGAGTGAGAGATTGTTTCTCTGGTGGCCTTCCATGTTGTTATGCCATCCTTTTCAGTTGTTAACGACACTTGTTTGTTCTTTATGCCACTGTGGAATGATGAAATGAAATATTCACGGGATTTGCGACATACGAGACCTTAGAACAGAATCCAGTGTGCAGTCAGAAGTGTTGAACGAAGGAACTGTGCAGTGCTTGGGGTGGCAAGTCGGTGCATTGTATGAAATTCACAGCTGTGTATAACTCTATAACTGGAAAAATGTGGTTGTTGGCTGCTTTTGGCCTTATTTGTGGTTGACCCACGCCCTATGATCTTTTGGCTGAGGCACGAGGCAGAACTGTCGTGAGCTTTTGTGCATTCTATGCTGCTGCCCCCAAAGAATGGGCTGGCACTGATCTTTCTTCAAAGCTTGAGTTATTTTTATTCTATCAAGAAATGCCTTAAACTGCCTCACTATTTTTGACGTAAATTGGCTTTCAAATGTTCAGATATCTAACTGCATTATACCATTCTTTTGTCTCTCAGTCTGACTTTTGGATCTTGACCTGGAACCGGACCCTTTTGCCTATCAATTTTGTTTTGACTGAGTGCCTGTGAATAAGCTGGTCCCCGTGGCACAGCTTTCATTGGGCGCTGTAGAAATCTCGGAATTACGATTACGATTACCAGTCAGCTGACTAACCTCACCTCAGATTCTCATTTCTGTATGACTTTGTTCAGGTTAAAAATTTTCATAATAATAATCATATTAATAATAACAAACATGCTTAAGGAAATGTGGCTTGTTATGCTATGGTCTGTCCTCCTTGAACAACTTTGCTCTGTGTTACTGCTCCTCTTGATGTTGATCAAGAAATTTTTCAGCTTCTCATAAACTGTTTAAAGATATGTTTGAAGTGCTTTAAGCTCTAGACTCTGTAAAGTATCTACTTAAATGTATGATGCAAGTGATGACGTCATGATGCGCTTCGGCGTGTGGTTTGCTGACTTGTTTTTATGCTGGTTTTCAACTTATTTAGTATAATTTTCGGGCGTTTTGTGATTCTTAGCTTCGGAAACATCGTCTATTTAACTTTGTTTGTTAATCACCTGGTTTTCAGATTTCTGTTCTCTCTGAATTGTATTATTGTGTTTTTTCGTCGTTTTCTATCATCGACAACTCGTGTGATTATTACAAATGGCCGCCTTCTCTTCTAACGCTTCGACGTTTGTTTACGATTTCGCTGCTTTGCAGTCATACAATCAGCCATCTTCTCCGATCAACCGTCTTATACG
Organism: Norana najaformis; assembly: GCA_964023275.1. NCBI lineage: Eukaryota > Metazoa > Annelida > Clitellata > Crassiclitellata > Hormogastridae > Norana > Norana najaformis. The sequence goes on from OZ029929.1 coordinate 6,463,538, forward strand.
TAAAACACTATTCAAATTCCATCTATGGCGCCCAACTACACAAAGAACTGGGTCTCCTCCTCCAACTCGTCAATCAATGCCTTCCTCTCCAAATTCCTTCTCGCCAGACATTCCTAGGACGCCTCGGGACTCTCACGTTGGCCTTTCATCTTGTATCTCTGCTTCTTCACCCTCCGTCCTTCCAACGCTGACCCAGAATAACGTCATGGGACTGAGGCTGGGGACGCTTAATGCTCACTCACTGGGCAATAAGCTTATGGAGATTTCAAACCTCATCTCCCATCACTCCCTAGACATTCTTGTCGTCACGGAGTCCTGGCACTCCTCCGCTTCTGATGTCTCAGTATGCCGCTCTACTCTTAAAGGATACTCTTTCTTCAATGTCCCTCGCCCTGCTGACGCTTTACGAGACCCATTATCTCAAAATTACGGTGGCATCATCGTCTTCTTCCGTGATCACCTCCTTATCAAGAAGAATTCCTCCTCCCTGTTTGCTCTCCACCTATGAACTTCTATGCCTTTCCTGTTCGACTACTAGAGGGCCTCTCACCATTCTTGCCCTCTACCGACCTGGCTCATCTCCGCTTACTTCGGCTTTCTTCTCAGAGTTCTCTTCTCTCCTGGAAGTCTTCTCTACATATAACTCCCAACTGATCATCACAGGAGACCTCAACAGCCATCTCGAGAACCCCTCCTCACCCGACTCTGCTCGCTTCTTAGACCAACTCGCTCAGTTTGGTTTAACTCAACACGTTTCAGAACCAACCCACACACTTGGTGGATGGCTCAATGTAGTCATTTCTCATGATGACTGTCCTATCACTGACCTCCTTGTCGAACCTCCTACTCTCTCCGACTATGGTCTCATCCTCTTCAATGTTCCCTTCCTCTGCTCCCAACCTTCCTTCGCTCTTCGTTCATCTCGTGGCTGGAGGAATCTTGATCGAGAAGCCTTCCGTGCAGGTCTCCTCAGTAGCTCTATCTACGCTGATCTCTCCTCCCTAAGTGAGTGCTCAACCGAGGATCTCTTCACCCTATTCAACTCATCGGTTCTTCCTCTCATTGATGCCCTCCTTCCTCTCCGTCCACATCGGATTTGCTCGAGACCACTACGACCTTGGCTTGACAGCCAATGCCGCACTTTACGTCGGAACACCAGATTTCTAGAGTGCCGATATCGTCGTACTCGTGATCCTACTGATCGCCTTACCTGGACCCATCACCTTCGAGATATGTATTCCGTTTTCTGAACCAAAGAAACTTCGTATTGGGAGTCGCTGATAGACAGAGAAAAAGGAAACCCTCGTCGCCTGTGGTCATCACTTGCTGACGTCCTAGGTCATTCCTCACCTTCCTCCTCCCACTCTCAACATCCGTTCTCTGCAGACGACTACTTGGACTTTATGCGATCCAAGATTGACTAGATCCGTCGATCTACTGAGGATTCACCCCCACCATCCTTCCCTACCACAACTGCCAACCTCTCGTGCTGGGAAACCCTTCAACCGGATGTCCTTCATCGACTTATACTGGACTCCCCCTCAAAGTCATGCGAACTTGACCTACTTCCTCCATTTCTACTTAAGGTATTTGTTGATGACTTTCTTCCTTTTCTACATTTATTATGTAATTCGTCAATGAGTGAGGGTTCCATTCCAGCGTCACATAAAAGGGCAGTTGTCTTTCCCTTCCTCAACAGCCAAGGTCTTGACCCTAACTCTCCTTCTAACTATCATCCTATTTCTAACCTTTCCTTCCTCTCGAAGCTCCTTGAAAGATGTATCTCTCTTCAACTGGTTGAATACCTTGAATCTAATTCTCTCATGCCTCCCCTTCAATCAGGTTTTAGGAAATTCCATTCGACAGAATCACTCATCACCTGCCTTCTAGCTGACATCTTTCATGCCTTTGACCATGGCCATGTCACTCTTCTTGCTCTCTATGACGTTAGTGCTGCCTTCGAAACTGTTGATCATTCCATTCTCCTAGAACGACTGTCTAAATCCTTTGGCCTTACTGACTCTGCTGTTCTTTGGTTTCGCTCATTTCTTTGTGATCGCTCCCTTTCTGTTATTTTTGGGCCCACTCGCTCTGCCTGGACTCACATTCCCTATGGTCTTCCACAGGGTTCGGTACTTGCACCGCTTCTACATATCCTATATACTGCTGACCTGGCCAGTATACTTCTTCCCTAGGGTGTTTCATCTCACCAATTTGCTGATGACACTCAATCCTTTACTCATGGCCCGGCTGCCTCAGCCACTTTGATGGTTGAGCGGATCCTTGAGGCCACCTCTGTTCTAGATCTCTGGAAGTCTTCTAACCGCCTCTGTCTAATCCTGGTAAGACTCAATATATCTGGCTAGGTGGCCGTGCCCAGCTTGCCAAAATTGACTTTAGTTCCCTTTCCTCTAATTTCCCTCATATCCACTTCTCTTCCTCAGTTTTTGACCTTGGAATCATCCTGGATGAAACTCTTTCTCTGACTGACCATGTAAATAATATCTCCCGCTCTTGTCTTTACCACCTACGACAACTCAGCTCTATTCGTCACTCGGTTTCCTCTTCATGCGATCACTACCTTGGTCCATGCCCTGATATGCACTAGGATTGACTTTGGCAATGCTACCTATATTGGACTTTCTGCAATTAACACCTCCAAGCTTCAGTCTATACTTAATGCTGCTGCACGCCTTATCGGTGGTCTTCCAAAGTCTGCCCATATATCTACTTTTATTCGTGATTCACTTCATTGGCTTCCTGTCAGTCAACGCATCCAGTTTAAGATTCTTATCCTTATGCGCAACTGCCTTCTAGGCTCTGCTCCGTCCTACTTAACTTCTGTTTGTATTCCGGTTTCCTCGTTGCCCGCCCATGCCTCCCTTCGCTCAGTTACCCATGGTCTCTTGGTAGTCCCTCGCGTCCGCACTACGACTGCTCAGTCCAGGAGCTTTGCCTTTGTTGGCCTTGGCCCTTCCAGCTGGAACTCCCTTCCTCTTGACCTGCAGCTTCAGTTACTTAGTCTCTCTCCTACCCAGTCTCGCAAACGCCTGAAATCCTTTTTGTTTGTTCAAGTCGGGAGCGCCACTGTTTCCTAAGTGGCGCTTTAGAAATGTTCATTTACAATTACAATTACAATTGTTGGATTGCTGTTGTTTTTGTGGGTAGACTTGAGCTAGAAGATTTAAACACCCAGAATGCCTTTTAAGCAACTCTTAACTGAGATTATATGATGTATAAGCAAAAGTAGTGCCATCATCTAAGTTCAGTTTGCCTGTACAGCACTGTTTTCATCTATGATGGCTAGTAGTTGGGATTTTTAAGACTCTTTCCTTAAATACACTGTATGTATTCTAGTAAAAGTATACAGTCATGTAAAACAATACAGCTACGCATTGCATTGTCCACCGGAAAAACCAACGTAAACAAGCACTGTTGCTGCATTCTAATAAATGTCCATGTATTTTTAAAGAGCCAGACGAAATTCAGCTGTTACGTAGGGCCTACTCAGATAGAAATTCAGTTGGATTGTTCACAGATACACTTTTTATAAGCATTTTAAGGTAAGGTAGTTTGGTTCATTTGCAAAGTAATAGAAGTGAAGTAATAGAAATGCTGTTATTTATTGTTTTTGTTTATTTTCTCTAAAGTACATGATACAACCGCAAAGAACATGGAAATGCAGCATTTTAACTCTGTTCAAGCATAGCTGTAACCTCAACTGCATGCAAAATTAAACAGCTGACTACATCATTAAAACTGTGGCATTTCAATTCCAGCCACCACTTTTCATAATTGCCCACCACTGTGATAATAAACCCCTTGAACTAGAATTAATCTCTTTGCATGTAGTTCTAGCATATAAGCAACGATACGCAACATTAAAATCAATACCAGAATGATGAACACATTAAGATTTCCTTGGGGAGAGAACCCGTAACTAAAGATCACTTGCTTGCATGCATTTGCAGACGCGTTGACGAGCACTCTTGCGCTTGTGGCACTGGGCGTCTACTGCCACAGTATAAATGCATCAGCGGACGGCAGTGCGCCATTTATCGCGCGATCCATACCTCATCGACGAAACTTTGGTGTTGCGTTACTTATTGGCACAATCACCCATTCTCAAGGATACAGAGGAGGATTCAGAGTGAGCTGTGCGACTTGCCATAGCAACGTTAGTGCAGCACCGCTGGCGGCATTGGCGGTAGTCGTTAGCTCAACTACCTGTCAGGATGACTGTATTCGGATTATTGACGGTGTATGGCGGTATAGTTGGGCAGCAGGGTGGTTTCGCGCCGAGCGGCACGGATTGCAACTGCATTAGTTCACTGTTCTAGAACTAATGGCAGTCATGCTGCCTATGCCGGTGAGAGTAATTACGGCTGCTAATGCGCCACAGCGCTGTACTGTGATGACAAGGTGTGCAGGTGAGTGAATGGCACGGGCGCTTGTGCAGCAGTGGCATGGCACCGACGACGCAAGATCATCGGCTGTTTGTCGTAAATGTGCTAGCATCGTCTGCATCATCGCCGCGGCTACGGGCTTTGCAGGCTTTCTAGCGAAAATTGCTGTTCTTTTTTGACGAGATGTAGTTGCAGTAATGTTCCGTTGAACTTATGAAGCGCTTGGTAAGTGGTAAGAACATCTTTGTAGAGAATTTGAATTGAATTTGAACCATTTTTGGTGCATTTGCAGGTAATATGAACAAACAAAATTTCAGTTTATTAATATATTCTGTTTAGGTCTAGGAAAATGAGTTAATATTTTGGTAATTGTTTGTTAATGTCTGGCTCAGTTTTTCAAAGCAATGACCTTATGGTAAACTTTACTCAGCCTGTACCGTATTCCTGGGTAAATTCTTTATCCGGTGAGAGCATATTTGAATAGAAATGGTCATCACTGCTGCTTGTGAAGTGTTATGCTTTGGTTGCACGTGTCATTGCTGTTGCAGCTGTAAATTTTTTCCTTTGTTAATTTGTTTACTTCGTGGTTTATGTCTCACTTATTTTATTTAGGCTGCTTACCTGTGTTGGGAATCACAGTGGCAGACCTGTGTAGCTCTGTGAGGCTGCATTGGAGCTGCTGATGCAAAATGCAATATAATTATGTTAAGTTATTATCAGTATTTAATACATAAATCTTAAGGATCAGCAGCTGGTTAGATTATCATGAAACAGTGACATGTATCTACACATTAACTTTGCACCATTTATGAACCTCTCAAGTTCTAAGTCTAAATTTGAGCAGAATGGGTGATGACATAATGCTGAGCTAAATTGTTCTAAATGGAGTTCATGGAGTGCTTTTGTTCAGTGCTGTTAAAGCTGGAGAGGTGCCATAAGGGATCCTGGGCCCTAGGTTTGTGAGCAGAGAGGACCTAACGGCCACAGGTCTGGCAGACAAAGGTGTAAAATCACAATGACCCATTTACACTTCCTTTCCTTCTTACTTTTCAGTGGAAGTTGTGGCAGAGCTTTACCCATACTGTAGTCTGGTCTTGTACATGCATGCATTCAAACACAAGAATATAGCATCCAGAGGTGTATTGAGGCACTTGTTAATGCTAGGGAAGTGGAGGACCAGAGGAATATTGTGAGTCTTGGTCTGGTTTGGTAAAAAAAAATGGGCATACAAAAAGTACCTTTAGGAAGTCACAGCCATCACGTGCTTTTTGGCCCCTACTTTTTAATGGTAAATAACTGATGGGACCAAAAGGATATGTAGCCCTAGTTTCCAAATGGACAGCGGCCATGGACTCCTGTCAGACGTACAGATGACCTTGTTTGTGCAACAAAAGTGGAGTGTGTAGACTAAGACTATTGGCTGTTGCATGGTTTGCAAGTGGAAGCACTTAACCCCTTATCCGCTTAAAGTATGACTATAGTTTTGCACATCCAATACTGAAATGTCTAGGGACCAGAAAGACTTGTGACAGGCAGCCTTGGTCCTGTGGGTTCTTATTTTTCTGCTGCTCTTGACACTGCTTGCTCACTCAAGTTAGGATATCTTTGTGCATCTGTACTGAGATCTTGTACCTAGTACAGTATATGGCGCATGAAAGACATCTGGCCTCTCCAGATAATGGGTTGTATCCCATGAACCCTGTGTTTGGCCTTGATACAGTGTAATTTGTGATGGGGAATGGTAGGGAAATAGACCTACGGGCAGAAAAAATGTATGGGAATGTGTATCCTGGATGGGAGTTAGTTTGAACCTGTGGGGAAAATTCCTCAAACCCACTACTGATCACTTGAGGGGCCTTGACTTGAAGGTCACTGCATGTCTTAGAGCAAATTTATTGTCTGCCTTCCTATGCGTTTTGTGAGTTTTAATCAACAGTTGGTTTAATGCAATATCCTGTACAGCTTTTTCACTGGTGTAACAATTTATATAAAGCATTATTAGTGATATTAATAATGTGACCAGTATTCACTTCACACCATATTTAAAATTAGTTTCAGTTTATTGCAAAAATGGAAATGTTGTTGAAAGTAGCTTTCCAGACTTGTTCAGAACTAAACCCTGTTGTTTGCATTGGCTTACTGGTTTGCATTTGAGTAACCACATGAAGTTGGCTTTACCAACACATTCCTGAAGGAAAACGAATTTTCAGCTCCATTGGAAGTGGTTTCATAGATCTTCATTTGCTCCTCTGTTCAATACTTCAGAAGCCAGATCGTATTCCGTCTACTGTCATCATATTTCATCAGACAGCAGTGATTTGGTGTCGTGATTGGGCATCCACCTCACTTGTATCGAATCTGGAATTTCTCTTTTGTATGGATTGATGAATCTGTCGATCTAGTACTAAATGACAATGATGCTGCAGAAGTGCTGCGCCCACCCAGCCTTGCCGAAGGTCTTTGCGAATGTCTTCGTCTGTCATTTCCGATACCGGAAGGCAGGGTTTAATCTGTAAAAATATAGTCTGTGGAGTTACAGCATAAACCCAGACTCATACAAGGACACAGTCTGCGAACAGCAGACACTTTATTGTGGCTAAATGAAACATTCTTTGGAAATTTTACCAGGCAAGTGTAAACTGGTCCACTGTAGCCTGAAGCCAGATTGTGAGATACTATTGAAAATGCAGTAGCACTGACTTCGAAATATAGCATCAATGTAAGAATGGTAAGTTTGGGTAAAAATGTAGTATTTGAAGAGGTAACATTTGAAAATGTAGTAGGTTTTTAAAAATATAACACTCACATGTAGAGTGGTAACTTTGGGTAAAACTTAGCATTCAGAACTATATCTGTCATAATCAATTCTAATATAAAGACTTCTATAGTGCCATTATCCTGGAGCGGTATTGTCACTTCAGAGTAGAAGGAGTCCATAATCATGAGAGCTTCTGTCGATCGTGCTTTAGTGACATATAGCACCAAAACATGTCTTGTAATAAAGAAATATAGCGCTAGATTTGTAGTTGTCCAGGCTGGTTGAATTATACATATAGTACTCTGTTGTGTGTGGAATTCAGTGCTCGTAAGCGTAGTGAGATCTTCGATTTGATGCATTGTAGTGTTTTTTGCAAATGTAACAACACAGCGTTTTGGTGCCAGTGGGTAATAACTGTGTGGCGATGTGGCTTGGGGTGATAGAAGATGGGAATTAGTGGCAGCAGTTCGCTGAATACAGAGAAAATCTCTGCAAACAGCAGAATAACGTTTGCATTCTAGCGAGTAAAATGTGCTCAGTGATGATAGCCAGTTTGCTGCATGACCCGTTTACAAGTCATTCGTTTGTGATGACAGAGTGGTGTAGAAATGTGTCAGCCTTCGTGGTATCCTGTCTAGGGTTCAATCCTGGTGCCTTTTGTGAAAGTTGGCATTTTTTGAGCAATGCTTCAACTCAGGAATTCTATTTAAAAACTGCCACTTTATCAAGTGGTGCCAGTCCCAAGCTTGGATTAAGGAGGAGGGTGATGCTAAGCATCTCTGTTATGACAAAACATTGTTAAACAGAAACTACCTACCTACCTCCTAGTTAAATCCTTACATGGAAATTTTTATGATGGTGTGGGTGGTATGTTATTGTGTCTTTGCTTCAACTGAAAGGTTATTCAACTCACGAATGCAACACTGAGGGCTTTAGTTGATAGGGGACTTTAATCAAATGAAAGGTTATCTTACCTCACATTGCCGGTATATGCATGTAATATGTTGCATGTAATATGTTGTTATCATCCTAGCACCTGGTGCATGTTTTTCCACATAATGATGATGATGGTGATTGTCATGATGGTAATTGTCATTGTAATTGTAATTGTAAACGAACATTTCTAAAGCGCCACTTAGGAAACAGTGGCGCTCCCGACTTGAACAAACAAAAAGGATTTCAGGCGTTTGCCAGACTGGGTAGGAGAGAGACTAAGTAACTGAAGCCGCAGGTCAAGAGGAACCTGGAAGGGCCAAGTCCAACAAAGGCAAAAGCTCCTGGACTGAGCAGTCGTAGTGCGGATGCGAGGGACTACCAAGAGACCATGGGTAGCTGAGCAAAGGGAGGCATGGGCAGGCAACGAGGAAACCGGAATACAAAAAGAAGTTAAGTAGGACGGAGCAGAGCCTAGAAGGCAGTTGCGCATAAGGATAAGAATCTTAAACTGGATGCGTTGACTGACAGGAAGCCAATGAAGTGAATCACGAATAAAAGTAGATATATGGGCAGACTTTGGAAGACCACCGATAAGGCGTGCAGCAGCATTAAGTATAGACTGAAGCTTGGAGGTGTTAATTGCAGAAAGTCCAATATAGGTAGCATTGCCAAAGTCAATCCTAGTGCAAATCAGGGCATGGACCAAGGTAGTGATCGCATGGAGGAAGCGAGTGACGAATAGAGCGGAGTTGTCGTAGGTGGTAAAGACAAGAGCGGGAGATATTATTTACATGGTCAGTCAGAGAAAGAGTTTGATCCAGGGTGATTCCGAGGTCACGAACTGAGGAAGAGAAGTGGATATGAGGGAAATTAGAGGAAAGGGAACTAAAGTCAATTTTGGCAAGCTGGGCACGGCCACCTAGCCAGATATGTTGAGTCTTATCAGGATTAAGACAGAGGCGGTTAGAAGACATCCAGAGATCTAGAACAGAGGTGGCCTCAAGGATCCGCTCAACCATCAGAGTGGCTGAGGCAGCCGGGCCATGAGTGAAGGATTGAGTGTCATCAGCATATTGGTGAGACGAAACACCCAAGGGAAGAAGTATACTGGCCAGGTCAGCAGTATACAGGATATATAGAAGAGGTGCAAGTACCGAACCCTGTGGAAGACCATAGGGAATGTGAGTCCAGGCAGAGCGAGTGGGCCCAAAAATAACAGAAAGGGAGCGATCAGAAAGAAATGAGCGAAACCAAAGAAGAGCAGAGTCAGTAAGGCCAAAGGATTTAGACAGTCGTTCTAGAAGAATGGAATATCAACAGTGTCGAAGGCAGCACTAACGTCATAGAGAGCAAGAAGAGTGACATGGCCATAGTCAAGGGCATGAAAGATGTCAGCTAGAAGGCAGGTGATGAGTGATTCTGTCGAATGGAATTTCCTAAAACCTGATTGAAGGGGAAGCATGAGAGAATTAGATTCAAGGTATTCAACCAGTTGAAGAGAGATACATCTTTCAAGGAGCTTCGAGAGGAAGGAAAGGTTAGAAATAGGACGATAGTTAGAAGGAGAGTTAGAGTCCAGACCTTGGCGCTTGAGGGAGGGACATTGTCATTGTCGTCATGCTCATCATCAACATCATCAGCATAAATATTATCATCACGAAGAATTTGTTGCACAACATTTAAACACACATAATGCCGCAAATTCAGAATGCTTTATCATTTGTTTAGATGTAGTTCTGAATGTTACATGCATTATGAAACTAGTTTCATGTTACAAATCATGTTGTGAATATGCTTTAACATATTGCAGTAAAGTCTGTTAGATTTGGTAATATTGCAAGAATGATTGTTTGTCTAGTTCTGAAATGAGTTGCATTAATGCATATTGAGCAGCTGAGTGAGATACATTTAATCAAGGTCATCATCATCTTCATCATGTCTTCAAGATCATTACTGTACTCATTATTTTCAAATTCATCACCATCATGGTCACTGTTTTCATAATTTATTGTCATCGAGATATTGATCATCATAGTCGTCATCGTTTAAGTACTGGATGTCATGCAATGATAATTAGTGAAGTAGATTGATCTGAGCTCAGTAGTTAGTATTTTTGGTGGAGGTTTATTTGGTAGGCACTTAGAAACTAGAGATCCAGAGTGAATTACGGCTGTTGTTCCTTGGTAGATGAGCGTTCCTTATCAGCTGTGAATGGTATTGATATTGTTAAACAGGCCTCCTCCACTATGCTGGCCTTGTCTCTCTGCTGTCAACGGATCCCCGGAGCCCGGGAGGCCAGTCCAGGCTGATACACCCAGCAGATTGTAGCCAAAAATTAAGATGGTTGATTGCGCAATGAACCTGGTGGGAAAGACTGATACACGGAATGCATAATGGGACCTATCCTAGCCTACTCAGATTGAAGAGCAAGCTTACTGTTACTATCTGTTTAGAATTAACCTTTCAGGATTTGAAACATTGAAAGTAAGGGTAAATGAATTGCTTGTGCCAATATTAAGTGATACAATGATGTACCAGGTGGTCAGTGAGCTTTTACCTTGTCTTACATCACCTTTTTGTACTAACAAATAAAGAAATATCCAGATATTTAGTTCTAAATTATTTCCTGCATAGGTTCCCAGTGGATCGCACCACTGTAAACACTGCAGCATTGCCAATGCACTGTCCTTTCTTTCCGAAATGACTAATTTTGGGTGGTTTCACATTAAGGAGATTTGTTTCTGCTAGCGGATGTGTATTGGCCATATTCTTTTTTGTCTTGCTTGTGCCAGAGCTTCCTGTAAAATCCATTTGCATAATCGAAAGGAAACGGAAAGCATCAATGTAAAATATAACGGCAGCTGTTTTTTCTGTCATATTTCTAGATTGCAGCACGTGTTGCTTTCCAAGGATGATGTCATTGGCTGTTAACCTTAGCAATATGTCAGGGATGGCCAAGTCTTATGTTTTCTTATGTCGAGTTTGGAATAACGCTTTGTCTATCTTGTGGTGTTATTGCCTCACTGTTTTCTTCACGTTTTAATGATTGTGCTGCAAAGAATGTCTAATTTTCTTCCAGTTGCTCTGTGTTAGTTAATATTTACACCACATTTAAAATTTGAAGTGGCATGTGCATTAGGTTTTTGCTTTTATTGGTGGCTAAGGATGCCATGTGCATGCTTTGTCAATATTTTAAAACTGTCCTTGATGCTAGTTCGAGGAGCGCTTCAGTGTAGATATCGTGAAGGGGTGCTGTATGAACCATTTGTTAGTCTGTACATCATAGCACTACCGATCGATTAATATGTGTATAAAACATAATTAAGAAACAGAGAAACAAGCCCATGGTTTTATGTAGTAAATCAGGTATTAGACATACCATAACTTACATAACCTTATTTCAGCTTATCCATTTAGTGCCAGATATTAGATGCACAGAAGTTGTGATAATTTCTGTCTTTATTTTAATATTGTCTAGTGGAAAGTTTAATAATGGCATTGTAAGTTCTGGATTTCTTCAGCACCCAAAAGGCAGGTTGTTCACAGGCGCTCAGCTGTAATCGTAATCCCGAGATTTCTACAACACCCAACGAAAGTCACATCACAGGGACAAGATTATTCACAGGCGCTTAGTCAAAACAAAATTGATAGGCAAAAAGGGTTTGGTTCTAGGTTAAGATCCAAAAACCAGGCAGAGAGACAGTGTGGCAGCTATGGTGAGTAATGTTTGGGATTGGAGCAGAAAGAGATAAGAGGAAAAAGGGGAATCAGGATAGGATCTGTGAACGAGGAATGTATTCAGTTTTGAGTGAATGGCCAATGCAGAAATTGCAAGCGTTGGAGCATAGATGAGTTTGTATTGAGTCAGATAACTGTTGCGGTTCTGAGGGAGTTTATTCCAGAGTGGTGGGGCAGCTATGGCTATGGAGCAGTTACCAAATTTTAAGTATGAGGTGACGGACAGTCAAATCAAACTTGGTGAGGCAGGGTTAGGGTTAGGTTAATTTCAGGTTTGGTGCCATGTCAAGATCCAAAGATCAGGCATGTAGATGGACAGACACCTAAGATGGATGGTGTTTGGAATTGGAGTGGTATTAAAGATTCAGAGAAGAGGAAGTATCAGGATAGGATTGGTATTATTATTATAATTACATCACGCTAATTTATGAATTCTACTCAAAAGCTGGGTAGTTAGTTACTGTAGTAGTTATTGGAAAGCATCGGTGAGCTGCAGTAATTTTTAAAGTTTGTTTCATCTGGTGAATTTGAAAGTTTGCCAGTTGTAGAGCTAGACAATCTCTAAGGAGTGATTGTTTTGTTTGACTGTTGTTTTTGTGTGAGTTTTATAGAATTGAATTGAAAGTCATGTATAGAACCACCAACATTCGTCATTCAGTTATAAACATCAGTATAGAAATGCCAGAAGCAATTGATGTAAGTGCTCCAAAGGTCAACCCAAAGGGGACACACTTGTAACTGCAGGTGGCTTGACTTGTTACAGTGGAAAATTTTTAGGCAGCTTTAACAGTAGATTATATTATACATTTTTTATGAATTCAGACACCGTTTGTTGTTGAAAACTTGCAATAAAACTTTATGTTGCAAACATTTCTTTCTCCAGAGCCAATATTTATTTAGTTCTGTTAAGTATCCACAGCATGCACCAGTCCTGATGGAAGACTAATCTCAGTGAAGCTGAGGGATCTAAGTAAACATTGGCAGAATTAGACAGAACTGTTCCGAAGTCTGTGTGGTGAAAAGAAGAAAATCAGTCCCTTAAGCCAAAAACCAAGACTTCTAAAGAGACAACTGTGAGTATAAATTGTTAGCGACTTCATTTGCTCTGCCTTGAATTATGAGAGTGGGTGGCATTCCTTACTTAGAGTCACAGTCTAATGACCAGCAATAATATATGTTAAGGCACTGCTAAATATACAGTGATCATCTCATGGGAAGCTTCTTCTCACATTCTGCAGAACAAGGCATGCACTCGACCAGTCTCCCACTGTGTCATATTACATGTTTCACTTAATTTGTTTGCTTTTGGGCATTTTTTATGTTCATAGATTGAGTTGTCAGCTTAGAGCAGTGTATATAAATCAATCCGTTTACATGTGCCCAATCGATTGTGTACGTATCGCAGCTTGCGAATCTCTTACATCACTGTTAATGGTAAGATTGATGAAGAAAACTCGGTGTGACACAGTAATGCCTCGATGAACTAGAAAACAGGATAAGGGCAAGCCAACCGTTAAACCATGGTTTAAGCCAACCCTGTTAAACCATGGTTTAAGCCAACCCTGTTAAACCATGGTTTAACTGGTTTGGCTGATGTTTGGTTATAACATCAGCCGGTATGTGATTATTGGTTTAAAGTTTGCTTTCCAAAACAAGTTAGGAGAAAACTGATTTCTTAAATTATGCTGCCGGATTGTCCCATTCATGTAATCTTAATCCCGAGATTTCTACAACGTCCAGTGAAAGCCACGTTACGGGGACCGGCTTATTCACAGGAGCTCAGTAAAAACAAAATATATAGGCAAAAGTATTCAGTTCAGGCAAAAGTATTCAGTTCCATATCAAGATCCAGGAGTCCGGGAGAGAGACAATGTGGCAGCTACGGAGGTGATGTTTGGGATTGGAGCAGAAAGAGGGATAAGACGAAGAAGGGGAGTCTCTTAAATTTCTCTTAAATTGATAAGGGAACCAAAACAGCATCAAATTCAGTTTAATTTCTGATTTGGAAATTGCTGATTTGTTGACAGATGTGACGAATTTTGCATTTCTAGAATTTATGAATATGAAAAAGTTTACAGTAGTCTGATTTTCAAACTGAAGTTACCAACATTATAATCAGCTTTCTCTATCAGTCTTGCATTGAACATGATTTTGAAATACAAACCTCTAGACAATTTTGTTGCAAAGGGTTAAGAATGATGATGTGAAAAAGCAAACCAACCCATTTAAACACCATAAATCATATTTGTTGTTGTTAGCTGTGCAACATTTGTTGCCATACTGTTTCCGTGGTGGTGTTTGGTGGCATTTAACTGATCTTCCCTGTGCTGCTTTGGTTAACCCACAACATTGTATCAGTTTTCATGTCAACGCAGCACTGCGTAGGCGCACGGCTTTTCTTCATTGCATGACCGCTGTTGTAGATCCCAGATGGATGTTGATTAACTCGCTTCTCAGTTTGACATGGCCGACTCTGGGCTGTCAAACTGTGGCTGGTTTTTTATTTGATACTGCTTCAGTGGTCTGGTTTCTCTACAGCAAAGCTGGTCGTTTGGAGCTATTATCACTGTCGCGTTGACACTGTAGCCACTTCTGCTGACTGTCTCAGTGTTGAGTTGACATTTATCAGATGTAGACTGGTACATGATTGGTTTCTCTCATGTACGTGTAGTTTGCATTCTAAATTTGGATAATTTCAAACAATGTTTCTGAAATGGACTGGATTTTTCGTGGAATTCAGGCTCTTGTTTTGATGATATTCTGAAGTAACCTTTACATATCTTTCTTGTTGTTGACAAGAAGCTGTGGAAGTTTCTGAAATAGATTAGAAATGAAGTTCCTAGTTTCCGGCCACTTCATATAATGATGCTGAGTCAAGTAAGAAAAAGGTTGTCCAATGTGTTCTTTATTGCTTTGTGTTTGAGCGAAATAATGCCACAACATCATGGTATCATTTACTAGGCGATAACCAATGTGCAGTTACTCTTTACAAATACATGTTACCTTACAACATTTCTGTTGTGCAGTGGTGTGTGCTTCTTCTGTGCATGATTCTAGTCTATATTTCTTAGGAACATTTAGTGCTAGTTTCTGGCTGCAGACTAATAATGATCTAGTACTTTATTATTTTGGCATATTGGTTGATTGTTGACCTTTTTTGCACCCATTGTTGGGGAAAATGACATTTTCTTGTTGGAGTACTGTTGTGTTTTTGTTTCTGCTTAAATTTCCAGAAATGCCAGAAACATCCCACAAAAACTTACAGTTAATGCAGGCCTGCGATAAAAAAGTGCTTACTTTAAACAGTTATAATTATCCAACCACCCCGTTCAACCCACTCTTCTGCCCTAACACTTCTTCGCCTCCCATCACCTCACTCATAAAATTTGGAAATCGCTTCATTGCCACAGCTGCTCCACCTCTTTGGAACAAACTCCCACAAGAATTACAAAATTTATCTGACCCATCATACGAACACATTGACGCTTCACCCCTTGCAGTCTCTGTGCTAGTCACCATCTCTAAAATGAAAACACTTCTTTTCCACAAATCCTATCCAGATTTTTCCTCTTCCTCTTACTCCAATTCCAAACACCATCTGCGACAACTGCCTGCCTTGGATCTTGACCTGGAACTGATTCTGACCGTTCCTGCCTATCGATTTTGTTCTGACTGAGTGGCTGTAAATAAGCTGGTTCCCTCAATATAGCTTTCACTGGGCACTGTAGAAATCTTGAATTTACCACTGCGTTTACAAGTATCCTATTTTACCTGAAAAGAAGGTTCATAGGGAATGCTTCTATCCCTTAGTGTGCAGTGATTTCTTGTGTACCAGTTATGAAACTCTCAGCCACATGTTCTCTTTATGGATAGACATCACTTGATGAAGTGGAAAGTGGATGCTGCATCAGAAAAGGCTGCACTTAGATAATTGGATTATTGTGATATCTTCTGCAAATTCTTGTATTCAGTTGGTGCCAGTGAAGACATTTTTGCAGGAAGTGATCTGGATCAATCAGTCGCGCTGACAACATCTTGTGTGCTGGCATAATCCCTTTGGCAACATGTGACCGACATTCTTGTCTTGGTTTTTGGGGCTGGCTTTCTACCAATATTCTCTCTCGATACAATTTCTAAGAAATGCTGAAGGAAAATTGACCTCAAAGCTTAATCAGTTGGATTGTTGTGGTGAATGAATTTCAAGTATAGTACAAATCATGTGATCTCCATTGTTTATTGTGCTTCTGTATTCTATCTGATCCGAACCCAGCTTCGTTAGAAACTTGCCCTTTGCTTCGTGCACTTCCTAGGTACACAAACTCTCTGTGCAGGTAGCAGTGAGGGAGGCAAATGATTCAGTTTATGAAATGACATGGTTGAGTTACTCCTGTTTGGTCACCCCACCCTACAGATGCTGACAATCCCTATTCCTTCGACATTGCTTCTCCTAGTCGTATTTGGTGTCGCCTAATGGCGTTTTGTCGTTGACTCCTTTATTTGCTGTTGTACCAAGTTGTTTCGTGCAGCCATTGATGCTGTCACTCTGCTGGCTGCAATGGCAAAGATGCTGGCCCTTGAGTGACGTAACCAAGGGCAAAGATACACTTTCGATCATGTGCTAGTGGATCTCATGCTCAAGACAGTGCATAGAAATTTGTGTTTCAGGTGCAGAGTTAAGTGCTGTGTTATTGGGGTCCCCTTAATAGATTTTGCCAGGTAACAAAGGTGTGGTAAGATAATCTCATGCAAATTATTATTTTTTTTGGAATTCTGTATATATGTAGTACATCTGTCTACTGCACAAGGTCCTTAGCAACTGTGCATTTACAATTTTCTGAAGAACCCTACACAGTAAAAGGCCCCTGCCTTGCCATGAGGAGTTGTTAAACGGTACTGTATGAATACAGTATGTAGGCACATACCAGTACATACCTACGAATAGACATACATACGTGCACTGATACACAATTACATGTACAAATAGTTAGTTAGTTATACAATGACTATGTCAGGAGAAGTTCTGACCTGCACGTTCCATATTGCAAGGCCAGCACTCATTCAGTTAGCTCTCATGTAATTTTTGTAGGACAGTTGACACATATGCGCTGTCAGAATTCTCCTGTAAACGTGTGCCAGACCCTTTTTTATAGCATGCATCATTACAGCACAATTTCTGATATAATACATTTCAAGGATGCAATGGATTCCAAACTTAGTTGAGCTCAGTAGCACAGCCTTGATACATGTGATGCCTGGTAGCATGCCAAAGGTAGGATTATAAGGAGGATACAGCGTAAGTTGCCTGATTAAGTAAAATAAGGTTATATAAATCCCTTGTTTGTTACATGCCTTGCTCAGCAATTCATGGGTCTGGTGTTGCCTGCCTTTTGGAGCACTTTCTCCAATATTCAAAGTGTAGCTGTAATTGTTTCACTTGAATTTGGAGGTGGAATGACAAAGTTATACATGTACATATAGTTAGTTATCTAGACACTTAATATAGTGCCTGTTAAGTACCTCACAAAAGTGCTGTCTATGCCAGCCTAACTGGTGTTAAAGTCATGAAGAATGAATGCTCAGATACTTGTAACCAGAAGAGTCACAGCTGCACCCAGAGTCCAGCCAAAGATCCCCATCCTGAGCCGACAGTTGACACTGTGTTCATGTGTATATTTATACATGAATAGTGTACAACTGTGCATATATAATTATATATTTGTGTTTTTATATATATATATCACAGGCATCATAGAAGCTGTTGTATTAGGCGCTATATGAGTGAATTTTAATCACAATGTGTTAGGTATGGTTTAGTCATCTTCTGTAGTTTCCCAGAACCCTCTGTGCTAACAGAGCTGCTTACAGGTCACATGATTAAGGGACCCCAAGATACAACTTTGAGGATTGTGACTGATGGAAGTTCATAGTAAAACTGCCATGTTTTCCCATATGTGTATTTTTATGTAACCACATAATACATCATACACGCATATAGAAAAGGTGTAATTTGATATGTTTGACTATAAATTTATTTAAACTTCATTGCATATGCACTCTTTCAAGCACAGTGTCTGCTAACAGCATTCACTAGTGTGGTGGCAGTACATGTGCAGGCATGGGCTTGGTGATAGACAAGAGTCAGGTATTGAAGGACCTAGAACTTTTAGTATTGTATATAACAGTAACTAAACAAATGTTTGGCTGGGATTTTGAGTACCCTGGGAGTTGGAGCCCGAGGAAGTGACTGTGGTTGATCGTCAAACGCTTTATGTCCGGCCACACTGCATGCTTTTGAAAGCATTGTGATGCATTGTACTGAGGCAGCTGAATTAGCCGAATGTCCCAAGAGAAATCTTACTCACAGAACCAGTGATGGATCTGTAGGACCAAGGTTTTATAGTCGATGCGTAATGTAATGTAATGTAACAAACACTTATATAGCGCTCTTCAAGTACCTCTCAAAAGCGCTGTACCTTGTGGTTTGATTGACTGGTATGCTTAGGGTGCCAGTCCTCCTGTTTTCTGCAGTCCTGTGTGTTTTTACGATGTTTTTATACTTTGACGTTATAAGGACAAAATCTTCTAAACTTTTCAGGAAGTTTTAACCTTATTTTGTTGTATTTTCTTATCAAAAAGGCAAAGAATTCAAACAATTAGCACATGCCACTGCACATAAAGCTAATTTCAATTTAGTTGTCGACAGGCCTTATGAAGATTCCTTCATTTTCTGCAAAACAAAAGAAAAGCTAACATTTACGAGTGACAGAGTTGGTGTGAGTAGGTTGGAATTTTTTGTAGAAGAGAGATCGATAAACTGTGGACAAGGAATATCGCAGATAGTATAAATTGTATTGTCAAGTCCAATTTTCAGTGCAGCTTGTTATTATTATTGTTTATTAACAATATCTGTTGTGCCAGTGTCTAATGCACTAGACATCAATTGATGGCATACCAAAGCTAGGCCACAATCAAGTCAATATCCAGAAGAGCAGTCCATTAAGACAGAGAGTCAGCC
This sequence comes from Norana najaformis, assembly GCA_964023275.1. NCBI lineage: Eukaryota > Metazoa > Annelida > Clitellata > Crassiclitellata > Hormogastridae > Norana > Norana najaformis. The sequence continues at coordinate 6,482,391 of OZ029929.1, forward strand.
TATGGTGAATAAGCTATTTGCAAAAGGTGAGCCTTTAGTTGAGAACAAAATGACAAAGTGACTGGGCAGAATGAACAGATACAGGCAGAGAGATCCAAAATCTAGTCCAGCAACTGAAAAAACACGTTCACCAGGACCAGCTCTAGTCTTAGGTATCACCAGAGAAAGTCAATCAGTTGACCTGTTTGAGTAACGATAAGTCTGGGGAATGAGGACTGATCTTTAAGTATTGTGGTTGGCCAGAGTTCATTGTTCTGTAAACTATAAGCCCCAATTTGAAACAAATCCTTTGCTGAACAGGAAGCCAGTGCAGATATTTAAGTACAGGGGTTATGTGCTCAAATATTGACGTGTTAGCTGTAGCTCTAGCCAGAGAGTTCTGATCTCTGAAGTCTGTGCATTTTTGACTTTGTGCAAGGATTCTGCAGGTTATGGAGAAGCTGTGAGCATAAGAGATGAGTCATCTAAGGGCTGAGTAAGTGAAAGCCAAACTGCATGTTATTCATAATTTTCAATTATCCTGTGAGGAATTTCATGCACATTTCAGTAAGTGCAGTAAGTAAATAATCTTTATTAGTGTGAGACAAGCACCCACATTTTACATGTTCAGCAATGCATACAAAGCAGTGAAAAGTAGCACAGTGTCTGTTAAAAACAATGGCAATATCAGAGACAGCTTAAAAAACCTAATCTACTACAATCTGGAAGTAATCTAATCAAACAACTGGGTAATTTCTGTTATTTGTACATTGAGTTTGGTTAAACTGTGATAGTTTTTGCTGATTAAATTTGAAAAGTGTTTGACAGTTGACAATCTGTTAATCAATGCTTAATATATTCCCCTTCATCTCAAGGGAGAGGCTGTATGAGAACGTTTATGTAGCTCCTTTTTGGAACTTCCCAGAAGCACTGCTTACTTGGCTATGTACGGTAACTGGTCTAAAGAGGTGCAGCTTAATGTAGCCAGATATTACATGTTCATCTGAATCCTCCATCAGTAGTATGAATGGTTAAGTGGAAGATTTTATTTACCTGGATACATGTGTATACATGTAGGCCTACCTGCATTTGTATGCAAGTAATAGACCTACTTATTGATATGTATGGATATGTGGTTTTCTGTAGCTGAACTTTGCTTTTGCTATGCTTTTGTTTTTGTGAAATTAAAGGTGTTCATATATAAGGAGTTATTTATTATATTCTTGTAAACAATAGCTATTGAGTTAACCTTCTTGCTTTCTTCTACTTTTCCATCTGCACTTCATTTATGTGCAAAATGTTCACTTAACTTTCCTGGTTCACTTTTGTTAACCATTTTAATGTCTGCTACGGGAAATTAAAGAAAAAATAAACAAAGAAGTAAGCGTAAGTCAGTACAAAATATTTCGTTTTGATGAAACAAAAAGATTTTAATCGATTAATTGACTAATTAATTGTTAAAACTTGCAGCTGTGATAATAATGTTAAAAAGATCAGTCTCTTAAACCAAAGAGGCAGTTATGTGTACAAAGGTTTAGCAATTTCATTTTCTTAACTTTGGCACATGAGGGCGGGTGGCCATTCCACTTCTTTGTCATGTGTATACTCCAATGTATTGATAGTGTGTAATCAGTGCACTCATTTTGTTGCTGAAGAATCAGTATGCTAGGGGAATAGATAACCCCATGCTAGTTGTAAAATAGGAGTTGAGTCTTGGAAAAGTGATAATAAAATTTCAGTGGTTTTTCTGTCCTTTGTAGTTGGTTTTGATCTGATGGTCTGGCATTCTGCAGTTTGACTAAATGGTTGCTCTTGACATTATGGTACTGGAATGGATTACCTGCCTTGACAAACGGTAAGCTGCTTCACTGTTACATCACACTATCTTACGCAACGTTACACTGCTTATACATTGTCGTAATGAACGAAGATGACGTAACGAAAAATATCACTTCCGAGAATTAGCTGATTCTTCTGGGTGCATGTCAGAATCGATTTTCCGCACGAGCAGAATGTTTGGTGGTATTTGTATCAGTGGCATTCAGTCGCCGAGTGCATCATAACCTTTTAAGATTTAAGATCGTGTTTGATTTATCGATCGGTTAATTTTATCGCTGTCCTCTTATCGTCGCATTCACCTTGGCTCGCTGCGGGATCCGGCAGCGCCTTCTCTTCCAATCGCTCCATCTACCTACCAGCGCGCCTGAGTACTTGCCCATATTTTCATATTGATTTTCTCGACGTCATATCCAATTACGTTGCTTCTTCTGTTTCCTTATACAGACAGCCTTTTGAGGCGGAAATAGGCCGACGGCTTTTGTGCTGGTCTGTCCACGGGCAAAAACATCTGCTCTGATCACCCACGTTGTCAGTCGTTGTCTGTCTGCCTGTCTGCCAGCATCTACCCTCCTGGAAATCTCGGACGCTGTCTCTTTTCAATGCCACACTGGTTCGAGGTTTTTACTGGTGTCACGATGATGCAGAGCCTGATGATGCTGCATGCTTGGTTGTGATGCAGCATTTAGAGATGCGAAAGTGATGAGAAGTTTGGTGTACAACAAGAACTGTGAACAAACGGCTTGTTCGTTTAGAGAAGCCAGGATGTGCAAAACTGTGTGTAGTTGCGGTTTAACGATGCTGTGTCATAACGAAGATGATTAGCGTCGCCCTCCTCCTTTATCCAGGCTTGGGACTGGCACCGCCCGAGTACGGCAGTGGCAGAGTTCAAAACTGTAACCTGGCAGACTCATTTATGTGAGCTGATTGTTTTGCGTTGTACTCTGTGTTACACAGTACAAGGCGCTGTGAAAGGAGTTCATCACTGTTGTGTTTTTCTTTCTGTTAATGCTATTTCTGAAATTAGAGGAACCTTTGACTGAATTACAGAACAACATTGATACACCTCCCAGCAGTTGTATCGATTCATGGCATTCATTGATTGGCAAGCACTTGAAGATACAGGTTTTGAAGTAGGCCTGCTTGCCAGTGAAGGATCTCTTTATGCAGTTGTAAACATTATTCAGCTTGAACAAATGCAACATTCTTCTTGAACTGAGTGCACTAACAGGATGCTTTTAAGAGGATATTGAAAATTGTGAGAATGCTTATTAGCTTATTGATTTTTACTCTTTTATTTTTCATCGTCCTACAATACTTTCATATATGGTAATGTTATAATATTGATACTGAAAATTTTTCAGATGCTTATTAACTTATTTTTCTTACTCTTTTTTATTATTCAAATTGATGCATTACATTTCACATGTAGTGCCACCCTGGCTGATTTGGTTTGAGCACTTGCAACGTGTGGTGTGCGGGTTTGAGCCTCCTCTGAGACAATGACTGCGTAGGAAGCATTAGCAAGTCCTTCACGCTAAATTTTTCATACATGTTCTGCATGGTTACCCTGCCACAAGCATGGTCATTTTCTTGTCTGCATGTTCTAGTTGTTGACAAGTGTTGCAAATTCGTTTTGCAAATACTGACAAACAACCAGATCTGATTTTCAACTGATCTATTTACAAAGTCTCTTTACAGCATGTTAGTTACAAATTCCCTTCCTTAGTCATAATTAACAACGAATGTCTTACACAAACAAATCCACCAAAATAAGCTCTGACAAAACACAAGGCATAGTCATATGGAAGCTGTAGAAGACTCAGGCATCTGACGGTATCTCTGCACCATTCGTCTTCACCAGCAGAACGAACCACTCCAAAGGGACTTAACTGGGTTAGGAATCCATCCGTAGCCACCACAGGCAAAAGACAAGTCGGCAAATGGTGCCTTGTCACTTGTCAACCAATCCAAGATTCTCGTGTGTTCTTCACTATCCAGCTCACGTCCGGTACAGTTGCTCCACCTCTTTGGAATAAACTCCAGCAGAATTACAACAGATATCTGACCCTTACTACGAACTCGCCAACAATTCATCCCTTGCAGTTTCTGCACAAGTCTTTCAGAACTGAAAACACAACTCTTCCACAAATGCTATCCTGATTCTTTTTCTTTCCCTTATCTCTCTCTCTGCTCCAGTTACAAACACGATCTATCATAGCCATCTGACTGCCTAACTCTTGGACCTTCATCTAGAACCAAATCATTCCTGACTATTGATTTTGTTTTAACTGATTCTGCTTTGCCTGTGATTAAACTGTTTTTTTTGCATTTTAGCTTTCTTTGGGTGTTGTAGAAATCTCTTACTAATACGATTATATCTCCAGTACAGCCACAGTACCAGCAGTACCTACAGCACCAGGCTAAACTCACACACACATAATGCGGATTAATACCCTTTAAGAGTACTTAGAACATATAGGTCTTCATAGTTTACAAAACGCCGTGTATCAGCAAACACTCAAAATATGCCACCTGTGACAAAAATATGAACTTTGACGAGTGTCCATGGCACAGTTTAAGAGTTCATAGCACTGCTACCACCAAAACACGTTTGAGAGTGATGAGCAACAATCATTATAAAACTTTACGCTGGCTTAAAAGTGGGCCTGTTCTGTCAAACTGAACATATCCAGTAAAAGTCGAGACAGAACTGTCCAGTAAGTGGTCAGGAAAAAGGAAGGCCACAAAGATCTACTATTTCTCCATCATTATTTTTAATAATGATGACAATATTCCTCCAGTTCGGAATGGAGTCAGTATTATGCTATACGCTGATGATAGTGCCTTGTATATTGGCCACCGGAATATCAAAATAACAGACAGGAAAATACAATTGTTACTTAATGCAATACACAAATGGTGTGACAAAAACGAATTTGAAATTTCCACAGATCCAAAGACTATGGCAGTTCTATTTTCATACACTTGCGTTGAACCGACAGTTAACCTCAGGATTGGTAAAGGATCAGTAAAACTCGAGAAAATGGCTAAATTCCTGTTAGTTGTCATGGACAACAAGGTACTATGGAAAAGACACAAAAACTATATTGCTGAAAAGTGCAAACGATGACTCAACCTAATGAGAGCCGTGTCAGGTTACAAGTGGGAAGCGTCTAAGCAGGCCTTATTAACTATTTACAGAACATTTAATTAGACCGCTATTAGAATATGGTTATAGGCCAATAGAGCCTTCTTAGCAGCAAGTAAGGCCTTACTGGCCATGCTTACATCCATTCAGGCAAGCGTTGAGGTAATGCGCTTACTCGTAACAATATCGGTTCTCAGAAGGCGCTATAGAAGTGTTCTACTTACTTACTTAGTACTTAGACCTTCCTATGCAGGTCTACACAATAGGCATTGCAGCATTGCCACTCGTCTCTGTCTTTTGCCAGTCTTCTTGCTTCCTATTTGCTGAGTTGTTTCTGCCCTCAATTCCATAGGTGAGGTATTTTTTCTGGATGGGTTGTGGGCCTTCTGCAGAACCCTCCTCCTTTATACTGGCTTGCAACAGGCTCAGACTTCAATTAGAGGTATTCTGAGGTGGAGTGTGTACATATAAAATTCAGATATGCAGTATTGATGTGTTAGAGAATTTTTGATCTGGAAATTCTTCTTTTTAGGAGCTTCGTTTTTTCTTTAGTTGATATGTTTCCTTTCGTGAAGTTGAGGGAGGTGATGTGAAGAGTTGGTTTTATATTTACACTTGACTGGAGTTAAATTCTTAGCAACACGGATGAGGGGTTTGTCATCGTAATCCAAATCATAATCATATTTGCACTTTTTATATCACCCCTTCAAAAGCAACAGTTATTCGTTTAAAAAATCACATATGTGGTTGAGATTCTACCTTTTGTTCTGACGTTGGAAAGTCATCAGTTGAGCTTTGCAGCACCTAGTAAAAGGTGCTGATTCACAGCTTCATCTTGATTGGTCGTGAGGAACTGAAAACCTGTTGTCATCAGTAGACTCTTTAAACATGGCATGATATTTCTTTTTTAAAGGTTTCATATGATAAATTGCAGCTCATGACTCACTCCTGTGTCTGCAGCTTTGATCAAGATGTGGCTTTACAGTGCAACATGAAAAAATAATATACACTAATTTTTTGTTTGTTTTGTGGTAGCTGCTATTGTTGATGTTGTTACTGGTGTTATTGTATTTAGTATTATTCTTATTGTTCTTGTGCAACTGCTATGGAACTGAGTTCATTGTTTGGTAGAAAGCAATCCAGGGTTTGTGTAGCTGTCTATCTTCAGTTCGGGAACTGTGTATTGAATTTAATGAGGTACTCGTATCGATGATGGTGGCCTCAGAGTTTGACAATGTGAACTTTGTCATTTTTGCTTGACAGGTCCCGGATTCTTTGTGATTGCTCACTATTTGGGTTTAAGTTGACAGTAGATAGGTTGAGGTAAAGTAAAGTATAGTCAAGTCAGATAGGGTAAGGTATGGTAGCGTGAGATAAGGCAAGGTAAGATAAGGTAAGAAGATATGATAGGGTCAGATAAGGTTAGGTAAAGTATGGTCAAGTCAGATAAGATATGGTATGGTAGGTTCAGATAAGGTAAAGGTGACATAAGGTAAGAAGTGAAGTTATGGTAGGGTCAGGTAAGGTAAGGTATTCATTCGCTTGTTACGTGCCTCTGTTAACAATAGAATAGTTCTTAGGTGTGGGGTCTCGGCATTGACATATCTTTCTGATGAAGTGCGAACATGACAACAGAAATCCAACAGTGACAACCTTTTGATACAGATTCATTGAGAAATGGTTGATTTCCCATGACTGGCCAGTATTCGAACCTTATACACAGACGTGAAAAGCAGACAATCAACCACGATGCCACCTCATGATGGCCAAGTGAATAACAAATGGCGCCGCCTTTGTTATCTGCCCAGCACGGTCTGTGGTGGCACCTAATCCTATAAGTGACCAGGCAACAATATTCTCTGTCACGGTCTGCCAGGAAGATGACTGTCAGTCAGTCTGCCTTTTACCCATTCATATCTGTGGTCGCTTTCATCGATCGGGACGTCTTTAACGTGGCCGAAACTGGAGGCCGTCGCTTTATGGATTGATTCAATCTGTTCTGTAATTGGATGATAGATTAAATATCAAGATCTCCTCTCGGAGTGCAAGGGAAGAGGCAGAAATGGAAAAATGTGCAGAATGCATAGATGAACATCACGATGGCACTGTGTACATCAGCAGACGGCTTTTGTCAGATTGGTAATGTAGTGTTGTTGAACTCTACTGACTGGAGATATCATGGGCTTGTGTGTTTGAGGTAACTGGTTTTCTTAAGGTCGCCCATGGGACTCATACAGATTTGATTAAACTGTTATATAGACCATTATCTTTGCACAACTTTAGAAGTTATCGTGCGAATTTTGTTATCCACTGATCCGGAGTAGAGATGGAATATTCCAGAGTGATGGATTGACTGTGCAGCAAAATTCTGTGTTGCATATTGGCTGTTTTGTGGTGGAGAAACAATCAGATGGATCTCCCTTGAGAATTTTTTAAGACTGGATAGTGAAGTATGAAGAAAATATACTCAGGACATTCATCATTTTCTGACAGTGAAAAGTTTGCCAATTATAATATGTTTTGCGACAATGGGTAGCCATGCAGTTCTCCTGCCTGGATTCTGTTGATGATTGATGACCATGTTTTTTGGTGGTGGTAAAGATAAACAGTGAAAGATAACACTTGTTTACATACTTCTTTAGAAACGGCTGTTTAGTGTGTTCCTTAGATGAAAGAAACATTTGGCTGAGGTGTGAACATGACTCTAGCAATCCAGTGTCTTTCCTAACCTAATAACTTGGCTTGGTGATGACAGTTGGGAGTGCCACTGCAGAGTTTCTGTACTGTTAGACATAGTGTGGCTGATTAGCTGAGTGACGGGCCGTTACAGGGAATATGCCAGTTTGAGGGTAACCTGAAGCAGTCACTTGTCTCTAATGAAGAATTGCTTAGCAACATTGTGTTGCCTGCAATACTGCATTTGGCATGACGAGGTGGTGTGTAATAAGTGGAACAAAGTAAATGTCTATAGTATGTAGACATAAAATTTATATATTATATATAATAATATATAATGTTTTTATGATGAACTTGGTTTGAATTGGCATGGTCAAGTAATTCAAGAGCTTGCATAAGAAAGGTTATCCAATAGCTAATCAAAACTAATCTAATGCTTTCAGTAGCATCGCTACCCTAATGCTCGAGGCATCAATCGATGGTTGCTTCAAGTGAAACCATGGCCAGAAATCAATTATCCATTGGAGAAGCCTGTCTGAATTCCAGTAGTTCAGAGAAACTAGACGTTAGGCCACAGTGAAACAGACGAATCTTAAATTTAGATCTGAGTGACATCAGAGAACTGATTGAACAGCCAGATACATTACAGCACAACTAATGTAGCCATTTAGCTGCTCCGTAATGTATGAGATAACTTTCAATTTCAACCCTGAAATTTTCTATTACTTTCAGTCCAGCAGATCGAACCGGAGAGGATTTGGATCTCATCTATGCTCGTCTCAAAGATCTCAAAGCTTTTGAAAAATTCCATCCACTTTTGCTTCAGCAAATCTGTTACTACAGCTACTATGAAGATCTGGAGCAAGGCGTCATACGTGAGTTTTGCTTTCTGCAAAAGGTTTCAGCAGATTTCGTGGCAGAGGTTGTAGCACTGCTGCTTAGATAAATTACCAATAATTTATTATGATATATATGTTTAACATTGCTAAACTATGGAACTTTCTCTCACATCCAGACATCCTGATGCCTTCAGATCTTGATTAGAGTAAATTTGCCTCAACCATTTCTTTCCCTTTAAAACAATCTGTGATTTCAAATTCTTTTTAAGCTTAACTAACTCACGTGAATGACAAACATCAGCAGCAAACTTCTCCTGGCATTTGTTTGTAAAAGTTAAATTGCAAGTTGATAAATAAATATGTAATATCTCATTTATTACATTCCTCAACGTTATGACCCTTGGGTTGCGTAACCTTTTTTGTAGTTGTAATTGTAATCAGAAATTTGTATAGTGCTGCGTCAAGAGAAGCTAATCAGAGGCTCTGTTGTCACTAAAGCACCAGTACAACAGCAGTATCCAAACAATAGGACTTCCTGTTTCCTTATATTGATTATGTTGTCAGTAATGATGTATCAATGTCACACAAAAGTGCCATTATTCAAACTTCAAATCCAGCTGTGAAGAAGTCAACTAAAACTCAGCTGCAATTCCACCATTGTTGATAACTTGACCTGTTCAAGCTAGTTTGACACATAATCAATTTTTCTGGGCCTCATCAACACGTTTCACAGTTGCTTGGTAAAATTTAATTTCCAAGAGACAGAGTTTAATAAAGAGAATCTCAGACAATGGCAATGCCAAGAAGGGAGAGGCAGCATCAATAATTGTAAGCTAAAGAGAAAGGCAACCACTGGTAAACATAGAGATAAAAGTAACATCCTTGTTCAGACCCACTATAAGAAGCCCTATGGTTGAAGGATTTGTCAGATGAAGTATGAAAAATGAGTACAGCCATCCAAGAATGGGACACTTTTTTAACCTGATAGTTGGTATGAAGTATTTGTAGCTTAATAAACTTAACCTTGAGATATGATTTTGAACAGTCCATGAGCTCTTTCACTGCTTGAATTTCTGTTGTGTCTAAACCGAACATAGCAATGGTTGAGCTTACTGGTTGGTGCCATTGAATCAGAAATCTTGAAATGTCATTTTATTTGCATACAGAATCAAACCCCAGCCAAAGCCCAGCTTTGTTAGTCCACCATACAAGTCACTTCAGACTAATGTATCACCCATGTTGTTGTCAATAATTATCATTCTTACAGTCTTGCAAAACAATAAAATGTCTTTAAACTTTCTTAAATGCTAGTGCAAACGAAAGAGCACAACTGATCAAAGCAACATGGGACTATTTTTGCAGGTGATTCAGTTGCCCAGAAAATTCTAGCAGAAGACTATACATTAGCAGCATTTAGGCTGGTAAAAGCAACAGACTTGTTTACGTGCCTCCGTAAAAACTTAGAAGTCTGTCCTAACCTGAGCAATCTTACAACAGTACGCCAGTTTAAACCTTCAGACTTGCAGTGGTACTCAAGAAGGGATGGAGGGCTGAGGGAGTTCCATGTGGTGCTGTGTACTGTACCACAGATGGTCAGACAGTGATGGCTACCCATTAGAGTACTATCCCGGCTGGATTTGTTGTAACTTTACTATGCTTCCAGCTTTGTATCAACAAAATCAAGCCGCCTTTACAAAGGTTCTTCGAAGGCACTATATAAATATATATGTTCCTATGTATTCATTTTTCTGGATCTGATCAACGGCTTTTGACAAAGAAAGTCATTTTGTAGCTTACACAGCCAAACATTGAGTGTCTAATGGTAGGACTCAATGAACATTTTCTGGCCACAGTACTTCAATTCTGCATGAGCGCAGTGTGGTTTACCATGGAGAAATCAGGACCATGTTTATTGACAAGTCTTATGAGAGCATTATTGGTCAATGGGTTTAATTTGATGTTCTAAAGGAAGCTTTGCCGTGGTCGGTCCATCATTCTGGAATTGGTTGCCCAGTGATCTGAAAGGCAAAGACATCTGAGCCTTCCTTGGCAGTCGTTCTGTCAGCGGTTGAAGATCATCTTGTCTGATGGCGGTTTAGTGTCACTGCATGGGTAGAATAGTGCTGCAGAGGAGTTTTCTTTCGTTGATGATATGTAAATGTCAGATTGTATTATGCTACATTATGTAATAATGGAGCACACATAGACAGGACATATGCCAGATTTAGGAAGTCAGTGCAGTTTTAATTGCATGCATTGTCATGAAATAGATCGAGGCTGTTGTGCGTGGTCAAGATCACTGTTGATACACATTGTCAAGAAAGATCACAGTTGATGCAGTTTTTTCAGCTGTGGACTTTCAGAATAGCATGATGGCAGATTGCTAACATGTTGGCTTTTTGCATCTTTTATCTGGGTTTGAATCTCACAGCATAACTTGAAAAGTAACAGTTCATTGTTGACAAATTTAACCCATAATTAGAGGGTGTCAGAGGATTCAAATGCTGTTGTGCTTTTGCTTCATTTGGAAGTTCCTTTAACTTTAGAACACTGAAAATGTATGGATGTATTTTTGTATCTTGATATTTTGTATATTGCCAGCCTGGGAAAACTTTATTGCCTGCAAACTGGGATGACTGGCCAGGTGTGATTTATAATGAGGGTCTGGGGTAGTGGTGTAAATTTACCTGTAAAATATTTTTGCAGTAAAAATTATATTTTACCAGTTAGATTGGTAAAATATGGTAGAAATGATAAAAAATTATTTAATTGATGTTATCTCTTGGTTATGTCCCGCACAGCTGTTTAGCCGTTTATAATTACAGAAAAATATTGACATGAAAAAGTAAGATTGATTTGCTAACCATAGTTTATTTCCACGTTACAAATTCTTATTGCAAAGTCTATTTTTGTCGACTGTCACAAATTGTAAGGAAGGTTTTATCCTATTCACAATTTGCTAAGCGCAGGTGTGAACTTAAACAATGAAATACCAGTAAGTGCTTTGCTTTAAACTGAACCAGGTGTTTTAGCTAGAAATGGTGCAAAAAGATTGAGATGGGCGACATTAGGCCAGCAACTGTAAAATGAATTACTAAACCATTTTAAAATCAGTTAATCAGTTTTTTGTAACAAACTTTATATACAAATACTACAACAATACTGTAACTGGATTGGTCACATACTACGTGAAAACTCTGCTGAGGACAGTCTGAGGGAGAGAAAGTTCCAGAAAGACCAAGCAATATGCTGTTGGATTGAATGATGGATGAAAGAAGAAGACGAGGCTACAAAGAAGCAAAGGAGAGGCACAGAATAGAGAAGAGTGGCATCATTGAATTCTTGGACCTGCCTGGGGGCAGAACACTGAAACAGAAGACTATAGCAAAGAAGCTGTTACACTGTGACATTGATAGTTTTACTATTATTTTTATTACACTGATCATTGTAGTGAGCTACTGTATAGATTAAGTATTTTCTACAATTACAATTACAGTGAGCAGCCATAATAAATAGACTGTCATCAGTCTAATCACCGCAGTCAGCGTGTTTCTGTAGGACTAATCAGCTGCAGCAATTAAACCCATCTGGGATGAGCACTAAATAAAGATAGGTTAGCAGATTGAAATGCATAATATAGTAAACTAGGTGTCAGATTAATTTAGTGAATAAAGATGACGTTGACTTGTTGAGTTAATATTGATACTATTCTATACTTCTGTAGTGCTGTTAATGTATTACACAGGGCATAAACAATAGTCTCTTCTAAGTAATACCACATTCTAACATAACAGTGGCTTCTTGAGAAGAGGATAGATTAAAGCATAGATGTAGCAAGAAGGAAAGCAACTTCAGCCAGGGATAGGCTGACAGTAGTAGGAAGAATGACAGTTTCCTCTGCACAAAGTGATGACAGGCAAAATTCAGAGTCATAAGAGGACAAGATTACATTATAAATTAGGGAAAAATTGCTCTCATATCCTATCTCTCCATCTGTTCAAAGACTTTTATTTCACTATTCAAACCAGCATTTTGAGCCAGAAATCTCTTATGTTTCATTTTGGAGTTGCACAAGCTGGAGCTGTTTGTGGCTCGTATTGGAAGATGCGTTTAAGAGGTCATTGATCAGGGTCACTAATCGACCACATTATGCCAGACTTGATGGGAAGAGCACTTCTTATTTGAGTTTGCTAACCGCTGCCTTGCGCTGCCAAGTCACGCCCTTAGCGGTGTTTAGGTCGATGCGTGGATGAACCAGATCAATAATGTATTTACGGTCTTTTTTGCAGTAAAATTTGTTTTGTACTGTCGTTGAATTGCTACCAATGAACGGATGGGAACGTATCGATTCGGGGCTCAGTGGATTGTGGCCGAGCGATTTTGTATTGAGTTGGGTGGCACAGTAACCAATTGCTGTTGTGTTTTATTACTGTGTTTGGGCTTTGAATCTTAGTGGATTTTGGATGAGTTGGAGAAGTCCTGATGAAGCTGAAGTCCAAAATAGAACCACACATTCAGGGACAAACTTCTTATCGGAGAAGTCCTGATGAAGCTGGTATCTGAAATAGAACCACACATTCAGGGACAAACTTCTTGTTGGAGAAGTCCTGATGAAGCTGATATCCGAAATAGAACCACACATTCAGGGACAAACTTCTTGTTGGAGAAGTCCTGATGAAGCTGATATCTGAAATAGAACCACACATTCAGGGACAAACTTCTTGTTGGAGAAGTCCTGATGAAGCTGATATCCGAAATAGAACCACACATTCAGGGACAAACTTCTTGTTGGAGAAGTCCTGATGAAGCTGATATCCGAAATAGAACCACACATTCAGGGACAAACTTCTTGTTGGAGAAGTCCTGATGAAGCTGATATCCGAAATAGAACCACACATTCAGGGACAAACTTCTTGTTGGAGAAGTCCTGATGAAGCTGATATCCGAAATTGAACCACACATTCAAGGACAAATTTCTTGTTGGAGAAGTCCTGATGAAGCTGATATCCGAAATAGAACCACACATTCAGGGACAAATTTCTTGTTGGAGAAGTCCTGATGAAGCTGATGTCTGAAATAGAACCACACATTCAGGGACAAATTTCTTGTTGGAGAAGTCCTGATGAAGCTGATGTCTGAAATAGAACCACACATTCAGGGACAAATTTCTTGTTGGAGAAGTCCTGATGAAGCTGATGTCTGAAATAGAACCACACATTCAGGGACAAATTTCTTGTTGGAGAAGTCCTGATGAAGCTGATATCCGAAATAGAACCACACATTCAGGGACAAATTTCTTGTTGGAGAAGTCCTGATGAGGCTGATGTCTGAAATAGAACCACACATTCAGGGACAAATTTCTTGTTGGAGAAGTCCTGATGAAGCTGATGTCTGAAATAGAACCACACATTCAGGGACAAATTTTTTGTTGGAGAAGTCCTGATGAAGCTGATATCCGAAATAGAACCACACATTCAGGGACAAATTTCTTGTTGGAGAAGTCCTGATGAAGCTGATGTCTGAAATAGAACCACACATTCAGGGACAAATTTCTTTTTGGAGAAGTCCTGATGAAGCTGAAGTCCAAAATAGAACCGTATTCTGGGACAGATTTCTTGTTGAAGTCCTGATTAAGCTGAAATCCGAAATAGAACAACACATTTAGTGACAAATTTCTTGCCTTCTGTAGATCTGTTCTTAATGACATTAACATTGTTCAGGCTAGCACAGAGAGCGCCTGTGATTAGTTTCCCTTGAAGAGGTGCTATACAAATTTTTGATTACGGTTACAATTACTGCCTGGTTGTTGGATGAATGTTGTAATGCTTTTGCTCGATGTTTTTGGCAGCTGAAGCAGTTATCATATGTAGAAAACGTTGCCACATGTTAAATTGGTTTTAGAAACTAAGGGCCTTAACAGAGGAACAACTGGTTCCTTTACTCGCACTCTGCAACCTCACAGTTAATGTGATCTTATAAAGTTGCATGATTTGCAGTAAACAGACTAATAAAAACTGCTTTAACTTCAGCTACCTTGCTTATGCTTAAGTTCAGCAGAAAGCATGCCTATGTTGATAGAGGCATGTAACAGAGGCTTGATTGCTTTATCTCCTCTTATATTATGTGTGGTAAGTTAAATAGCTTGGGGTACATGTGAGTGATATAGACGAAGATGGCATTTAAGTAAAGGTTGCGTATTTGTTATTAAAACGGTCAGCACCAATCCAAGGACTCTCTTGGCCTTTCCAGCTGGAGCTTGACGCTGTTCAGCTATTAAGCTGAAACCCCTCATGGCAGACAAGTCCACTGGCAGCAACCAAGGCTTCGGTAACAAATGTCCAAACGCCATCCAAAACATTCAAAATGACAACAAAAGAGAAAAATGACTCCAAAAACATACAGCAGGTCACATTAGAAGTCCAAACGAACAAAAATTATCAAGCAAAAGCTGCACGTGACCAGCTGATTGATTGATTACAACAACTGCACATACCTGCACAGGCTAGAGAAACATGAGGACATCTTAGCCTGCACATTCTTGCAACAGTTAGCCAGGCTACCGATGACTTTCCTCATCGACCTTCTCCTACATGGATGTATTCATCACTGCTGATGGCATATATGTCTTAGGTCTGAGACTCAAAATTCTAGCTGGGAACCTGTCACCTCTGAATGATTACCAAGTCGAATGGCCAAAGCATATCCATAGTGTAGGACAAGACACCATCTGAAAACTAACAAAAAACATACATGCCATAGACATAGTTACAGATGTTTGGCAACCAGCTGGCCAGGCTACTGATGAATATCCATCCTGAGGAGTTCTTTTGGCTTGGGGGATATTCAGTCATTTCTTTCTGACAGCAGCCTATGGAGTGGTAGTAGATGAGTTTAACTGTGTGCTGTGAATGCTTTCTTTTGGGGCTCTACATTCCTGCCTCGTGCAGATCGCTGCACTTTGCAGCCACGTGGAAACAGTTGAAAATGCAAAATCAGATGAGATCTTTTTGAAAATGAGTTACGGTAGATGGAGTTAAGTCAGATCAGTTCAGATGCAACTGGATTGAATTGTATAACGTTGAACCATAATCGATTATATCAGGCCTCATCTAAACATGGAAGGTATATTGCTGATATTTGCTGTGCTAAATGACCAGAAATGCCACTTCTATAGCCGGCTCTCACACTGCTTCCTGCCGCACTGGTCATGTTGCAAATCATGTACTTTGAAGTCATCTCTTCTTTCTCGCTCAAAATCGGATTGCTCTTCGCTCCAACGATGACATTCTCTGTAATTGTCAACTAATGAGGCATTGCCATGGAACCAGCATCTCCAGGGAACCAGCGTTTTCATTTGAATTCGTCGTGCACATGATCATGTTGCCGGTAGAGCGGATTTAATTGAATATACAGAAGAACTAAATCGCCTGTTACAATTACTGTACACCGTTCCTGGTCAATCGAGTGATGCACGTTTCCCCGCTTTGTGCGTTATCTTCGCAGGCAATTTTCTTCTGGTTATGCGTGGATATAAATTTTTTAGTTGGCACATGAAGCGATTGCTTTTGTCTTATTAATACGCCTTGCACTTGCAGCTAAATGAACTTTTCTGTTTGATTAGATTTTTTAATAAGCAAGACTTGACAACAGTCCCCCTTGTATCAGTACATTAGTTTTATTAACTACAGTTATAATAACTTGATCATCATTACTTCTTCTTGTTGCCTTTGTCAACATTCTTCTTACCCCATCATTATTGTCTTCAATGCTATTGTCATCATCATCATCATGCTCATCATTTATCTCCAATCCTCTGTCAGACATTGATTTCATGGGCATTTTTTTATTAACTACTATATAGTGTGGTGTTGTCTATAGTTATGCATATGTACGCAGCCTTTGCTTCAGTATAGTGCCTGTCCAATCTGAGCTCATCTGACTTGTCCTCAAAGCTTCTCAATCCTTTCACTGTCTTCTTCTCCGTCTTTATTCCAACCACCATACTTCACTGTTCCTGATCTGAAGTCATGCTCGAGTTATCGCTCTCCTTAACACCAAATGGTAGGGCATAATAAGAGTGGTCGGCTTGCAGTGCGGTGAGCACGGGTTCAAGTGTGTAGGACCTTGAGCAAGTCCTTTACTCACAATTGCTCAGCACCATCGACCGATGCTTAGTTATTAGGTAGTGGCGCTTGATAAATGCAGAAATAAAAGAAATAAAAAACAAATGAAAAGACTTTTTGAACAATATTGTTTCATCTCGGAAGGCTGTTTAACAATGTCCTTCAGTCTGACTGGATTCAGCTTCATTAAGAATTCTGATACAGGTGTGTGGTCTTATTCTGGCCAAATTTAACCACCGATTTACCATAATTTATGGCCTATTATCAAATTTTATTTGTATTGTTGCATAACTAGAAACTATTATAGGGCCTGTGACAACCTTTGCTAGTCTGATCATTCGAAGCAGTTTTCAGTAGTTGTAAGGCACTGTTGAAACATATTGATGTATAGACGTATAACAGAAACACCTGCAAGTATGTCTATGGCATGTATGTTTTTTGTAAGTTTTCAGATGGTGTCTTGTCCTACACTATGGATATGCTTCGGCCATTCGACTTGGTTATCATTCAGAGGTGACAGGTTTCCAGCTAGAGATTTGAGTCTCAGACCTAAAGACTTATATGCCATCAGCAACTGAGATATCTTGAATTTAATGAGGGAAGGGCTAGAAGAGTGTTTGGAGTGCCAACAACCATCTACAACAAAGAGGTTCTGTGACCAAGCAAATGCATGTTTTACACTGATCTACTTACTGGCTCAAGAGACCTCTGGATGCTGTTAGGGACCACTGGGCAGTGAGGCAACTGTGTGCCCTTGACAGTAGCTGCATCGCTTGTTGTTTCTCATTCTCGATGCAATGCAGTCCAGAAGCTCTGAGCGTCGTCCTAGCAGTCAGCTGTGGATGGGAATCTGTTGGTTTAGCTCTGCGTTTGTGTGGGAAACCAACGCTGGTGCTTTTTCCAACTGATGAACTTTCTGTTCTTAATGACATCTGACATCGTTTAGGCTAGCAAGAAGTGCACTTCAGATTAGTTTATCTTGAAGCGGCGCTATATAAATTTAATTACAATTACAGTATTCATATACACACCTCCATACAAATGTTCATCCAGTCACATATGCATATATGTATATATATGTAATGTTTTCTTCACTGTGTTGTAGTATTTCGCCAGGGTGATGTTGGGACGAACTGGTATGCTGTTCTCTCCGGATCATTGGACATGAACGTCTCAGAGACAGGTGATTCCAAGGTAGGCTGGCACTTCTGAGGATGATTTTACTGGTAGTAATCATAATGGTGGTGGTCATGATCATAATGGTGCTGTTTCTGGTGGTCATGATCATGATGGCAGTGTTTGTGGTGGTCATGATCATATTGGTGTCATTGGCAGTGGTCTTGATCATAATTGTTGTGCTTAATGGTGGTTTTGGTCTTGGCGTTTTGGCAGTCATTGTCATTTTGGTGGGCGTCATGGTGATCTTTGTGGAGGTCATGGTGTTGGTCGTCGCGGTTGGTAGTGGTCATCATTATTGTAGTCATTGTCCTGGTGATCATTGTGGCTGTCATTGTTAGGGATGATGTAGTGGTGATTGCTATGTTGTCACTATGTTCTCTGTCAGGGAGTTTTTATGACGGTGGTCGTAATGTGGTGGTTGTCATGGTAGTGATTGTTATGGATGTTGTCATGGCGATGGTTGTATCCAAACTGCGGCTAATGCAGTGATAAATCTAAGTCATGTTGTGGGTCATAGTCTCACCAACTCACACTCACCCGCCATTGCCAGCCCCCACAGCATTCCCCTCTGTTCCCTGGAAACTCAGAGAATCCATTAGCGCCCAAGACACAGAGATACAGTAGGACACATGTCACAGGCATTCAGTTTGCATTCCACCCTTTGTACTCAACGCCCCTTCCTCGTCTCCCACGCATCTGTCTGCTTGTCTGTGTGTGTATGTTTGTATGTATGTTTGTCTGCCTGGCTGGTCATCTCTGTCTGTTCAGATGCATGTATATCTGTATATATGTGTATGTATGTGTGTATGTATGTATGTATGTATTCCTGCTTGACTGCTTGTTTGTTTGTTTGTTTGACTGTCTGTGTCTGTCTGTCTGTCTGCCTGCCTGACTGCTTGTTTTGTCATGTCTATGCCCACTTGTCTGTCTGTCATCTTCTAGGCGACAGACTCGTGCCTTGTGGCGTGTCCAGCTGCCTAGATGTGTGGCTGTCTGCTAACATGCCTGCTTGTATGGTCAAGCCCACTCTTATTTGTCTGTATGTTTGCCTGTCTGTCAGTCTGTCTGTCATCTTCTGTGCGTCTGACTCGTGCCCTGAGGCGTTTAAGTCCCCTGAGCATTGGATCTAAGCAGACAAGATATCTCGCGTGAGCCAAGCCAAGCACAAGATTATCGCTAAAAACTCGTTGATGCTATTGAGTGACTGTTGAGTCCTTGCATCTGCACATACATACCACCGGCATCATATTCCATTGTCTATGCATGTATATATTTATTATGATTTGTGTATCTAGTGTGTTATGTGTTATATCTACATGTACGTGTGTAATGATTAATGTATATCTGTTTATATCTGTTTATGTGAAACTAGTGTGATGTAATAATTGGCTGTCCACAGATCAACAAATGGATCCACTGAAAGACTGATTGATTGATACACTGACCAGTTGATTGATTGATTGACCGGACTGTTTAAGTGAGCTACCAGCTGACCGGGTTGAGTGATGGATAGAATAATTAATTGGTTAGTGTATGATCAATCGAGTGATTGATCGATCGATTGGTAGATCAGTTGAGTTTGTATTGTGGTGTTAGGATGCAGTCACCCTGTGTACATTGGGAATTGGAACAGCCTTTGGGGAGTCCATTCTGAATGACACTCCACGCCATTCAACGGTCGTTACGAGGGAGTACTGTGAGCTGCTGAGGGTAGAACAGAAAGACTTCAAGGTTCTTTGGGAGGTTGGCATTCCAGCCATGCAAC
The DNA here is from genome assembly GCA_964023275.1 of Norana najaformis. NCBI lineage: Eukaryota > Metazoa > Annelida > Clitellata > Crassiclitellata > Hormogastridae > Norana > Norana najaformis. The sequence goes on from OZ029929.1 coordinate 6,501,939, forward strand.
CAGGCAGAGTTGCTGTTACTGTTACTTTACTGTGATCACATTCATCGTTGTTGGCATTGACAGTGTATGTGCGCTTTGGCGTGTGAGTGCCGGATGGGTAACTTTTGTGGTTTCCATAGGTTTTAGGGCTGACAGCCTTGCGGGATTTACTATTTGGATTTATCACTGTTTTGGATTCTGTCCCCTCTTTCCACAAGCGCTTGAAGACCTTCCTATTTCCCAATCCTTATGGGTTGTTGGGCCGGGAGCGCCTCTGAGGAGTCTATCTTGAAGTGGCACTTTATAAATTTTGATTACATTACATTATCGGTGTCATCATCATCGTCGTCGTCGTCGTCTTCATCATCATCATCGTCAGATATCTTTTAAATTCTGCTGCCATCATCTTCCTCTTTATAAACATCTTCACAGTCATTGATATTGTCACCACCACTACTATCGTCACTACCATCATCAGTGTCATCATCATAATCATTGTCGTGGTCACAGTCAACATCATCATCATTGTCTTCATCATCATCATCTTCATCATCATCATCTAAGTGGACCTTATTTACTGATGCTTGTGTTATGTTTTTAATGTGGTTTTGCATTCAAAAGCATTTTATGTGTTGTTTTCTTACAGAGAAATAAACAGATGATTGAAAATGTCTTAAATCCGTATTATACCAATCCATCTGGTTTTGTGGGTGAGGCTTCAAGCAATACTGTAATGATAACTGGTTTGATTGTACAGTGCACTGGAGGTGATTGAAGGCTTGATTTGATGAGTTAAGTTGCTAGCAATTGGCATACTTGCTTACTTACTCATTTACTGCCTAATTCATTCATATTCTATCTGACTGACTGACTGACTGACTGACTGACTGACTCGCATGAGAGAAGTTAACCATAGTCAGTGACTCATTGTTGATCTTTATGGCATAATCATGATTTTCTGTTCGTATTTCATATTTTCTGGTAATCAGACTCATTTAGTCGATCGACGGACAATCCGCTGACGCTTCTAATGAGGGCTGGAAAATTGAATGAGGAGGAGTTCTCAAACCCCGCAGCTCCAATCACCTCAGTAAGGTTTTCCAAGTCAATTTTTAGGAATCATCATCATTGTGATTATCTTCATTATCGTTGTCATCGTCGTCGTCATCATCATCATCATTTAAGGCCATGTTGACCGTGCCAAGGTATCTAGGCCTTTGACCAAGTGCCTTGCAATACAGAATGTTCAAAAGAGAAGTTGATGCTGACTAATGCCTAGAATTACATATTCCTTAATTCAATCATTTGAAGCATTTATATAGCTCCCCTTCAAAATATCTACTCTTAGGCTGTCCAAGTTGAGCCCCATTAAAAGAAAACAGAGTTTTGAATCTCTTATGCATTGATCCATAACTCACAGAACATTTTTAGGATGGGACACTATATAATTACAGATATAATAATAATTACAGATATAATAATAATTATTATTATTATTATTACAGTTGACCAGTATTACTCCAGTTTAACAAGGCTCACTGTTTAGACTCTGGTGTGGTGGTGACATGAAAATGTTTATGTCATTTCCTGTATCATCATCATCATCATCATCATCATCATCATCAGTGTCTTGCCCCACTCAGGAGCATTGCCGTTTCCGCAACACGCTGCCAGCCATCTCTACAGTATTCTGGGCACGTCCTGCCGTACCTTAAATAAACTTATCTTGTCCATATCCTTCCTTTCTGAGATCTATTTGTACATTGTGTGTAGAATGTGAATTGTATTTGGATCAATAGAGGAGAATAATAATAATAAAAATAATAACATTAATAATAATAATAATAATAATAATAATTATTATTATTATTATTATAATTATTATTATTATTATTAATGAAGATTTATAAAGTGATGTAGTATGAGAATGATGCAATAATGTTCACTTGTAACAAATACCTTTCCAGTACCCCATCCTATCGTTTTGAACACAGACTGAATACTGGATCCTTTACTGAATAATTCGTTACATTACAATCTGCTTATTTTACATTCCTTTAGATACCATCAGAGAGGATGATCAAAGCTGGGCGGATCATGCGAGGCGTGATCCTCGCTCGATCGCCACAGATGATCGTTGACAGGAAGCACCACCTGCGTTTCTATCGGTGCTGCATGGTTGGTTGCGAGATGGTTGATTGGTTGATGAAGTACTCGGCGGTTGTGCATTCACGCACGCAGGCTGTCTGCATGTGGCAGGTTCTGCTTGAAGAAGGCATCATCATTCACGGCAGGTTTCTCACTTTATCGGGTATCATTTTGGCAAGTTGTGAGACCTTCATCTTAATGTCATTGCCTCGATTGATAACTAAACATTTTTTATCGATTTTATGAGACCCTCATCTGAATGTTTTTGCCTCGATTGATAACTGAACATTTTTTTATTGATTCTGTGGTCTGAAGTTACGAGACCTTTATCTTAATGTTTTTGCCAGGATTGATAACTGAATATTTTTTATCAGTTCTAACAGTAGTCTGAGTGATTTCTTTGAGGTTGCAAAACGTTCTTATGTCTACTTATTATCACATTACTTCAAGCCATTTTGCATGATTATTGCTCCGTGGACCATCTAATCTAATCTGGAAACTTCTATCGCTCTGTTATCATAATGCAGAAGGCATCAATCGATGTTTGCTTGGGGTCATCCATAAATGACACTGGTAAGGGGGGTCACCCGAATGCGGGGGAAGTGGACTGTCCTGTGCGGACGTCCGTATCTGCATTTGGTACATAGTTATTTCTGTGCAGCCTGTGCCTTAAACACCAATTTCAGTCAGACAGACAGTCTGCGCTGCATTGGATCTAATTAGAGTCTCCGCTGGGTGCGGCAACATCAAAGTATCCCACCTCGTAGCGCAGTTAATCCTGGAAGATCAACAGGATAGCCTATTCTAGGCTTTAGTACTCCGTTTTAGTGCCCACGTCCGCAAAGAGGGGAGGCAGAGGTCAGGCAAATGTGGACAACGGGGAGGGAGGGGTTCAAAGTACCTGTAGGTAATTTTGTTTGGACGGGTTTTATGGATGTCCCCTTCTAAGCAAACCACATTCCAGAAGCATAATCCCTCGGATAGAACCAGTGAGGCCCAAGGTCAGAGGCACTGAGGACCCTGAGACTGGAAGAGCAGAGTCTGTCCTGTTTGAACAGCCGTGAACATAATGTTTTGCATGACTGAACCTCTCTGCCTTCCTTAAAATAATAAAATTTCTGCTCTAGCTGGTTATTCAGTCCCGTAGGGCTTCGAACTATCCTATTATGCTTTTTAGACCGTCCTGTGTACACATCCTTTTGTTTTTGTATGACTTATCTCAACATACAGTTTCTATCTACCTTAAAATAATCAAGTTTCTGCTGGGGTTGGGGATTCAGCCCCCGAAATAGACTGACTATCCTATATTTCCTATTTATTTATGATAGACTGACTATCCTACATTTTCCTATATATTTATGATAGACTGACTATCCTATGTTTCCTATATATTTATGATAGACTGGCTATCTATATTTCCTATATAGGCCTATTTATGATAGACTGACTATCCTATATTTCCTATATATTTATGATAGACTGACTATCCTATATTTTCCTATATATTTATGATAGACTGACTATCCTATATTTCCTATATATTTATGATAGACTGACTATCCTATATTTCCTATATATTTATGATAGACTGACAATGCTATATTTCCTATATATTTATGATAGACTGACAATGCTATATTTCCTATATATTTATGATAGACTGACTATCCTATATTTCCTATATATTTATGATAGACTGACAATGACTATCCTCTATATTTCCTATATATTTATGATAGACTGACAATGCTATATTTCCTATATATTTATGATAGACTGACTATCCTATATTTCCTATATATTTATGATAGACTGACAATGCTATATTTCCTATATATTTATGATAGACTGACAATGCTATATTTCCTATATATTTATGATAGACTGACTATCCTATATTTCCTATATATTTATTATAGACTGACAATTATATATTTCCTATATATTTATGATAGACTGACTATCCTATATTTCCAGTGGCAGTGGTTTCCTATTTCAGTGATGTTGTTGTTTTTTTTCAACAGTTTGCCACGAGCATCCGTTTAGCGACAGCACCCTTTACTACCGCTTTTCTGATGACGACCAGGGGGTTTCCCCACTTCCAAGTCAGGTGGAGAAGAAGCAGAACGATGAGGAACTGATGAGTGTTCTTGTGATGCTTTCACAGTTGGGACCAGATGCGATGATGAGAATGATACTACGAAAAGCGTTCGTGACAATTTACTTCTAATTATAATAAATAATTTGAGAACTCTTATGGGTGCCAGTGTAGTGATGATCGAGGCTTCAGTCGATGGTCACTGCTGAGCAACGTTGGTGGTGCATGCGCAAATTTTTGGGTAAGTCCAGTCGAAAGCCATGAGGGAAAACTGAGGACACAGAAACAGCGTATGGATGAAGCGAGTTCTTATTCAAGATCTAGTGGCCTACGCAGACTCTTCAGAGTGAATGTTTGCCAAGCAGAGTTCCAGAGTCCAGGGCTGGCACAGGAAAAGGCTTGTCACCAATGGCTGTTCTTGTCCACAGCTTAGTCAGAGTGATGAGATTGTCAGAGAAGATGGTCGGACAGTTATAAATATTGAGAGTCGGCACAGGACGAAGATTATAGCATTGCCATTGTTTGGTGTAATTGTCATTGTCATCACTGTCACTATCATCATCATCATCGTCGTCATCATCATCATCATCATCATCACTGTCGTCTTCTAGAGGCTGTAAGGTAAGGTATGGTAAGAGAAAGCCAAAATTTTCAACAGGCAGGCAAATGCGTGGGTGATCAACTTTTTATCTTACATGACTGCCTTGCCTTTTGTACTTATCAGACCTTTCATTAGTGTTCATTTCCTCCCACCTCATGTCCTCATGTTGCTTACATTATTGCATTCTGTACTGTGTTATGTTTACCTGATGTCATTTTTTGACTGTTACACTGTTATTATAGTGTTTTGAAGTTGTCATCTAGGGTTTTATTATGTTGTTTTCCAGCTGTGGGGCTATATATATATAACTTTATTCAGGGTGTGATTTATAGGAGAATAGGGGAAAATTTGCTCCAACTTTTTCAGACTATCTGCCACTGGAGATACAGCTTCCTAATTCATTTCAGTCTGGCCCATAGATTGTTCCTCACAGCTGCGAACCATGTATCACACTGTGATTGTATTGTATTGTTTGCTTATTTTTGGATCTATTCCAAACAACATCGTCCATAGCCGTCTGACTTCTGATTCCTGCCTGACTCTTTGATCTTGACCTGGAACCGAACCCTTCCTGCCTATCGATTTTGTTTTGACTGAGCGCCTGTGAATAAGCTGGTTCCCACAACTTAGCTTTTGTTGGGCATGATAAAAATCTTGAGCTTAGGATTACGATTACGATTCTTCTTCAGTGTTCTGCCGTTAGGCAGGTCCAAGAGTCCAACGACGCCACTCTTCTCTGTTCTGTGCCTTTTCTTTAACTTCTCTGTAGCCCCGTCTTCCTTCTTTATCCATCGTCCAGTCCAAAAGCATTTTTCTTGGTCTTACTGGAACCTTCTTTCCTTTTATTCTTCCTTCAGTCACTGTCCTCAGGAGAGAATTTCCACGCAGTATGTGACCAATCCAGTTCATTTGTCTCCTGCTTATTGTATTGATTACGATTGTGATCTGTTTAGTCCAGCCGACCGTACAGCCGAGGACCTGGAGATTATCTACGAGGAGCTGTTGCATATAAAGGCATTGTCGCATCTGTCAACAATGGTCAAACGAGAACTGGCCAGTGTCATGGTCTTCGAGGCACACTGTAAAGCCGGAAAGATACGTGAGTGACCTGTTCTTCATTTCCCAATCTTGTTACTGAATGACTGATTGATTGTTTGATTGATTGGTTGATGGATTGGTTGATTGGCTTCCTGTTTCGCTGACTGGTGCCACTTATTGATACTTGGTTTAAAAATTATTTAATTAGCAAAGATTGATTGTGCAGATATTTTGAATTGATTTATTTGTCTGATAGACTCACTGATTAATTAACTGATTAATTAACTAATTGTTTGATTGATTTCTTAGTTAGCTGGCTGACTGACTGACTGACTGATTCACTGAGAGGATACTGAATGAATGAATGAATGAATGATTGATTGATTGTTTGCTTGATTGATTGATTGAGTGATTTATTTAATTAATTGATTGATTACTAAATGGATCAATTTTTGGATTCACTGATCATTTATTGAACAGGTTATGGGTTGGATGGACAAAGTGATTTATAATTTTATTGAAAGGCTGATTGATTTTTCAATGTATTGAGTTTTGTTTTAGTCTTCAACCAAGGTGATGAGGGAAAATCTTGGTACATCATCATGAAGGGATCTGTTAACGTTGTCATATATGGCAAGGTGAGGCAAGTCTTCAGTTCTGATTTTGCTCAGCCCATTGTTATGCAGACATACTCATACACATGCATATGCATACATGTATGCATGCAAGTGCACACACATACACACACATGCACATACATAAACATACACTTTTGCATACACATACACTTATCGTATGTATGCATATGCATATTATACATGTACTTTTAAATACACATGTATTACAAATATGAGAATTGTGCTTCAGCCAAGTAATCCTTCAGCCAGCAGACATGTGCATTATGCAAGGGATAGATCTTACAATGGGATGTAATGAATCAGTTATTATGTTAACTTACCTTTTCCCACAACTTCAGGGTAATTTAGCTGGTATTATTCAGTGGCTGGTCGGTTGAGTACATTGTAGTGTAATGCAGTGTGTGTGTGTGTGTGTGCTTGTGTGTGTGTTTGTCTGTGTAGGGAAAATCAGCAATCCTCAGTGCAGTACACCAGGTGCTTCATATGCATCGTTATGATAAACATTAAGCTGCTGTTGTTCCTTTTAACATGGCTGAAGTCGCATTCTCTTATGTTAAGGCATACCTGTTTAGTCCCCTTACACCAGTTGTTCTTGAAACTTTTTTGAACCACGGACTGACAATAAATTCATGTTATTGTTCATGGAATACTAATGTCAAGCACAGAATTGTTAAACATATAAACTAACAAATCTATTGGGCAAAATTATTTAAAATAAAACTCAGATAAATACATATATCTCTTCCTTGCAAGCACACAGTGATTTTCCAATGTGTAAATATGGTACGATAAGCAACCAAATGAGTCTGTAATTAATTACACACCAAGTTTGTTGGCAAAAACTTGTCTCATTTTGGGGCGCAATTATTTCTTCCCTTCCATTTCTATTCTGTCCTCCATTACCTGTTATTTTGTCCTTCTGCTTTTAACATGTCCCTCTCCTGCACTTGTAGTCTTTGAGTTCTGTTTTTCACAAAATATTGCGATCTAAAACCTATGGATGGCCTGATGAGCTCCAAAGTTATTTGAGGTTGATTTGAGCCTGCTGGTTAGTTACCCTTAATAGAAGATAATATTGTATTTTTTAAATTATATAAAATCTGCATTTACTGGGAACATTAAATGAATTACTAAAAATGTTTGAAGGGAATTGTGTGCAGTCTTCACGAAGGTGACGATTTTGGCAAGTTGGCTCTCGTCAATGATGCACCAAGGTCAGAACCGTTTCCTTTTGACTTACGATGCATTTAATTACGTTTTGCTGATATGTATATTTACGTTTATTTATCTGTCTATGCACTAGAGACCTTTAAGATTCCAATCAATTTAAAATTGATGATTGATGATTCAATGTGGAGAGTGCAACCATGCTACAATAATGAATGCTTCATTAAAACTCCAGCTGTTGTAGTGATGTAGTTTACTATCAGTATCAAGCAACACAGTATGAGTTTTCAAGAATTTATGTCTTCATGATGGTATAATCCTGAATGTTCAGAACAGAATGTACTGCATCAGGATGACATAATCCAGAATGTACAGAACAGAATATAATCCATCAGGATGATATAATCCAGAATGTACAGAACAGAATGTAAGCCGTCGGGATGGTAAAATCCAGAATGTACAGAACAGAATGTACTCCACGAGGATAGTCTAATCTGAAATGTACAGAACAGAATCTATCTGAGTTGCAGTAATGATGGTTGACAAGTTGTTGGTTGGTTCAAAGCCCCACTGAGGTATCTGGTCATTGTTTTGGACACTGGATGTGTTTTTGTTTAGCACCTTCAGTCGAAGACTTGTGCTTTAGTTTATTATCCTATGCAAGTAGCAGAATAATGAGGATGATAACAACAGTGATGATATGATGATTGATGAGGGTGATGGTGATGGTGATGGTGCAGTCAACAGTCAGCAGAAATTTCATTCAGGCACGAATGAATGTGGTACTCTTCCTTAACTTGAACTTCATTTTTGGAGAGTGTCAAAAGCACTCGCTGATGCATACAGGCTGGTCGTGTTGGCTTTTTCTCATTGAAGGTGTCATGTACTTCTGGTCATTAAGGGTGTAAAAGGTGCATGAGAAATGCTATACTGAAACAACCCACCTAACAGCTTCTCTTCCCCCTTCTCTCTCTGAACTTCTGGCAACCGGACTTGGTTCTAGACATGGCATCTTTGGACAACCCCACTGACTTGACAAAGTGCTCCTGAATAAGCTGGTGCCCTGTGCATAGCTTGCAGAAGCTTTTTAGAAATTTTGAGATTATGATTACGATGTTGCTTTCACATTATATGCGATTGTGGTGGCGATGATGGTGGTTGCAGTGAAACTAATGGGGCTATATAAATGCCCAGTTACCTTACTTTACATTATGTTACATGAATGCTTATTCACAGAGCGGCTACGATTGTGCTCAGAGAGGACAACTGCCATTTCCTACGTGTGGACAAAGACGACTTTAACCGCATTCTCAGGGTTAGTTATCCGATTGCTTTTTTCCTTTCTCTTCCTTTTCCTTGTACTACATGCTAACGTCTATGGGCTTTGCATCCAGGCATGGCTGAGCCGTCGAATGATGCCTGTTGTATGCCTCCTTGTTCAATACCACGGCTTTGCACTCTTGTCGCAGCCCAACATGTCGACAGCAAGCCTGCAATTTTGCAGCTGCTGCACTGTACAGGGAACCCAAGCTACAGTATTAGTAATGAGGCTGACTTTTGCAAAAGCAGATTTCATGTTAGCTTGGAACTCATTATCTACAAACCTGGCAGAGACGAGCGATGTTGATGAGTTTATTCTTGAAGTGGTGCTTTATAAACGTCAGATTGCAATTACAATTACAACTGAAGCGCAGGCTTAATGTGCATCTTTAGGCACTGTCTTTCAGACTGACAGCATTATGCATGGTGGTTGCAGTGTTTGCCACCGTGAGTGGCAGTGGTGTCTAAGAAGTACGCTTTCCTGTTCTATTGTATTGCATACATATTGTCAGTTGCCAGAGACGTTGATCATATGGGTGCCTCGGGACCCTGGCCTCGGCAATATTTTGAGCATGGGGGCCTGGCCAGTGGTTAGGCCTTGGTTATATTTTAGCTGTAAAATCGGTAAAAAGGCAGCCATGGACCGATGACAGTTTTCTCATTTTTCACTTTAAGATGTTACTAAACAATGTCAATCCGTAATCTCCTATTGTATCTCCCTAAGTATTGCTGTCTCTGCCTACCTTTTCCTACCCCCATCCTCTTAGGGGCAATAATTGAGTACCAACACAAGTTGAGAGGTTAACTAAAATGTAATGTCGTTGGATTTCTGTGATTGTGTTTGTGCCTCAGCTGAAAGATTCTTCGACTTACAGACCTTGCTTCTGAGGAGTTTCTGTGGGAACATTTGTTACCCTTACCTTTGTAATGTAAATGTAAATCTCCAAAATTTTTCAGCACAACACAAAAGTCACATCAGGGAAACCAGCTTATTCACAGGTGCTATGTCAAGTAAAATCTGCAAGAGCCAGGTTGTTTGGTGAGTTTCGGTGCCCGATCAGGACCTTTTTAGCTTTATGGATGGAAACGCAGTAGTGGGATGGACAGAAATTGGGTCAGTTGACATTCCGAACTGACCTGGTTTTTGTTGTTTGTAGGATGTCGAGGCCAACACCGTCCGCCTGAAAGAACATGGTCAGGATGTCCTGGTTCTCGAGAAGATCCCAGCCAACGTCCAGAGTCCAGATGGCACAATCCAAGTCCACTACAAGTATGTTCCCAATCTGTTTATGGACTTGGCCTTCCTTTCAGAATTGTTGTTGGACTTTTACAAAGACTTTAAAGTGCTTAGCAATTAATATGCTGTTTGTTGCGTTTCATTATTGGGGATTGATCAAGATTATGCAATTTAATGAAGGAAAATTTGGCCTAAATAGATAAGATCACTGGTTGATATCATGAGCTCTGGTGCGAGAAGCATAAAAGGTCAGATTATATGAAGATAGATTAGAATAATTTAGGTGAAATTAGATTAGATTAGAGTATAACTGTAAATAGATAAATCTCTTACCATTATATCTCATGAATAGAGCTTCCAACCCTGTGCATGGCCACTTATTTGCAACTTCTTATGATTAATCTTATCTAATCGAAAGACTTATGTAGCGCCGTTATTATAATGCGGAAGGCATCAGACGATGGTCACTTCAAGTCCAAATCGCAATCAAAATCATAATCAGTTGGAGAAGCCGGTCAAATTCCGATTGGTCAGAGAAACCAGAAGCCAGGCCATGGTGGGTAAGCAAGATGAAAGAGTTGTGTCTTTAGTTTAGACCTGAATGACATCAAAGAATTGACAGAACGAACTGGATAGTGACTTCCAAACCTTTGGACCAACTACCGATAAGGCACGAAAGCCCAACACTGTTCAGATACGGGGTACAGCAAGAGTCACAGTTTCCATTGGTCGAGTGCAATATCTGTTATTATGGCATCAGCATGAAACATAGATAGGTTGGCTGATTTAAATATATTACTTTGTGAACTAAAAGACAAATCTTGAAATGAATTCTTTGCTCATTGGGCACCCAGTGTAATGAATGTAATATTGGCTTACTGGCCTAGTTAGCTACAGCAGTAAGAGCGTACGCCTAGGAAGCCTCGGTGCGTGAGGATCCCAGGTTCGCGTCCCGGTCGTGGCTTATTTCAGAGATTTGAATCTCGGGCTAGTACGGTCCGTGCACGGGGACCTTAAATGGCGTGTAGCGGTGGTGAAGGATCTCACCCATGCGCGAGTGAAATCCATATGATCGCTTTAGAAAAACGTGTACAATTTACAATTTTTTTTAATATACTGATATTTAGAGGTCTTTTTATGACTGCAACTGATTCTAGAATTCCATGTAACTTTTTAACAGATATTCAGTGATGGCTGGTACTCCTGACAAGATCCTTGAATATCTTCTGGAAACACGAATTGGAAAGGCTTGCGACTCAGCTGGTATGTTCTGTCAACAACATTTTCCATTTATATTTGTCGGAAGTGTAGCTGTTTTACAAATCAGTAGTTCTCATACATTTCGGTTGTTTTTGATAACTGATTCCCTTGTAATATTTTGTAATGTATTGGCAAAAGACGTTTGTATAGCTCCATTTTACAAGACTAATGATAATACAATAGTTTTGGTGTTTAGTGCTTTTACTGTCAGAGGGGTAGTCTCCACATGTTTTTTCCTTTGAAAATTTACAGTGTATTTCATATGACCATCAAATTTTTCATTTGATGATGATCTTAGCTTTTTCCATTTGTCAGTTGTTACCCTGGCTGTCTTTTCTAAATTCGTGGTACATTGCTGTATGCATCTCAGTGTGTTGCACCGTTTCTTAGTACTTAGTTGGCTTCTAAACATGATCACATCATCCCAGTTCTTAAATGGTTGCATTGGCTCCCTGTTGAGCAGAGAATTAAATGCGAAATTAGTGTAATTACCTACAAGACATGGCATTCAGGTAACTGCAATACCTTCAAAATATGCTTACCCCTCGGACCTAGCGTTACTCCATTAATTACTGTTATTTATTATTATTATTATTATTTCTGCATTTATTAAGTGCCACTCTCTACCCACTAAGCTTCAACAGGTGGTGCTGAGCAATTGTGAGTAAAGGACTTGCTCAAAGTCCTTATGCATTAACCGTCTCAGGAGAAAGTCTTGAACTGTACTCTCTGCATTACAAGCTGAGCACTCTAACCTACCTGCTGCCATGCCACTAAGCCCTCTGATTGTCTCTTTCTTGCTGTGGCTCGAGTGAATGCTATTCTCAGAAGCAGTTTTCCTGTTGCTGTACCAACAGTACGGGATACATTTCCACAATCTGTTCACACTTGTGGGTCTTTAGTGTCTTTCCATTCTCAACTGAAGACATTTTTCAACATGCTTATCCTCCTTGGGCTGCCTTTCTGTCTTATCAGACGGTTTTTGGGGAGCCATCGATTGATGCTTAGTGCATTACTATAATGGCGCTATAGAAGTTATAAACTAATGAGCAGATAATTAAATGCAATTATTATTATTGTTTCATGGTAGGTTGGATTACAGGCAATATATTTCTAGGTAGCTGGTCATTGTTTTTGTTGTTGTGGTTGTTGTTGATGATGATTGTTTTGTTGGAGGTGCATAATAAATACCTTTTCTCTTGGTATTGTCTTTTAGATACATTCTGTGAAGACTTTCTCCTGACCCACATCATCTTCATGCCAAATAATCACCTGGGCCCAACGCTAATGGCTCAATATCCTTGTCGCTGATTTTAGTTGGAATGCAGGATAATTGATTTCTTCAAGAAATACCATTAACAGCTGTGATATACGGTAGCTTGATGTAAACAAACGTTTGGAGTCTGGTTACCAGTATATTACATGTGAGATTTCATGAAAACGTCTAAATTAAGGTAAGGTAAGCTAATTGTTTATTTCACATTTCCATCAACATTAGCATTAACAGAATGCTGGTTTTAAAATGGTGATAGAAACAAAATCATGAACAGCATCAATAATCCTTAGTGTCATAGTCCGATGGATTGAAGTATTTTGACTACACTTCAATGCTGCTTTTAATTTGCGCTTTAAGCAAAGGCTTCTTAATCCACAGGACCAGTTCAGTGACTGTTTAGCATTTCTTTAAAGTTATGGACGTTGTTGTTTAGTTGTATATAACATATGATATTAGATGCAGGGGTGATAGAAAATCCAGTAGCAATCAGCCACTATACCCATTCATTCATTCGTTCATTCGTTCAGAGCACTTATAAAGCACCTCTTCTAGGTGGTTACTCAGAAGTGCTTCCAGCCTGGAAAAGAGAGAACAATTTTCAAGTACTGGTAGCAGCATTCCTGTCCAGAAGAGTCAGATTCAGAGGAAGAGAATTCCAGGTAGATGGCCCGACTACAACGAAGCTGCAGTGTACCATTGTTGAAACATTCACAGTCTAAACTGTGGATGGGTGTTGAACACAATTAGACTTTTAGCTGGTTGAATGCTGGCTATTGTGCAGACATTAGTTCAGAAGTAGCTTTCCTTATCTATTTACTTATCATGCGGACGTGACTTCCGGTAGAGCGAACTCTGATTCGCAGGAGTACGCAGTGACGAACAAGCGCCAGGTGATCCATTTTGTCTGGGAATGGTGCCAGACGATTGGAGAGGCTTTCTGGGAGGACAAGACAATACATGCCTTTCTTGAGGTAAAGTTTTCTCCACTTTCCATGTCCTCCATGTCATCCTGATTAGTATTAGTTATTCAGATTAGCAACAGGTTAGGATCAGCTGTTAACGGTAAGACCATTAATGTGGAACAGCAGTAAATCATTTCTTGGAACACAAATGTATGAAGGTCGTGCTTGGTCAAAACGGTGTTACTCAACAGTTGAATCAATTACTTTGGAAGGTAAGATAAGGTAAAGTACCTTTTGCACACATGTGCTTCTGTCATCAAGCAGTAGAATTTTGGCACCGGCACGATAGTGGAAGTAAACATCAAGTCTTACAATGCACTAGTCTTGCGTCCAAAACCTTAAAATTCGTCAGTTTGTCAGCTCAAGGGCCAAAGAAAGGGAAATGATCGAGTTCCTCCTTTGAGTTCCCCTACCGCATTGAGGGCTTTTGCTTATTTTACCTTTTAAGTGTGCTTTACAGCACAGTTAATGCACAGAATATCAGGACACGAGTCGAATGAACGGAATTGTATAATTCCTCATGGATCTCAACTAGTTTTGTCCAATAGATTTTGGTTTTGGAATGCAAGTTTTGACCAACGATTGATGTCCTGTGCATTGTGATAATGGCACTATAGAAGTTACAGAATAATGCACTTCTAATCACTGAATGTGTAAAGGGCATAAAAAATTTTAGTGCAACATTTCTTTTAGTACTTGTAGCACCTAACAGTACAAAGTTGCTGAAGAAATCTGTTAACAGATGGTTCCTTACATGTGTGTGCAACTTACTTGTTCCTCTAATAGGAACTTGAAAATGCGGTCGTTGAGGACAGCCAGATATACAGCAACCTTGAGGACATAACTATTCTTCAAAATGTTCTCCAGAGACGGCATAGGTATGTTAATTTATGTTAATTTATGTGTCTGATTTTGCATCTGCCTGATAAGTCACTTTGCTGATCAGATTATAGCAAGTCGGGTCAAACTTCACAACATTAACCTCACTAGCTGTTTGATACTAGCTCAGTTTTTGCAGACAAAACCAACTTAGTAATGGCCTGTTACCAAAACTTGGATCCAGTTTCATACTGGTCTTCTTGCTACTGACCCATCTCGATACTGGCAATTTAATATGTGTATGAACCCAACCTGACATTGGGAATTATTATACTGATCAAGTCTGATTTGATAGTGACCTAATTTGATATGTATATGAACCCAGTCTGATACTGACCCAACCTGTTACTAATGCAACTTGACATTGTCCCAACCTTCTGCTCACGCAGCTTACTACAGATATAACTGTATACTAAAACAATCTGCTATTTACCCAAACTGATTTTGACCTGGCCTCACATGGACCTGACCCAAATCAGGCGTTTTTGTCTTTTCTTTTTGTGATGGGTTCAGTGAAGTGAGAACATCTCGCCACGGCAAAAGTCACTCTCCGCTTCACCGAGCATCACGCAGCCTTTCTTGCAGTATTGACGAAGATGACCTCAACCATCGTCAGCCTATCAGAGTCAGTGACCTGAGTATGTACCAGATTCACTGAGAGTTCTTTTATCACTGACCTATGACAGCTGCTATCTAGCAAGAATCAGTAACTCAGTAATTGGTAGCCAGTCGGAGTCAGTGACTTTCCTGAGCTATTAATCTAATTATATGTGAGGTCAGACTGACAAAAGTGAGCAAGGCAAAAGCACATGGACCTAAACACCTAGGAGGTTTTGAATTTGTGCCTATCAAAATGCAATTATTGTATTTAGTAACTTATATAGCGCTTCTTACAGAACAAACTACTGAAAGGCGCTTCCAGCGTGAGAACCCCGGGGAAATAAGAACGTCTTTAAACAACGAGCTGCTCAGCTCTATCACCAACAGAGACCCTTGCACGAAACAAAGGCGAAAGTCCATTCAACAGAGATGGGCCAATAACAGCAAAAGCCGTCTGCTGCAATATTATTAAGGCAATGCTTCCTTCCTCTGATGATGATATGACAATGATGATGTTCATGGTGGTATAAAAGTGATGGTCAGAAGAACTTTGTGCAAACTCTCAGTTTTTTTGATGTCTTTATTCAGATCTGTTCAAGATCTTCTGTGCCGACCACACATACATCACTCTGAAGCTGCGCATGGACACAACAGTAGGTACCATCATCTCACACGCTGCCACCAAACTCAGTCTGGGAGATTCCTCGCTCGTCCTGTGCGAGGTCAAGTCCAACGGAGGTCAGTATCTATGCATCGAGGTAATTATAATAGCACCTCTTAAGTAGCTCTCAGAAGCGGTGGAAAGTGCATGTGATGCTTCATGCCTTCACCACATGCTGTTCTAAAAAGCATGTTTGTATGGTGTAAGGTCTTTTAGCTGAAGAACAACGAGAGTGTAGTTGAAATTCAACAGCAGTGAAATTTGTTCATATGGCTGCTTGGTTTGACAGTGACTGTCCATGACCATGTGATCACACAATGCGCAGGGACTCTGCTTGAAATTGGGTACTAATGCTGCTGAGAAGAGCGGTCTCTTAAACTAATCCGTAGGTGCAGCCATGGGTATAAGGTATCAGCAAAGAGCACAGTCAGCATACTCATTTTATAGTTGAGTTCCCTATAGGGTGCTAATGGAACAGAATTTTGTCATGGTAGAGATTTGAAGCCCAGACCTCTGGGTTTACAGTGCAACACACTGCTAGATCCTTGCACAACCACTAATGCTGCTAAGCTTTGCAAGAATAAAACAGCAATAAATATTGAATGCTGTCTCTTTCCGTGATACCTTTTCATTGCCAGATATTGACGAGTCTTATCCAGTCCAGATATATTACCTTCTCTCCAGACTGATTTGTCCAGCCCTTTGATGCATAACACCTCAGGGTAAATTAAGTGAATTAATAAATACCAGTGATTGAAGTCTGTTGTGTTTTGAACAGAGCGTGTAGTGTTTAACGAGAATGATCTGTGCGTTACGAGTGGAATGAGTATCAACGGTCGACTGTTTATCAGCCCAAGAGAACATCTAGATGCCTTGGTCAGCTGATCCTTAGCTGTCAATCAAGTCATTAGTCAATCATTCGATCGGTATTACCAATGTAAAAAGTGCTTTAAATAAATAAATAATTAAATAATTAATTAATTAAGGAAAGGTTGTCCTGTTGGTAGATTGCTATTGTTGTGTTTGTGCTTATCTGAAAGATTCTTCAATCCCAGAACCATTGTTCATTGGTTGATAATCTAGTCAGTCATACAGTCAGGTAAATAAGTGGTTGAATCTGCAATCACTGAGATTTAGGTTTGCCATCAATGATTGATGCCTGGTGCATTATGGTGTTGCCTCTATGGAAGTGACTAGATGAGATTGGATTCTCACTACGCTATCATATTGGCAATTCATTGTTTAGTCATAGAGCCATGTCTGATTGTTGAATTGCTGTTTTCGAGTATCCACTTCAGCTGATTCATCCTTCACCCCGATGTACACCTTCATTAGTTACCGGTTTCAACAATGGTCCTCATTGGCATAATATACTGTGATAAGGTAATCACTCAATGTCAATGATGGTCCTCCAAATTATAGTCCTGTAATTGAAAACTTGGATAGGGTGGGAAAATACAGCAATCCGTCAACCAGACAGCAGTTTGTTAAAGGTATGAGGGCTAAGCAAGAAATTGTCATATTTACATGACATGCAAAAGTTCAAACCAAAACTTAGCCTTTACCAGGTGACAAGCCTAGCTTTTAACGCTGCCCAAAATCATCTGTAAATTTCTGGTTATGTTGTGTTTCCTTACTTAGCTTAATTGTAATAATGTAATGTAATGTAATCGAAAATTTATAAAGCGCCAGTTCAAGATAGACTCCTCAGAGGCGCTGCCGGCCCGACAACCCAGAAGCACTGGGAAATAGGAAGGTCTTCAAGCACATGCAGAAAAGAGAGGGAGAGAGACTAAGAAGTTCCTGGTGCCCATTCCAAAAAACAGGACCAACCACAGCAAAACTTCTGTGCTGGGCCGTAGCTGCCGAACAAAGTAGTCTGTGGCCCGGAATGGAGGAGGCCAATAATAAGGGACTTTTTGAGTTGCATGTATTAAGGAACTGCATATCTAGAATTCGTTTGTTGCTTGCTTTCAGACACCTTTGCCTGAACAGGAGGGTCCATCAACCGGGTCAAGCCACTTTCTGGAGGTGCTAAGTTCACGAGAGGTTGCCTATCACATGACCTGTTATGACTGGCAGCTCCTGAACTGTGTCCACGAGGCAAGGATTTTTGATGACTGGTTAAATGAGCAACTTAACGCAGTTGCTCACATGCTCACTGTTCTATTCTGTTACCCAACTATGTATGTATGTATGTATTATCAGGCTTTTTAATTAGTGCCTTTTAAGAACCTTGCAAAGAAGCTTTATAAATAGCCAGATGTGTTATCTACCCTGGTCTTGCCTGCTTGTTCTTGTAGTATGAGCTCATATACCTTGTCTTTGGACGGTCTAACTTTGGTCGAATCACTGCGAACCTTGACCTCTTCCTTCGTCGTTTCAATGAAGTTCAGTTTTGGGTCGTCACCGAAATGTGCCTTACAACGTCGATTAGCAAACGAATACAACTGCTCAGGAAGTTCATCAAGATTGCTGCCTAGTAATTGTCATCTAATCCTTGATAAAATGACTTTATCTACACTGTGAACAAAACACGAACCCTTCAAAGTATTTTTCCAATAACTAATGGAATTTTTTATGCAAGTTTAATCCAAACTAGATGAATATTAATTAGTTCAGTGATTACAGATTTAATGTAACTGTATTTTAATTATCTATATGTTCAAAATGTCCTCCCTTCGCCTCAGCAGAGGTGTGTTGCTGAAAATGTTTAACAGTTTTGTAATCTTCACTGGATACCATTTTTTTCAAGGGGATCTTTACAATTGACGTCACTGTAATGTTACTTTTTAACAGGGACTGTTATTATTTTACACTTAGTTGCTACTATAGTCGCAGTTAAAACAGTCTTAATTTATTTAAACTTTTGAATATTTAGATAGTTAATTTTAAAATAATTCAAGGGTTTGTTGTTCCTGTTCACAGTGTTTGATCTACTTCAATCTTTTCATATTCAGTGTTGGTTGCTATGTAATGAATAATCTGGAATAAGTATTATCTCAACCATAATGTAAAATTTAAACTTTTCTTTAATCAAAAGCTCATTATAAATCTTGCTGCAGAATGTTTAAAATATACTTGAATTTGTAATGTTGATGAGTCATACAGACATGCCTCAGATATGCTGCTGTTACTTATGTAAAAAGTGCTTTAAATAATTATTTAATTAAGGAAAGGTTATCCTGTTGGTAGATTGCTATTGTTATGTTTGTGCTTATTCTGAAAGATTCTTCAATCCCAGAACCATTGTTCAGATTACAGAACAGACAGTATGATTGAATTAGTGTGTTAAATTAGTGGTAACTGATTTATTGTACTAAATTAGTAGTAGTTAACTAACTAGTAACTCCTACTCTGTCTTTGCTGTGGAAAACAGATCACTCAACAGAATCCCATAGTTCGATGCTTCAATCAATACTGCACTTTGCTGCAATACACTGCTTACTCAGTAGAACTTTTTTGTCATTCATTTGATTACTTTTCTTTTCTTGAAGCTGCGAAGACTATCAGAACCTCAACACGTTCTTTGCAATTATCCTTGGCCTAAGTAACATTGCGGTTTCACGTCTGTCGCAGACATGGGAGGTATGACTATGACTTTTTGGTTATGTGCATCGATAGCTTGACTTCAGCAGCACGTTCTCCATCATTTTCTACCAATAACCTAGCTTCATCATCATCATTCCTTTTCTGTTCACTATTTTCATTGTTCATTCTCCAAATAAAACCGTACCGTTAAATGACAGCCATTGGAGTGGCTTTGCTCTGTCCTTGAAGGACGAACAATGATGGTAGACACTGGCTTTACTCATAAGTCGGCATGGGCATCTGTTTCATTCGGTGTCTCACAGGGCTCAGTTCTTGGGCCACTATTGTACATTCCTTACACGACCGACCTGACCAAGATCATCACTGCTTTAAAAGCCCGGGTTCATAAATATGCCAGTGATGGTCCAGCTGTATCTGACATGCCACCCACCTGACACGCAGGTTTGTGGAGCTCTGGATTCCTGACAACGATCAGTTGGGGTCAGTGGGCAATGGGACATGTTTGTCTCGCGCCTCATATGACGATGCTTTCTTGTGTATTTCGACTGACCTTCTGGAACAATCTTCCCCTGAAACTACATACTTTTCGGAGAGAGACAGCTGAAGAAACATTTGCAACTTATATCGCACCTTTTTAGAACTGTCACATAGCCATGTTTTAGCATGACTGCGAGGTTCTTCAGGTGCTTTGTAAATAGCCACATCCATACATACATACATTCATACATACATATGTACATACATCATTACATTCATACATACATACATACATACATACCTACATACATTCATACATACATCCATATATATACATACATACATACATTCAACATACAATTCAACATACATACAAACATAAAAGTAAACGATGTTGACATGCAGCATAAAAGAAAGGAGCCATTACCATAATTTACTGCTGAACCATTTGTTGCTAATAACTACTGAGCACATTATTTGTTCACTAATCTTCAGAAGCTGCCAAACAAGTTTAGAAAGATGTTCGTGGATTTTGAAATGATGATGGATCCATCTCGAAATCATCGAGCTTACCGTCTGGCCGTTGTTAAAATTCTGCCACCAATCATTCCGTTCATGCCACTGCTCATGAAAGGTTGTCATTAATTGTTGTTATTGTTATTTTTACTGTTTTGATTGTTGTTTCTAACTGATCATTTTTATGAACCAAATAATACCATTGTCTAGTTGACTTCGTTGCAGTAACTGTAAATATCATTTTTATACACATTATGAGTGGGATGCAGTGGTGTAGTGATATAGTCTGTGCTTCGTAATCATAGGGTCTTGGGTTCAAATCTGCCCAAGCCACTGTGTAGCGACCTTGGACAAGTTGTTCACCCACAATTGTCTGTGAGGAAGGCAACAGGAAACCACCTCACTCATCTCATCCCCGGGTGGCATAAAGCCAAAGGACCTGCCTGCGGGCAGAGAACTCATCATCATGGTCACACATTATGATGAACATCATCATCGTTTATTACTCATTTATTATTGTTGTCACCAACCCCCTGTGTGCAGCTGCATTTTAGGACAAAGACATCAGCTGATTTAGCCTGCTTTTTGATAACTTTTCAGATATGACTTTCACACACGAAGGCAACAAAACCCATTTTGATGGACTCGTCAACTTTGAGAAAATGGTAATTCTGTTTTGGTTACTTGCTGCGTATGTATTTGACACTCAAATGAGAAGCATAGGGGTACTTAGCAACTATACATTTATGTACTGCTGCTTGTAAGAAGTCGACCTAAGTTCCTGAAGCTGTCTGTATTTACTGATCTTGATTATACTTTTCCAGCATATGATTGCACAGACGTTGAGGATGATCAAATTCTGTCGCAGCAAACCACTTGGTATGTATAACAATGTCTATGTTTTAAAATAAGATGATTAATGTACTGTAATATACTTACATCCCTCCTAATCAAACATTACATTACATTGCAGGGACTGACAGGTTCTTATTGGACACCGGCTGCTTGTCTGTCCTCCCACTTCAAAATTTCTGCAAGAATCATGAACTCATAACTGTGTATTCTTGTTCTCATTCCTTAAACATTTTGGGGCAGTTAAGCCGGAGGCTTCTTTCAAAGGTTAAAGAATGTTAGGCTAACAGTCTCAGAGCTTCTATGTTATGCAGTGGATCAGAGGAATATAGTAAAATTGCAGCCTGGAACAGATTGTGATTAAATGGAAGTGACCATGTGTGATATGTACTGTCTGGTTATAACTATAACTATAATGCATTGACTACATGTATATATTGTATTTATCTGTTATTTATGCAGCGCCTTTAAAGACATCTGAAGCCTGCAAGCAGACATCTATGTTACTTTAAGAGCCATATTGTGCATATAATTATGGAGCACAGTGGAATTATGGACTGTTGACCATATTTTAAGACAAACCATGCATATGAGTAGTCTTGCCGCATTGGAGTTTGCTGTTATCAGACATTATTTGAAGAGAGTGGAACGGTTAAGTGGTTGTGTGCATTTGTTTCTCTGGTTTAACATTTTAGACTTTGATCCACCGCCGCTCGTAAAGACAACACAGGATGTCCGAAGCTACATCAGGTTTTTTCATTTGTTCATTTATGGCTACTGGTGTAATGTATAGTAACACAACTGGTCAACACTGAAGACTGATTTCACCTTGAAGCAATATGCAATAATTTATTTATTTATTATTATTTTTGATTTATTATCTATTTATTATCCTCTTTCGTTAGGACAAAAGCACTTGTGACTACCAGGTAGATTAGATTATATCAGGTGATTGAAATGCTGACTTAAAAATGGATTTTGACTGTTGTTGATGCAAGCTAGGGTGCATTAGCATCTTTTGCAGGATTTTGAGTCCATTTGTTTGTTGTCAGGCCTTGAGCATGTCCTCTGCTTCTTAGATTTGGCTCTGCTAGGCCATAGTTACCTATGTGCTTTTTGTACTGAGCTTACTTGCCTATCTTTGGTAGTCATCAGGCCTTTTGTTTCTGTGATTCTGAGTGTTGTGAGAAAGTCAACAGTTCATTTTCAACAGATGCAACCTGTAACGAGAGAAAGTGGAGTTGCTTGATTTCATTTGTACTACAGTGTGCTATTGTTGATAGGGGCATGCACGGCAGTAAATGAGCGATTGCCTTATCCTGCCTAACTTTACCTTGCCTCCTGCAATCTACACTGTTTATATTTTTTCAGAAGTCTCAACGTTATCGACAACCAGCGCATCCTCACACGGCTCTCCCATCGTTTGGAGCCACGCAGGTGATAGAGCAACAAGAAGCAATGCTCTATGAAGTCCATCTCATTAGTCGTCCATCTGACTACCAGGTACTCAAATGCCTGACCACTGTGCCAGATGCTGGAGAAGCTTCAACCGTTTTGGTACCAGCTGCAGATGACCTGAACCTAAAGGGTTAATGAATGAATGAGGTCATCCTTGTGGTTCAGTTAGGCTTCTGTTCCTTTAAGTTTACCCCATTTCCGTTTTTCTTGAGCCCCTTTCTTCTAGTTTAGGCTCCTTTTCTATGTGTTTAAGCTGTCTTTTTGCTTCACTTGGTTAATTATGTTGTTTTTAATTTTGTTTAAGCTTTGTCCAGGGTTCAGAACCCAGTCGTTTGAAAGTAGCAATTCTTGTTAAGCTATAAAGAACATTCTGGTTTTTAGATAGCTGTTGTTGAGTCTGTGCTTAAGCCGAAGGATTTTGAAACCAATGGACTGTGAGGACAGTAGTTTTTCATTGAAGAGGGTACCTTACATAGTGAATTGACTGCAGAATCACAAGGAGATTATTTTTACATAGTATGGATTGGCAGAATGAGATTGTTGGCTGTATAAGCTGTGATCATAGGGTACAATAATTTTATGAAGAGTAGCATAGACTGTACATGATTGTGCTTTCAGCTGTTTCTGTGAAAATTCTCAGTACTTTTGAACAATTTCCCTACCCAAGGTAGAACCAGTTGCAGTGGTTTGCCCTTGTTTTAATTATAACCTGTGCTTATCAAAGGACAAGGGGTGGGCGATTGTGAATGTTTTGGCCTATAGATCCCACTGTGTGCATTTTGAAATTAAGAATTTGTTGTTGAGTTGCTTATTTGTAAAGATAGTCCTGTTGTTAGATTGCTGTGTTGCCGTCAAAAGGTCCCTCAGCCACAACCAAGACCATACATACCTCTGAGAACTACAGAACTGATGGAGGTGCCTAATAATCATGCTTTCTTGTTTTCATCAACTTGTATATGTAGTTTTATTGGCTCAACATTTTGCTGCTACTTTCCTTTCCCTGTCATTGTTTAAATTGTCTATAATTTCCCTATGTTTTAGATATTCAAAATATTGTAATTGTAATCATGTATGTTAGAAGTTACTAATTGCTATATGTTGAATATTTTGTTTATATTCATTTACATTTTGTCTATAATTCCCCGTTGTAGTTTATGTGTTGAATATGCTGTTTATCTGTTGTGTTAGTACCATTTATTCCCTAGGTTGTATATGTTTCCTATGTGGTATTTGCATTGTTTCCATACCTATGTGTTTTGTGTAGAACTGCTGTTTGTTGACTTAACACTACTGACTGTCTCATGTATCTTGTTCCGGTAATAGTGATGCCTGTGCTGCTTTTTTTCCCAGTACATTTCAACTGTGCTGTTGCTTGTATGTTCCATGTGCCGTGTTAATATTATTTGCCACTTAGGTTGTGTCAGTATTACCTATATGTTGTGTTCAGACAGACTATGTTCCTGTACATTTTGTTAATAATTCCAGTTTAGTGTGTGTATAAATGATGTATTATGTTGTTGCCATTCCCATGTGTTTACATATTAGTAATGTTGCTTATATACTGTTTATACTTCCCCATTTGTGTGTATTGAGCTACCCTGCCCGTAGCACTGTGTGTTCATCACTTTTATATCAATTGAATTGTAACAGTGAAGATCTCAGTATTTTGAATAAAATGCTGTCTAAACAGCTCCATGACAATATTTGTTAAAAATCCTTCATCATGTGATATGGTCAGAATGTTGCCAAACCATACAACGTGCAAACGTTTCCAGATGTACTGTTTGCCTGTATGTCTAACATGGTGGCCACTAGTGTCTGCTCTTAGCAAGCAGTCATTATGGTAGAGAGGCTGGTTCAAGCCTCCCTTTTTTCTAAGCATCCCCCTATTTTCCATCTGTCCCAAGCTGCTTCTACTTCCTACCCAATCACCCCATTCCTTGCTAGTAATTTAAGGTGGTACAAAGGCAACATTTGTATAGCATACTTATGTGAGGTACTTAAAAGGCGCTATATTAAGTGTCCTGGTGCAATTGAACCCTTATAAAGTCTTCTTGAGTTGCCTACAGGTAATAAACAGCCACTTGTGTTGCCATTCCTACCTTACGTTACCATGATACCAAGACAAACACGTGCATCACATTTCAATATATTTACTAATAATTATTACATTTGCATTAATACATGTTTTTATTTAGTAACAATTATACTTTTTATTAATAGTTTCTGTTTATTATTAAGCATTGCAGGCAGAGTGTTACTTATAGGCAGTTATAATAAACATCTCAAACAAAACTGATATATCTGGTATATAAAAAGTCTTTCAAAAAATATAATGCAGTTCAAAAGCATCATTTAATCCAAAGCTGCATTCTGAAGAATCTGAAAAAAATTCATAGAAAAACTGTCTGCCCTGTTTGGAGATCTAATTTGCACGTTAAGCCATGCGCAATACTCTTAATTTAAAAACTGGAAAGTGTATTTATTATTTTGAATGCTAATGTCTGAACAGCTTTATCTAAAAATCCTTCATGCCCAGACCCCTGAGGACTTAGAAAATAATGACCAAATAATACAGGTACTATAAGACTTTGTGTCAATGTAACAATGAAGTAAACCAGGCGCCTGCTCATTTGAAACATAGTGTACATTACAACCAATAAGATTTGCCATGCAAAATGCTAAAATGTTTGCTTTGGATTTCGGAAATGTATATGAATTTAGGATCCATATGTAAAGCAATTCGGAATGCCTGCTGAGGCTATGCCATCAGTGGTGAAGGTCTTGGCCGAGGTACCACCTAGGGCGCTTCACGAGGTGGACAGGCTCAGCGGGAACCCTGAAACAGCTGGCTAACGTGGGCGGCACCGCCGCCTCTGGTGCCACAAGGATATCAGAGCCAGTTCCAAGCCTGGAACTCATTTCATAGAGAAGTGCAAGGGTCGAACGGATGGGTGCAGATACTCCATTCATAAAGGAAACAGACAAAGGAAATCCAATGCAACCATGCAGTGGACACCTACGGGCTCTTGGCCCATGGATCATAATGATGATGATGATGATGTAAAGCAATACAACCAGAAATTTATATATCTCGAGAGGCTCTCAAAAGTTGCCAATACAGAGCAAAATCATATGATGTAAGTTGAACTTGTGTGTTAGGTTTTATCAAGCAAAACAGATATGATCCATCTCCAGCAGACTATTCTATGAGACAGTACTAATAAATTTATGAGACACCACCTGTATCCTAGATTGTGGTAATATCATCATAAGAAGAGTTGTTTTTTTCTTAAATATGGCATTCAAAACTACTTGATATTTTCCGCCTGCATTCCAACAGCACTTTATAACTTGAAATACAACAGACAACTTGTCTAGTAAAAGCAGTCACTATGGCCTGCCTATTAAACACATCTGATTGCAGGAAAGCCTAAAGAGCCAGAGCATTGTGACTGTTGTATGCAGACATTAATTTTACAATGGAAAAGGAACAAATTTTCCAGCCATCAGAAAGTCCAGTTTAAAAAGTTTGAATCCAGACTTATATTCTCCAGCATATTTAAAATTTAATGCTCCAAACATTTATGTAGTACATTCTTGCAGCCAGTGCTATGGAAACATCAGAGAAATCTGTCAACAATAATGTTACATATGATTTTGCTTGACATTTATATGAAGCCTATTCAGAGCCTCTCAGACTTCTTAAAAGACTTCAGAACAACCACAGACAAGAATGATAAAAAAACAATAAAGCTAACACATACTCTGTGCATTGGAGGATAACTTTAGGTATCTTCTACTGATGGAAAATCTTATGGTTTGGGTTTTCCCCACACTCAACCACTGCCCTACTACACGCACACCTACAAGAAATGTCTTCTAACAGCACTCAGTAATGTGGCTAAAATGCTCACAGACAAAAATATGGCTGTAAAGGAATTCATCATGGCCTACACAAAACTTTTTAAGTATGCATGTATATTTGCATAATAACAATAAATAATTATAGCAATTTCTAAGATGCTGGCTGCTAATGAACAAGCCATCAATGTGCATCAAAATCAAGGCAAAAAACAGGCCAATTTCCCTAAGGTCAATCCAGAGAGACAGAGTTTAATGCAGGTAAGCCTGTTGAAAGAGGTAGGTCAGTCAAGACTGGAATGATATCAAAAACAGAGCTGAATGAACAGAGAGTAACAAAGATTAGGACAAGCATCAGAAACTGCGCCTTTACACAGAACAGTTAGGCCAACAAGAGTACATAGGCCTCTGTATGTATTCAGATGCTACTATGGCTCATGTTAAGCCTCTGAGGTGTTGTATGCATGGCTGTCATGTTAAAAGTCAAGATCAACAAAAATGTTTCTTCATAATTGGACAACATTGGTGTCAAGAGTTATGATCACGGTGTGCTACCAAACAATCTATGTCTTTAAACATTCAGGCCACACTACTTTTGAGAGTGCAAGTGGTCTGGCTATGAATCTGGGTGGTCCATCCATTATACCTAGACTGGTTGTGGTGTCAAAGACATCCTGTTAAACCAGAATGGTTTATGAAGAATCACTGGGGCTGTTCTTGCAGTGGACCAGGGTTCCAGACAGAGCGTGCCAAAGGTAGATGTTCTTGGTGTCAGAAGTCGGATACTCGTAGGCCTCTTGAACAGACCCGGTCCGGACAAGATTAACACCGGACCGATGGTCTTTGCTAGCCTTCTGAGTCACAGGCACATACCCGGCAACGTATCCTCTGTTGATTGCCTTAGTACCTGCTGTCTGCTGGTTCCACTGTTGTGGTGATCGTTCTGATGCTTGTGAAGCAGAGGTTTGTTTGTGTTTGCGGGGTGCTCCACCAGGGAACGCATCCGAGGTTGAGTAGTGGGTGCGGAGTGGGTTGTTTGTGGTTGAATTTCGCAAGCTGTAGCCATAGACCTCATTAGTTGTGCAGGGACGGTCTTTTGCCCAACTGTAGTAAGTAGGCATGTGCGATGGCATCTTGGAAGTCTACGACAAAGGATGCAGTGTCTATAATAGTTTCCTCAGGTTAATCGAATGACTTCCAATGCATGAATCATTAAACAGTTATTCTAATGATTCCAATGTGTGAAGCGTTAAACAGTTAACATAATGCAATGTTCTGTTTTCATGTACAATTTATATAGCGCCGCTATGCATGTCATTATGTACATATTTCAACACACAGTTATGTTCTCAATTAACTAACCGCCACCTAAGCCTATGACATGTAAACATTGGCCACATGTCTTTCCCCATTGCCCCAAGCAGATATTGTACCCTGCTACGTTCAGCCTATGACCCGTTGCTTATCCGTATTCATCCATATTATTTTATCACGTATTTATTTCTGTCTTATCAGACGGTTTTTGGGGAGCCATCGATTGATGCTTAGTGCATTACTATAATGGCGCTATAAAAGTTCTAAACTGATGAGCAGATAATTAAATGCAATTATTATTATTGTTTCATGGTAGATTGGATTACAGGCAATATATTTCTAGGTAGCTGGTCATTGTTTTTGTTGTTGTGGTTGTTGTTGATGATGATTGTTTTGTTGGAAGTGCATAATAAATAGATCATTGCCATACCTTTTCTCTTGGTATTGTCTTTTAGATACATTCTGTGAGGACTTTCTCCTGACCCACATCATCTTCATGCCAAATAATCACCTGGGCCCAACGCTAATGGCTCAATATCCTTGTCGCTGATTTTAGTTGGAATGCAGGATAATTGATTTCTTCAAGAAATACCCTTAACAGCTGTGATATACGGTAGCTTGATGTAAACAAACGTTTGGAGTCTGGTTAACAGTATATTAGATGTGAGATTTCATGAAAACGTCTAAATTAAGGTAAGGTAAGCTAATTGTTTATTTCACATATCCATCAACATTAGATTTGCATTATCAGAATGGTGGTTTTAAAATGGTGATAGAAACAAAATCATGAACAGCATCAATAATCCTTAGTGTCATAGTCCTATGGATTGAAGTATTTTGACTAAACTTCAATGCTGCTTTTAATTTGCGCTTTAAGCAAAGGCTTCTTAATCCACAGGACCAGTTCAGTGACTGTTTAGCATTTCTTTAAAGTTATGGACGTTGTTGTTTAGTTGTATATAACATATGATATTAGATGCAGGGGTGATAGAAAATCCAGTAGCAATCTGCCACTATACCCATTCATTCATTCGTTCATTCCTTCAGAGCACTTATAAAGCACCTCTTCTAGGTGTTTACTCAGAAGTGCTTCCAGCTTGGAAAAGAGAGAACAATTTTCAAGTACTGGTAGCAGCATCCCTGTCCAGAAGAGTCAGATTCAGAGGAAGAGAATTCCAGGTAGATGGCCCGACTACAATGAAGGTGCAGTGTACCATTGTTGAAACATCACAGTCTAAACTGTAGCTGGGTGTTGAACACATTAAGACTTTTAGCTGGTTGAATGCTGGCTATTGTGCAGACATTAGTTCAGAAGTAGCTTTCCTTATCTATTTACTTATCATGCGGACGTGACTTCCGGTAGAGCGAACTCTGATTCGCAGGAGTACGCAGTGACGAACAAGCGCCAGGTGATCCATTTTGTCTGGGAATGGTGCCAGACGATTGGAGAGGCTTTCTGGGAGGACAAGACAATACATGCCTTTCTTGAGGTAAAGTTTTCTCCACTTTCCATGTCCTCCATGTCATCCTGATTAGTATTAGTTATTCAGATTAGCAACAGGTTAGGATCAGCTGTTAACGGTAAGACCATTAATATGGAACAGCAGTAAATCATTTCTTGGAACACAAATGTATGAAAGTCGTGCTTGGTCAAAACGGTGTTACTCAACAGTTGAATCAATTACTTTGGAAGGTAAGATAAGGTAAATTACCTTTTGCACACATGTGCTTCTGTCATACAGCAGTAGAATTTTGGCACCGGCATGATAGTGGAAGTAAACATCAAGTCTTACAATGCACTAGTCTTGCGTCCAAAACCTTAAAATTCGTCAGTTTGTCAGCTCAAGGGCCAAAGAAAGGGAAATGATCGAGTTCCTCCTTTGAGTTCCCCTATGGCATTGAGGGCTTTTGCTTATTTTACCTTTTAAGTGTGCTTTACAGCACAGTTAATGCACAGAATATCAGCACACGAGTCGAATGAACAGAATTGTATAATTCCTCATGGATCTCAACTAGTTTTGTCCAATAGATTTTGGTTTTGGAATGCAAGTTTTGACCAACAATTGATGTCCTGTGCATTGTGATAATGGCACTATAGAAGTTAGAGAATAATGCACTTCTAATCACTGAATGTGTAAAGGGCATAAAAAATTGTAGTGCAACATTTCTTTTAGTACTTGTAGCAAACCTGAAGAGAATGGAGGCAGAGCATCACCGCTGGCAGCGAAAGATCTTGGGAGTCACGTGGAGAGACATGGTGAGGAATGAGGAGATCAGGAGAAGAACGGGAATGGAGAGAATTGAAGAGATGATGAAGAGAGCAAGACTGTGATGGTTGGGACACCTGCACCGCATGGATGAGGACAGAATCCCGAAGCAGGCAATGGACTGGGCCCCAGGCGGGTGGAGAAGGAAGAGAGGAAGACCAAAAAAGAGCTGGAAGAACACGATCACAAAAGACCTCACAGATGGAGGACTGACGTGGGAGGAGGCTGCCAGAGCTGCTCAGGACAGAGAAGGATGGAGAACCTGTATCGCCCAATGTGCGCCAGCACGTGGAGGGACTTGGTCTAAGGTCTTGTAGCACCTAACAGTACAAAGTTGCTGAAGAAATCTGTTAACAGATGCTTTCTTACATGTGTGTGCAACTTACTTGTTCCTCTAATAGGAACTTGAAAATGCAGTCGTTGAGGACAGCCAGATATACAGCAACCTTGAGGACATAACTATTCTTCAAAATGTTCTCCAGAGACGACATAGGTATGTTAATTTATGTTAATTTATGTTAATTTATGTGTCTGATTTTGCATCTGCCTGATAAGTCACTTTGCTGATCAGATTATAGCAAATCGGGTCAAACTTCACAACATTAACCTCACTAGCTGTTTGATACTAGCTCAGTTTTTGCAGACAAAACCAACTTAGTAATGGCCTGTTACCAAAACTTGGATCCAGTTTCATACTGGCCTTCTTGCTACTGACCCATCTCGATACTGGCAATTTAATATGTGTATGAACCCAACCTGACATTGGGAATTATTATACTGATCAAGTCTGATTTGATACTGACCTAATTTGATATGTATATGAACCCAGTCTGTTACTGACCCAACCTGTTACTAATGCAACTTGACGTTGTCCCAACCTTCTGCTCACTCAGCTAACTACAGACATAACTGTACACTAAAACAATCTGCTATTTACCCAAACTGATTTTGACCTGGCCTCTCATGGACCTGACCCAAATCAGGCGTTTTTGTCTTTACTTTTTGTGATGGGTTCAGTGAAGTGAGAACATCTCGCCACGGCAAAAGTCACTCTCCGCTTCACCGAGCATCACGCAGCCTTTCTTGCAGTATTGACGAAGATGACCTCAACCATCGTCAGCCGATCAGAGTCAGTGACCTGAGTATGTACCAGAATCACTGAGAGTTCTTTTATCACTGACCTATGACAGCTGCTATCTAACAAGAATCAGTAACTCAGTAATTGGTAGCCAATCGAAGTCAGTGACTTTCCTGAGCTATTAATCTAATTATATGTGAGGGCAGACTGACAAAAGTGAGCAAGACAAAAGCACATGGACCTAATCACCTAAGAGGTTTTGAATTTGTGCCTATCAAAATGCAATTATTGTATTTAGTAACTTATATAGCGCTTCATACAGAACAAACTACTGAAAGGCACTTCCAGCATGAGAACCCTGGGGAAATAAGAACGTCTTTAAACAACGAGCTGCTCAGCTCTATCACCAACAGAGACCCTTGCACGAAACACGAAAGGCGAAAGTCCATTCAACAGAGATGGGCCAATAACAGCAAAAGCCTTCTGCTGCAATATTATTAAGGCGATGCTTCCTTCCTCTGATGATGATATGACAATGATGATGTTCATGGTGGTATAAAAGTGATGGTCAGAAGGACTTTGTGCAAACTCTCAGTTTTTTTTATGTCTTTATTCAGATCTGTTCAAGATCTTCTGTGCCGACCACACATACATCACTCTGAAGCTGCGCATGGACACAACAGTAGGTACCATCATCTCACACGCTGCCACCAAACTCAGTCTGGGAGATTCCTCGCTCGTCCTGTGCGAGGTCAAGTCCAACGGAGGTCAGTATCTATGCATCGAGGTAATTATAATAGCACCTCTTAAGTAGCTCTCAGAAGCGGTGGAAAGTGCATGTGATGCTTCATGCCTTCACCACATGCTGTTCTAAAAAGCATGTTTGTATGGTGTAAGGTCTTTTAGCTGAAGAACAACGAGAGTGTAGTTGAAATTCAACAGCTGTGAAATTTGTTCATATGGCTGCTTGGTTTGACAGTGACTGTCCATGACCATGTGATCACACAATGTGCAGGGACTCTGCTTGAAACTGGGTACCAATGCTGCTGAGAAGAGCGGTCTCTTAAACTAATCCATAGGTGCAGCCGTGGGTATAAGGTATCAGCAAAGAGCGCAGTCAGCATACTCATTTTATAGTTGAGTTCCCTAGAGGGTGCTAATGGAACAGAGTTTTGTCATGGCAGGGATTTGAAGCCCAGACCCCTGGGTTTACAGTGCAACACACCACTAGACCCTTGCACACCCACTAATGCTGCTAAGCTTTGCAAGAATAAAACAGCAATAAATATTGAATGCTGTCTCTTTCCGTGATACCTTTTCATTGCCAGGTATTGACAAGTCTTATCTAGTCCAGATATATTACCTTCTCTCCAGACTGATTTGTCCAGCCCTTTGATGTATGACACCTCAGGGTAAATTAAGTGAATTAATAAATACCAGTGATTGAAGTCTGTTGTGTTTTGAACAGAGCGTGTAGTGTTTAACGAGAATGATCTGTGCGTTACGAGTGGAATGAGTATCAACGGTCGACTGTTTATCAGCCCAAGAGAACATCTAGATGCCTTGGTCAGCTGATCCTTAGCTGTCAATCAAGTCATTAGTCAATCATTCGATCGGTATTACCAATGTAAAAAGTGCTTTAAATAAATAAATAATTAAATAATTAATTAATTAAGGAAAGGTTGTCCTGTTGGTAGATTGCTATTGTTGTGTTTGTGCTTATCTGAAAGATTCTTCAATCCCAGAACCATTGTTCATTGGTTGATAATCTAGTCAGTCATACAGTCAGGTAAATAAGTGGTTGAATCTGCAATCACTGAGATTTAGGTTTGCCATCAATGATTGATGCCTGGTGTATTATGATGTTGCCTCTATGGAAGTGACTAGATGAGATTGGATTCTCACTACGCTATCATATTGGCAATTCGTTGTTTAGCCATAGAGACATGTCTGATTGTTGAATTGCTGTTTTCGAGTATCCACTTCAGCTGATTCATCCTTCACCCCGATGTACACCTTCATTAGTTACCGGTTTCAACAATGGTCCTCATTGGCATAATATACTGTGATAAGGTAATCACTCAATGTCAATGATGGTCCTCCAAATTATAGTCCTGTAATTGAAAACTTGGATAGGGTGGGAAAATACAGCAATCCGTCAACCAGACAGCAGTTTGTTAAAGGTATGAGGGCTAAGCAAGAAATTGTCATTTTTACATGACATGCAAAAGTTCAAACCAAAACTTAGCCTTTACCAGGTGACAAGCCTAGCTTTTAACGCTGCCCAAAATCATCTGTAAATTTCTGGTTATGTTGTGTCTCCTTACTTAGCTTAATTGTAATAATGTAATGTAATGTAATCAAAAATTTATAAAGCGCCAGTTCAAGATAGACTCCTCAGAGGCGCTGCCGGCCCGACAACCCAGAAGCACTGGGAAATAGGAAGGTCTTCAAGCACATGCAGAAAAGAGAGGGAGAGAGACTAAGAAGTTCCTGGTGCCCATTCCAAAAAGCGGGACCAACCACAGCAAAGCTTCTGCGCTGGGCCGTAGCTGTTCGGACCGATGGGACAAGCAAGTCCCCCCGTACCGCCGAACAAAGTATACTGTGGCCCGGAATGGAGGAGGCCAATAATAAGGGACTTTTTGAGTTGCATATATTAAGGAACTGCATATCTAGAATTCGTTTGTTGCTTGCTTTCAGACACCATTGCCTGAACAGGAGGGTCCATCAACCGGGTCAAGCCACTTTCTGGAGGTGCTAAGTTCACGAGAGGTTGCCTATCACATGACCTGTTATGACTGGCAGCTCCTGAACTGTGTCCACGAGGCAAGGATTTTTGATGACTGGTTAAATGAGCAACTTAACGCAGTTGCTCACATGCTCAATGTTCTGCTCTGTTGCCCAACTATGTATGTATGTATGTATTATCAGGCTTTTTAATTAGTGCCTTTTAAGAACCTTGCAAAGAAGCTTTATAAATAGCCAGGTGTGTTATCTACCCTGGTCTTGCCTGCTTGTTCTTGTAGTATGAGCTCATATACCTTGTCTTTGGACGGTCTAACTTTGGTCGAATCACTGCGAACCTTGACCTCTTCCTTCGTCGTTTCAATGAAGTTCAGTTTTGGGTCGTCACCGAAATGTGCCTTACAACGTCGATTAGCAAACGAATACAACTGCTCAGGAAGTTCATCAAGATTGCTGCCTAGTAATTGTCATCTAATCCTTGATAAAATGACTTTATCTACACTGTGAACAAAACACGAACCCTTCAAAGTATTTTTCCAATAACTAATGGAATTTTTTATGCAAGTTTAATCCAAACTAGATGAATATTAATTAGTTCAGTGATTACAGATTTAATGTAACTGTATTTTAATTATCTATATGTTCAAAATGTCCTCCCTTCGCCTCAGCAGAGGTGTGTTGCTGAAAATGTTTAACAGTTTTGTAATCTTCACTGGATACCATTTTTTTCAAGGGGATCTTTACAATTGACGTCACTGTAATGTTACTTTTTAACAGGGACTGTTATTATTTTACACTTAGTTGCTACTATAGTCGCAGTTAAAACAGTCTTAATTTATTTAAACTTTTGAATATTTAGATAGTTAATTTTAAAATAATTCAAGGGTTTGTTGTTCCTGTTCACAGTGTTTGATCTACTTCAATCTTTTCATATTCAGTGTTGGTTGCTATGTAATGAATAATCTGGAATAAGTATTATCTCAACCATAATGTAAAATTTAAACTTTTCTTTAATCAAAAGCTCATTATAAATCTTGCTGCAGAATGTTTAAAATATACTTGAATTTGTAATGTTGATGAGTCATACAGACATGCCTCAGATATGCTGCTGTTACTTATGTAAAAAGTGCTTTAAATAATTATTTAATTAAGGAAAGGTTATCCTGTTGGTAGATTGCTATTGTTATGTTTGTGCTTATTCTGAAAGATTCTTCAATCCCAGAACCATTGTTCAGATTACAGAACAGACAGTATGATTGAATTAGTGTGTTAAATTAGTGGTAACTGATTTAATGTACTAAATTAGTAGCAGTTAACTAACTAGTAACTCCTACTCTGTCTTTGCTGTGGAAAACAGATCACTCAACAGAATCCCATAGTTCGATGCTTCAATCAATACTGCACTTTGCTGCAATACACTGCTTACTCGGTAGAACTTTTTTGTCATTCATTTGATTACTTTTCTTTTCTTGAAGCTGCAAAGACTATCAGAACCTCAACACGTTCTTTGCAATTATCCTTGGCCTAAGTAACATTGCGGTTTCACGTCTGTCGCAGACATGGGAGGTATGACTATGACTTTTTGGTTATGT
Organism: Norana najaformis; assembly: GCA_964023275.1. Taxonomy (NCBI): domain Eukaryota; kingdom Metazoa; phylum Annelida; class Clitellata; order Crassiclitellata; family Hormogastridae; genus Norana; species Norana najaformis. Next base: position 6,537,521 of record OZ029929.1, read on the forward strand.
GCATCGATAGCTTGACTTCAGCAGCACGTTCTCCATCATTTTCTACCAGTAACCTAGCTTCATCATCATCATTGCCATGTTCCTTTTCTGTTCACTATTTTCATTGTTCATTCTCCAAATAAAACCGTTCTGTTAAATGACAGCCATTGGAGTGGCTTTGCTCTGTCCTTGAAGGACGAACAATGATGGTAGACACTGGCTTTACTCATAAGTCGGCATGGGCATCTGTTTCGTTCGGTGTCTCACAGGGCTCAGTCCTTGGGCCACTACTGTACATTCCTTACACGACCAACCTGACCAAGATCATCACTGCTTTAAAAGCCCGGGTTCATAAATATGCCAATGATGGTCCAGCTGTATCTGACATGCCACCCACCTGACACGCGGGTTTGTGGAGCTCTGGATTCCTGACAAAACGATCAGCTGGGGTCAATGGGCAATGGGACATGTTTGTCTCGCGCCTCATATGACGATGCTTTCTTGTGTATTTGGACTGACCTTCTGGAACAATCTTCCCCTGAAACTACATACTTTTCGGAGAGAGACAGCTGAAGAAACATTTGCAACTTATATCGCACCTTTTTAGAACTGTCACATAGCCATGTTTTAGCATGACTGCGAGGTTCTTCAGGTGCTTTGTAAATAGCCACATCCATACATACATACATTCATACATACATATGTACATACATCATTACATTCATATATACATACATATATACAAACATACATACATACATACCTACATACATTCATACATACATCCGTATATATACATACATTCAACATACAATTCAACATACATACAAACATAAAACGATGTTGACATACGGCATAAAAGAAAGGAGCCATTACCATAATTTACTGCTGAACCATTTGTTGCCAATAACTACTGAGTGCATTAAACTTCAGAAGCTGCCAAACAAGTTTAGAAAGATGTTCGTGGATTTTGAAATGATGATGGATCCATCTCGAAATCATCGAGCTTACCGTCTGGCCGTTGTTAAAATTCTGCCACCAATCATTCCGTTCATGCCACTGCTCATGAAAGGTTGTCATTAATTGTTGTTATTGTTATTTTTACTGTTTTGATTGTTGTTTCTAACTGATCATTTTTATGAACGAAATAATACCGTTGTTTAGTTGACTTCGTTGCAGTAACTGTAAATATCATTTTTATACACATTATGAGTGGGATGCAGTGGTGTAGTGATATAGTCTGTGCTTCGTAATCATAGGGTCTTGGGTTCAAATCTGCCCAGGCCATTGTGTAGCGACCTTGGACAAGTTGTTCACCCACAGTTGTCTGTGAGGAAGGCAACAGGAAACCACCTAACTCATCTCATCCCCAGGTGGCATAAAGCCAAAGGACCTGCCTTCAGGCAGGGAACTCATCATCGTGGTCACACATTATGATGAACATCATCATCGTTTATTACTCATTTATTATTGTTGTCATCAACCCCTGTGCAGCTGCATTTTAGGACAAAGACATTAGCTGATTTAGCCTGCTTTTTGATAACTTTTCAGATATGACTTTCACACACGAAGGCAACAAAACCCATTTTGATGGACTCGTCAACTTTGAGAAAATGGTAATTCTGTTTTGGTTACTTGCTGCATATGTATTTGACACTCAAATGAGAAGCATAGGGGTACTTAGCAATGAGAAGCATAGGGGTACTTAGCAACTATACATTTATGTACTGCTGCTTGTAAGAAGTCGACCTAAGTTCCTGAAGCTGTCTGTATTTACTGATCTTGATTATACTTTTTCCAGCATATGATTGCACAGACGTTGAGGATGATCAAATTCTGTCGCAGCAAAGCGCTTGGTACGTATAACAATGTCTGTGTTTTAAAATAAGATGATTAATGTACTGTAATAAACTTACATCCCTCCTAATCAAACATTACATTACATTGCAGGGACTGACAGGTTCTTATTGGACACCGGCTGCTTGTCTGTCCTCCCACTTCAAAATTTCTGCAAGAATCATGAACTCATAACTGTGTATTCTTGTTCTCATTCCTTAAACATTTTGGGGCAGTTAAGCCGGAGGCTTCTTTCAAAGGTTAAAGAATGTTAGGCTAACAGTCTCAGAGCTTCTATGTTATGCAGTGGATCAGAGGAATATAGTAAAATTGCAGCCTGGAACAGATTGTGATTAAATGGAAGTGACCATGTGTGATATGTACTGTCTGGTTATAACTATAACTATAATGCATTGACTACATGTATATATTGTATTTATCTGTTATTTATGCAGCCCCTTTAAAGACATCTGAAGCCTGCAAGCAGACATCTATGTTACTTTAAGAGCCATATTGTGCATATAATTATGGAGCACAGTGGAATTATGGACTGTTGACCATATTTTAAGACAAACCATGCATATGAGTAGTCTTGCCGCATTGGAGTTTGCTGTTATCAGACATTATTTGAAGAGAGTGGAACGGTTAAGTGGTTGTGTGCATTTGTTTCTCTGGTTTAACATTTTAGACTTTGATCCACCGCCGCTCGTAAAGACAACACAGGATGTCCGAAGCTACATCAGGTTTTTTCATTTGTTCATTTATGGCTACTGGTGTAATGTATAGTAACACAACTGGTCAACACTGAAGACTGATTTCACCTTGAAGCAATATGCAATAATTTATTTATTTATTATTATTTTTGATTTATTATCTATTTATTATCCTCTTTCGTTAGGACAAAAGCACTTGTGACTACCAGGTAGATTAGATTATATCAGGTGATTGAAATGCTGACTTAAAAATGGATTTTGACTGTTGTTGATGCAAGCTAGGGTGCGTTAGCATCTTTTGCAGGATTTTGAGTCCATTTGTTTGTTGTCAGGCCTTGAGCATGCCCTCTGCTTCTTAGATTTGGCTCTGCTAGGCCATAGTTACCTATGTGCTGTTTGTACTGAGCTTACCTGCCTATCTTTGGTAGTCATCAGGGCTTTTGTTTCTGTGATTCTGAGTGTTGTGAGAAAGTCAACAGTTCATTTTCAACAGATGCAACCTGTTACGAGAGAAAGTGGAGTTGCTTGATTTCGTTTGTACTACAGTGTGCTATTGTTGATAGGGGCATGCACGGCAGTAAATGAGCGATTGCCTTATCCTGCCTAACTTTACCTTGCCTTCTCAATCTACACTGTTTATATTTTTTCAGAAGTCTCAACGTTATCGACAACCAGCGCATCCTCACACGGCTCTCCCATCGTTTGGAGCCACGCAGGTGATAGAGCAACAAGAAGCAATGCTCTGTGAAGTCCATCTCATTAGTCGTCCATCTGACTATCAGGTACTCAAATGCCTGACCACTGTGCCAGATGCTGGAGAAGCTTCAACCGTTTTGGTACCAGCTGCAGATGACCTGAACCTAAAAGGTTAATGAATGAATGAGGTCATCCTTGTGGTTCAGTTAGGCTTCTGTTCCTTTAAGTTTACCCCATTTCCGTTTTTCTTGAGCCCCTTTCTTCTAGTTTAGGCTCCTTTTCTATGTGTTTAAGCTGTCTTTTTGCTTCACTTGGTTAATTATGTTGTTTTTAATTTTGTTTAAGCTTTGTCCAGGGTTCAGAACCCAGTCGTTTGAAAGTAGCAATTCTTGTTAAGCTATAAAGAACATTCTGGTTGTTAGATAGCTGTTGTTGAGTCTGTGCTTAAGCCGAAGGATTTTGAAACCAATGGACTGTGAGGACAGTAGTTTTTCATTAAAGAGGGTACCTTACATAGTGAATTGACTGCAGAATCACAAGGAGATTATTTTTACATAGTATGGATTGGCAGAATGAGATTGTTGGCTGTATAAGCTGTGATCATAGGGTACAATAATTTTATGAAGAGTAGCATAGGCTGTACATGATTGTGCTTTCAGCTGTTTCTGTGAAAATTCTCAGTAGTTTTGAACAATTTCCCTACCCAAGGTAGAACCAGTTGCAGTGGTTTGCCCTTGTTTTAATTATAACCTGTGCTTATCAAAGGACAAGGGGTGGGCGATTGTGAATGTTTTGGCCTATAAATCCCACTGTGTGCATTTTGAAATTAAGAATTTGTTGTTGAGTTGCTTATTTGTAAAGATAGTCCTGTTGTTAGATTGCTGTGTTGCCGTCAAAAGGTCCCTCAGCCACAACCAAGACCATACATACCTCTGAGAACTACAGAACTGATGGAGGTGCCTAACAATCATCATGCTTTCTTGTTTTCATCAACTTGTATATGTAGTTTTATTGGCTCAACATTTTGCTGCTATTTTCCTTTCCCAGTCATTGTTTAAATTGTCTATAATTTCCCTGTGTTTCAGATATTCAAAATATTGTAATTGTAATCATGTATGTTAGAAGTTACTAATTGCTATATGTTGAATATTTTGTTTATATTCATTTACGTTTTGTCTATAATTCCCCGTTGTAGTTTATGTGTTGAATATGCTGTTTATCTGTTGTGTTAGTACCATTTATTCCCTAGGTTGTATATGTTTCCTATGTGGTATTTGCATTGTTTCCATACCTATGTGTTTTGTGTAGAACTGCTGTTTGTTGACTTAATACTACTGACTGTCTCATGTATCTTGTTCCGGTAATAGTGATCCCTGTGCTGCTTTTTTCCCAGTACATTTCAACTTGTATGTTCCATGTGCCGTGTTAATATTATTTGCCACTTAGGTTGTGTCAGTATTACCTATATGTTGTGTTCAGACAGACTGTGTTCCTGTACATTTTGTTAATAATTCCAGTTTAGTGTGTGTATAAATGATGTATTATGTTGTTGCCATTCCCATGTGTTTACGTATTAGTAATGTTGCTTATCTACCGTTTATACTTCCCCATTTGTGTGTATTGAGCTACCCTGCCCGTAGCACTGTGTGTTCATCACTTTTATATCAATTGAATTGTAACAGTGAAGATCTCAGTATTTTGAATAAAATGCTGTCTGAACAGCTCCATGACAATGTTTGTTAAAAATCCTTCATCATGTGATATGGTCAGAATGTTGCCAAACCATACAACGTGCAAACGTTTCCAGATGTACTGTTTGTCTGTATGTCTAACATGGTGGCCACTAGTGTCTGCTCTTAGCAAGCAGTCATTATGGTAGAGAGTGCTGGTTCAAGCCTCCTTTTTTCTAAGCATCCCCCTATTTTCCATCTGTCCCAAGCTGCTTCTACTTCCTACCCAATCACCCCATTCCTTGCTAGTAATTTAAGGTGGTACAAAGGCAACATTTGTATAGCATACTTATGTGAGGTACTTAAAAGGCGCTATATTAAGTCTCCTGATGCAATTGTACCCTTATAAAGTCTTCTTGAGTTGCCTACAGGGAATAAACAGCCACTTGTGTTGCCAATCCTATCTTATGTTACCATGATACCAAGACAAACACGTGCACCACATTTCAATATATTTACTAATAATTATTATATGTGCATTAATACATGTTTTTATTTAGTAACAATTATACTTTTTATTAATAGTTTCTGTTTATTATTAAGCATTGCAGGCAGAGTGTTACTTATAGGCAGTTATAATAAACATCTCAAACAAAACTGATCTATCTAGTATATAAAAAGTCTTTCAAAAAATATAATCCAAAGCTGCATTCTGAAGAATCTGAAAAAAATTCATAGAAAAATTGTCTGCCCTGTTTGGAGATCTAATTTGCACGTCATCTGAAACATTCGTTAAGCCACGCGCAATACTCTTAATTTAAAAATTGGAAAGTATATTTATTATTTTGAATGCTAATGTCTCAACAGCTTTATCTAAAAATCCTTCATGCCCAGACCCCTGAGGAGTTAGAAAATAACGACCAACTAATACAGGTACTATAAGACTTTGTGTCAATGTAACAATGAAGTAAACTAGGTGCCTGCTCATTTGAAACATGGTGTACATTACAACCAATAAGATTTGCCATGCAAAATGCTAAAATGTTTGCTTTGGATTTCGGAAATATATGTGAATTTAGGATCCATATGTAAAGCAATACAACCAGAAATTTATATATCTCGAGAGGCTCTCAAAAGTTGCCAATACAGAGCAAAATCATATGATGTAAGTTGAACTTGTGTGTTAGGTTTTATCAAGCAAAACAGATATGATCCATCTCCAGCAGACTATTCTATGAGACAGTACTTATAAATTTATGAGACACCTGTATCCTAGATTGTGGTAATATCATCATAAGAAGAGTTGTTTTTTTCTTAAATATGGCATTCAAAACGACTGCCTGCATTCCAACAGCAGTTTATAACTTGAAATACAACAGACAACTTGTCTAGTAAAAGCAGTCACTATGGCCTGCCTATTAAACACATATCTGATTGCAGGAAAGCCTAAAGAGCCAGACAGCATTGTGACTGTTGTATGCAGACATTAATTTTATAATGGAAAAGGAACAAATTTTCCAGCCATCAGAAAGTCCAGTTTAAAAAGTTTGAATCCAGACTTATATTCTCCAGCCAAATTTAAAATTTAATGCTCCAAAGATTTATGTAGTACATTCTTGCAGCCAGTGCTATGGAAACATCAGAGAAATCTGTCAACAATAATGTTACATATGATTTTGCTTGACATTTATATGAAGCCTATTCAGAGCCTCTCAGACTTCTTAAAAGACTTCAGAACAACCACAGACAAGAATGATAAAAACATTAAAGCTAACACATACTCTGTGCATTGGAGGATAACTTTTGGTATCTTCTACTGATGGAAAATCTTATGGTTTTGGTTTTGCCCGCACTCAGCCACTGCCCTACTACACGCACACCTACAAGAAATGTCTTCTAACAGCACACGGTAATGTAGCTAAAAGGCTCACAGACAAAAATATGGCTGTAAAGGAATTCATCATGGCCTACACAAAACTTTTTAAGTATGCATGTATATTTGCATAATAACAATAAATAATTGTAGCAATTTCTAAGATGCTGGCAGCTAATGAACAAGCCATCAATGTGCATCAAAATCAAGGCAAAAAACAGGCCAATTTCCCTAAGGTCAATCCAGAGAGACAGAGTCTAATGCAGGTAAGCCTGTCGAAAGAGGTAGGTCAGTCAAGACTGGAATGATATCAAAAACAGAGCTGAATGAACAGAGAGTAACAAAGATTAGGACAAGCATCAGAAACTGAGCCTTTACACAGAACAGTTAGGCCAACAAGAGTACATAGGCCTCTGTATGTATTCAGATGCTACTATGGCTCATGTTAAGCCTCTGGGGTGTTGTATGCATGGCTGTCATGTTAAAAGTCAAGATCAACAAAAATGTTTCTTCATAATTGGACAACATTGGTGTCAGAGTTATGATCACGGTGTGCTACCAAACAATCTATGTCTTTAAACATTCAGGCCACACTACTTTTGAGAGTGCAAGTGGTCTGGCTATGAATCTAGGTGGTCCATCCATTATACCTAGACTGGTTGTGGTGTCAAAGACATCCTGTTAAACCAGAATGGTTTATGAAGAATCACTGGGGCTGTTCTTGCAGTGGACCAGGGTTCCAGACAGAGCGTGCCAAAGGTAGATGTTCTTGGTGTCAGAAGTTGGATACTCGTAGGCCTCTTGAACAGACCCGGTCCGGACAAGATTAACACCGGACCGACGGTCTTTGCTAGCCTTCTGAGTCACAGGCACATACCCGGCAACGTATCCTCTGTTGATTGCCTTAGTACTTGCTGTCTGCTGGTTCCACTGTTGTGGTGATCGTTCTAATGCTTGTGAAGCAGAGGTTTGTTTGTGTTTGCGGGGTGCTCCACCAGGGAACGCATCCGAGGTTGAGTAGTGGGTGCGGAGTGGGTTGTTTGTGGTTGAATTTCGCAAGCTGTAGCCATAGACCTCATTAGTTGTGCAGGGACGGTCTTTTGCCCAGCTGTAGTAAGCAGGCATGTGCGATGGCATCTTGGAAGTCTACGACAAAGGATGCAGTGTCTATAATAGTTTCCTCAGGTTAATCGAATGACTTGTAATGCATGAATCATTAAACAGTTATTCTAATGATTCCAATGTGTGAAGCATTAAACAGTTAACATAATGCAATGTTCTGTTATCATGTACAATTTATATAGCGCCGCTGTGCATGTCATTATGTACATATTTCAACACACAGTTATGTTCTCAATTAAGTAACCGCCACCTAAGCCTATGACATGTAAACATTGGCCACATGTCTTTCCCACTGCCCCAAGCAGATATTGTACCCTGCTACGTTCGGCCTATGACCCGTTGCTTATCCGTATTCATCCATATTATTTTATCACGTATTTACTTACATCGCAATTCAAACTTTTATTACAGGTTAACTGAACCAAAAAAGGACTGAAATCATTGAAAGTTTGAAATAATTCATGACAAAGCTGCCATTTTTCAGCTCTAGCTGGGAATCTGTTGGTAGGGCTCTGTGTGCGCGCGCGAGCCTACCACTCCTCTTCTAGTTCTCTGAGCAATGTTTACTAATGGATGAATGTTCTGTTCTTAAAAACATTTTACATCGTTAAGGCTATCGCAAAGAGCGCCTCTGATTAATTTATCTCGAAGAGGTTTTATACAAATTTCATATCATGATTACGACAACTGTTTTTACCTTTAGTTAAACAGTTTTCAAACGAGAATCAAGTGAATGTTTACGTTATAAACACAACTTTCCGAAACACCAAAGCACCTGCTGCCCAGATACGGTTGCTATACATCTTGCGCATGCGCAACAAATAATTAAATGTGTAGCGCTTCAACTTTTATTGTATGCGATATTCTAAGAAACATCGTGAGCCCCAACTATATATATTTAGTTCATTCAAATAATATTAGAAGATCAACAAAATCGAACAATAAGGAGTATAGTTCGTATCTGGCATAAATTCTTTATGCACAACAGTAGTTTTGTTAAATTTTGTTAAATTTATTTTTACAAACTTTCTGATTTAATACTTTAATTATTAACTTGATGAGTTGTTTGATAATCTATCCTACATTTATAGCACCAAATTAATTTCGTTAATACATTATAATCATGTAATACTTGTATTTTACCTGCTGAAAATCTTCGGCACCGTTATATACATACAGGTAAGCTTGTACCTAATTTTAACCTGTAACAACAATAAAAACTTCTATTCCATGGATCAGAGCTTTTCAGCTTACTACGATTTCTTCCTTCGTTTAACTAGTTTAAGTTAGTCCGCCAGCGCACACTAGCGAACTGAGTTATAAATGAGTACATTATTAATGATGGAAACAATTATTGACAGGAATGGCCTTCGTGATTACGACCTTGGGGTTGGCTGGAGTGGGATGTTCGAGTTCCTAGAATTCTTCTTTATATACAGATTATTTTATTATTAATACTTCACTTCTTTTCCAAAAATCTTATCCTGATTCTTCCTCTTCCTCTTATCTCTCTTCTCGCTTCAATTTCAAACAGCATTCCTAGAATTCTTCTTTATATACAGATTATTTCATTATTAATACTTATGCGTAATGGCGTTATGAACAAACGCACGGCGCACAACGCTTAGAGCGTTGGTTACCAAGGTGTTGATTGGCAGGCGATTGTAGCATGTGCTTCGGAATATGGCGGACTTGCATGGGATTTCGGGAAACAAAGGCACCAAAGAACTGCTAGCCACAGGTAGCACTGACCCTGACATCTCCAACGAAGAAAGGACGACCTTTCCAACGGTAGTCGTGCCATCTGACGTTACGAAAGGCTCAACGGTAGCGAAAGACGTGCCACACGATCCCTTAATCAGGGCGGAAAAGTACCTATCTAAGCACGATATCATCGAACTTTTTCAGGTAGCCGAACCCCTGCATCCAGGGTTTGAATTGCAGTGTGCCATGCAATATAAGCGATTCGTTGGAATTGTGATTGTGACATAATTCATCTAGCATTAGTCAGTGTAAAGATGATGAGCTCCTGCCGAAAGGCTCTTTAACGACAGAACCACAACGCTTTGGGCTACTGCTAATGGAGTTGATGGAAGGGCATCATTTGTGTTTAAACCTTACCTTGCCGTACTTTACCTTTCCCTTGCTTACTTTATCCTTCACTTTCTTGCATTTCATTAACTTGCCATGTATGCCTGTCCTTTGTTTGATTGCTTCAGGTGTGTTTGCCATAAGCCAAAATATCACTGAATGCTTCAACCGCTTTGCCACTCCGCTGTTGGGCACAGAATTTAAGAATGATTACAAGTTATAGGGCAACTGTTAACTTACCTAGTTTACTCAGTTTTTAATGAATGCATTAGGACTACAGCTGATTGGGAGAATAAGACGAGGGAGGCAGAGTATCAATAGATATAGACCAAGTCACCTACAGAGTCAGAGACAGAGAGAGACACACAGACAGAGAGATTGTTGTTGTTGATAACGGTGGTAGTAGCGATGGTGGTGCTGCTGTGGCCGATGAGTTTGATAATGAAGATGATAATTACAATGACTGCAATGATGATGATTATATGACTGTTTTTCCTGCCTTTGTTTTAACAACAGCACATGACATCAGATGTCGCCTATAGACGACCACATGACGTCATAGACCACATGATCGATTACATCACGCAGCGGCAGGAAGAAGCGATGGTCCGAAGAGGCGTCATTCTGGCGTCATCATCAAAGAGCTCATGACTGGAAATGGTCCCAACTAGGGCCAACGAATGTATAATATATTATAATAGCCTATAATTATTGGAAGTACTTTGGATAAAACAGCAAGATATATTGCCTTCAACTTGTCTTCGAAGGGTCTATATTGTCATCATAACTACAAACATACAGTGGCCTACACAGATACATATGTACATACATACTACATACATATGTACATGCATTCTAAATATAATGCATGCATACTAAATACATGCATACATACGTACATGCACAATGGCAAATCCTGTAGGACAATCTCTTTATATAGTGAGAGTGGCGTGCCACCGAGTAATCGTAATCGTAATCCCAATATTTCTACAGCGCCCAACGAAAGCCGTGCCGCGGAGACCAGCTTATTCACAGGCGCTGAGTCAAAACAAAATCGATAGGCAAAAGGGTTCGGTTCCGGGTCAAGATCTAAGAGTCAGGCAGAGAGACAGCATGGCAGCTACGGTGGGTGATGTTTGGGGCTGGAGAGCAGAGGCAGATAAGAGGAAGGGGTGTCAGGATAGGATCTGTGGAAGAGGAATGTTTTCAGTTTTGAGGGAAAGGCCGAAGCAGAAATTGCAAGCGGTGGAGCATCGGTGAGTTTGTATGATGGGTCCGAAAACTGTCGCAGTTCTGGGGGGGAGTTTATTCCAGAGTGGTGGGGCAGCTATGGCTATGGAGTGATTACCAAATTTTAAGGATGAGGTGACTGGAGGGCAGAGAAGTGTTAGGGCAGAAGAAGACAGGGTTGATTTCTTCAAAATGAACAGAGTGAGGATTGTTTGTTCAACTTGTAAAGTGACAAGGGAATAATATTATTGAGGAATTTAAAAAGTTGCCAAAAATTACTTAAACCAAAAAAGGTGACTGAAATTATAAGTTAAAACCAAGTAGTCAAAAATGACAAAATGTGCATCAGGTTGATGTGTGGATGCACAGCACCTGCTTATCTCCACAGGCAGCAGAGATATGCAAACCTTTGCAATTCTGGATATGAGCTTACAATTTAAAATACCCAGTCTGAGTTTCATTGTTTTTTCTGAGAGCCCTAATTGTCCTTGCTAACAAGCAAGTACATTATATTGTATAGCCTCTATGTTATTGCAAGTGCTGTTTCTAGGAATGTTGTAATGTGTTTCAAAAGTCACATTACTTCCATGTTTTGTGTGTCATTGAGAAGTTTAGGAGATTCACATTCCACTAAATTCCCTCAGCCTAAACGAGACAACTGTAACAGCGGAATTTTGAGTTCACGTTGCCTATGTCAGCTGTTATTCTCTGAGATGTGATCCTCTAGCTGTATGGTCTACGTTGTTTAGGAAATTTCTGTAGGACCTCTTGTTGACAAAATTACACGAGGTGCTTCTGTTAGCCTATACAGGCTTTCATCGCTGAACCATATAAAATGTAAGGAATCGTAGTTCCGACATATCTATAGCACCCAACGAAAGCCACGTCACGGGGACCAGCTTATTCACAGGCGCTCAGTAAAACAAAATCGATAGGCAAAAGGGTTCGGTTCCAGGTCAGTATCCAAAAGTCAAGCAGAGAGACAGTGTTTGCTGCCCTATCCTGTGCGATCCGTAGGTTGCTCTGTCATTCGGGTCTAAACTTACGAATCGTCTGTTGCGACTTGTTTGACAACTGTAGTCTGACTTCTGGTTCCCTTAGTTATCGGGTTTAGACTGGACTTGGATTCTCCAATGGATTATGATTTTTTACTTGAAACAACCATCAGCTGATGGTTTAGAGATCGTACATAGAGGGCGTCAGCAAAATGACCTACTCTGGACCTCTCCCTATCCATGTCCGCATTTGGCAATACCCTCTCTTACCTCCTTTGCCGACGTACGCACTACATCGGAGTACTGAGGACTAGAATAGGCATCCTTGTTGACCTTGTAAGGCTAACTGTGCAGCGGGGTGGAGTGCTTTTATATGCCGCGTCCACCAAAGAGACTACTTAGGTCCAACGCAGTGCGAACTATCTTCTGTCTGACTGATGTTGGTGTTTTTGTACTGTAATGGCTGTATGTACCACATTTAGGTGCAGGCGTCCGCATCGGACATAACTAGCTTACCTCCCTTTGTTCGCATTTATAGGTACTTGTGTGATCCTCCTTCCCCTCTCTCTGGAGGTCCTTAATGCAACGACCCCTTGCATATTACGTTAATGGAGCTGAAGAAGTGATCTGGTTAGATTTCTGGTAGTCTGGATGTGTCGACCATATCTGCACCGAACGATATCACCGTGGCACATCCCTTTGAGGACTTTTCTGATGCGGCCATTTATAAAAGCAGGGATGCGCGATAGTCTAGTGATTAGCATACTGGGGCGTTAATCAAAAGGTCGGGGTTCAAACCCCGCCAGGGCAGAAATTTGTTTCGAGATTTCAGCTCCACTTCGGCCCCCTAGCGAACTCAGCTAGGAGCCGCAATGTCTTCGCGTTCTTCGTCTAACCGAACATTTATATAGCACCGCTCAGGAGCCTCGTAAAGGAGCTCTGCAGGTGGCTAACAGCCAGATGGCAGAAGATGGGTCTGCAGTGGTTTACCGTTGTCGACTGGGGGAGATTCGCTGAGTAGTTTTTTTACTCAGGCGATCAGCAAGCAATGAACGAAATCAAAAACCAAGTTTAACTGAAATCATTAAAATTTTCTTCATAAAGTCGCACAATAATATTAAAACGCTGACTTACATAAAAATAAGCGAAATAGCGCTATTTAAATGTTTTGTTACATTACAGGTGGAGCTATTTAGATGGTCTTTCAAATATTTGTTTCAGACGACATTGCTGAATAGTCGTTATTATCACAGACGCCAGAGTTGGCCGTGATGAAAACGTACCCCGATCAGGTCAAGTTCAATGATGCCATTTTGATTAGGTTCAGTTATCAGGTCAAGTTCAGTGACACCATTTAGATTAAATTCAGTTATCAGGTCAGGTTCAACGACGCCATTTAGATTAGATTCAGTTTTGAAGGCCTCGCTGTTTCGGCCAAGTCTAACACTGCTGTGAAAAAATTCTTTGCGAAGTTAGGGCCAATGTTGGTTTCGTCTTAGTAATACATATACCTTTGTTGGGGTGAAGAGGGATTCAGCAAGAAGTATGTCCGGTCGTGTCGGGTCAGGTAACAGGCCTAGTGACTGAAGGCCAACACTGTTCGCTTTAGCAGTTCATTCAACAGCCAGATAGATAACTGGATTAATCATGCAACTGCCTTAACTAATTTAACTTAACTAATTAAGACTAACTAATTATCGAAGAGCTCTGCTAATGTTTACTACACGCTTGGCGCATGAATTGAACAATTAATTGTGTACGCAATGACTACATTTTCTGCAAAAGCAGGAATAGTTAAGAAGACTGGAATATTTTTTTGACATGTTAATTGTATTATTAAGACTAATTAGATTATTTTATAGGCTTCGAGTCGTTACGTTAATGTGGCTTGGTTATTTGACTTGAAGTTAAAAATGTTGTCGTAATCCGTTCCTTTTGAATCCTTGTTCTTGTTATTTCGGTTAACTTCCACAGAATTCCTCCAACTAAAATTATCAGCCAATAATAGACCTAAACAATGGCATAGGATAGCAAACGTCATGCAGTAAACGCCCCAGTGGCTACGGTAGTCGGCAGCACTGGTGTTGAAAGACCAACCTATCTGAGTGTAAATGGAAAAATGTAAATATCCCATATCTTACAAGTGGGACGCAGGAAAGGCGCTCATCTCCTTTTCTTGGCCCTTGAGCCGGCAGTGGACGAATAACGAGGTCCTGGACACGGGGCCAGCGCATCGCAGGACTTGCCTTTTACTTCACAGCTTTCGCCGGTACCAAATCATGCTGCTTGGTAACAGATGCACGGTGTGAGCAAACAACTCGCCCAGGGTCGTTACACGGAGTCGAACCCCCAACCGCATAATCGTTACCAACAGACCACCGTGCCGCACTAAATGTAAATGTACACGGTTCTACATAGCGTCCGTATGACCTCGGCCCTACTCATTCTGCAACGAATTCATCGAGTGAGATCCTTCACCATCTCACCCGTTTGAATGGGCGCCACGCCATTTACGGTCCATATAGCGGGAATAGTCTGAAGCATTGATGGGTACATTTCCATTTTCGAATCCAACCAGTAAAACAGGTAAGGTAAGATAAGATAACATAAAGTAAAGCGGCTTAGAGCAAATACTGCAACATAGGATTAGTCTATACAGGGCACACTGCATAATCTGCGCAAATTATTGAACCTGTACTTAAACATTGGATAGCTTGAACAGAATGCTTTAGAGTACAACGTTTTAAAAACACAGTGCATCACAAGACACGAACGCATACCCTACCTGGCACAGTTTGGCGTTGTCCCTGGTAGAGCACCAGAACTGTGGTCCGTAGAGGCACCTGAATTGCGGCCAGAGTTCAAAGATGGCCGGTGGTATCGCTGCCATGGAAACGACGTCCGATGTCAAACCGGTGGACAGCGATGCTCTCTGACAAAACAGAATAACGACAGTGCTAGCGTCGCTGTTGCCCACCGTAGCCTCTGGTTTCCCTGATCCATCGGATTTCAAACAACCTGCTCCAAGGTATGATGAATTTTGACCAGGGTTTCACTTCGAAGCAACCATAGATTGATGTGCATTGTGATAATGGCGCTCTAGTTGTTTCTTTCATCCATCCTTCCGGCTGTGTATTTTTACCATAGTTCCTTCAACGTCATGCGACCTTTTTTTGTCTTTTCATATTTCGCAAACTATTGACGACCCACATTTTCCAGCCATCCGAAAGTTTTAGGTCAATTAATTTACCAATGCCATATTATTGTCTGATTAAGTATATAACTTGCGAGAGCAGTGACGACAGCAATGATGATGTTGTCGAGGATGTTAATGACGATGTTTATGATGCTGCTGCTGATGATGATGAATATAGTGATGATGATGATGAATATGGTGATGATGTTGATGATGGTGATGAATATAGTAATGATGATGATGGTGATGACGATGATGATTACGATGATGATTAAGTGAAGAAGACTTATCAGTCTTACTCTACCTGGCAGAAGTTGTCCTGTGAGAGGTCGTCAACCAACTGATGAACAACCACTGGGGCGTACTTGTCAACAACCGACTCACACTAAAAACAGAAAACCATAACCATGGCGCTGTAAGTGTAATTGTAATCGCAAATTTGTATAGCGCCGCTTGAAGAGAAACTTGTAAAAAGGCACTGCAAACATCAGTAGTAGTTGTGGATGTTCTAACTGGTTATTATTGGCGACAACAACGATGGTGATGACTGAAACTGGTGATGATGATCTTGTGACAACGGCAACAACGACGGAGACGGCAACGATAAATAACAGCAAAAATGTCACAAGTGTTTAAAATGAATTGGTTCAAAGAAGTATTAAATGAAGAAGAACGCGAAGAAAAAAGAACACAAAGAAGAAGAACGAGAAGAAGAACGCGAGAAAGAAAAAAGAAAACGCGATGAAGAAGAAGGAACAGGAGGATGAGGAGGAGGAAGAAGAGGAGGAGGAGGGGGGAGGAGGAGGAGGAGGAAAGAATTGGGATGATGAAACCGACGTTGATGACGATCACAAGAAGACGACAACGATGACGAAAGCGACACCTAGACGTACCTGTTCCTTGTCCAGTCCGAATGGACGCAAATCACAAACCCTCTTCACCTGAGACTGCATCTCATTCACAGTTCTTTCTTGGCCAAGAAGTACCACTAAGTACCCAGCGGTACTTTGACAGTAGGAAGCCACATTCGCTACAACTACGCGTGAAATTTTTTAATAGACCCATATGAGCTTAATATTATTAATACTATGCGTCGAACCATAACGAAATCAAATGGGCGCTCTATAAATGACTACTACACATTATGTCACTCATACATTCCAACACTCAAATCAATCGATCTGAACACTATGATCAATCGTTAAACGTCGAAGCTTGTCCGCAATAGCAGAATACAAGCCGCAGCAGGTCTATGTAGATATTTAGATTACTCACATTATCATCATCATCATCATCATCATCATCATCATCATCATCATCATCATCACTATCAGTTCCTGATGCCACCCATTTGGCGGCAATGGGTGCGAATAACTGATCACCTCCTCTTGAAGTGGCGCTATGCAGATTTACTATTACATTTACAATCTCTGTTCATTTACATACAGTTTACTTACTGTCGTAGTCGAGGCCGCCGTTTGAGGCACCATCGCAGAAGCCGAGCATCGCACAAGCACCGCGTGGATGCAAGCGCTGAGACAGCATCTCAACAGCCGGTAGACCGACTGTATTAATCATTCTGCGGCAGTAATCGGCATATGGCCACCAGAGGGAGTCGCAGATCATTCGCATAGCGTTCGAGATAGTCATCTGCGCTCAGAAAACAGGGCATAGAACAATGTATCTTGCTATTTCTATAGTGCCTCTTAAGAACCTCAAAAAGCACTTCGCGCTAACCTACCTGATAGTGTAAATGTCGTTAAAGAACCGCAATTTCGTCTACATGTTATCGATGCTCAAGCGACTGTGAACAGTCACACACAGACACGTAGAACTCCACCAACGAATTCAAACTCACGGTTTACAGTTGATGACGTAGTGACAAGGCACTGACCACCGTGCCGCACAACTGACCACTGCGCGGCATGATGCGCTATTCGTTAGTGCACTGGATCTGTAACACAACGATTGCTGGTTCGAGCCTGCTGAGCCGACTCCGTGCAACGACTCTGGACAAAGTTATTCGAGCGCAATTGTCTCGTGCCTAAGATTCAGATTTACTGACCTTAGTAAATGCAATAAATAAATAAATAAATAAACACAAATAATAACAGTAGTAAAGCCATACTTTATACTTTACCTCTGTTTTATTTACTGTTGCGCTTTCAATGGTCAGCGTGAAGGCTTTCTGGCAGATTTGGCAAACGGTCGATGCGTCGTCCGGCTCAACGGTTGAACTGTCTAGTGACAGGGATGTGCTGCTGTTTTGGCAGAATCGTAAATGCTTACAAAGGTTGACACGGTTCTAAAGAAGCGATGCGGTGCAAAAAGGCAGAAATTATAAGATATACGTTCACTGATTTATTAATATGTTAATTATTGTCAATTCTTTAATTCGCTATCGAATTTGTTCGTTTGTTCTGGCAATCGTTCATTTGTTCATTCGTTTACTCGTTCGTTTACTCGTTCGTTTATTCGTTCATTGTTTATTCGTTCATTGTTTATTCGTTCATTGTTTATTCATTAATTAGCATCTACGCGTTCAGGGTACAGCTAGAATCATGCAATTTAATGTGACGCAGGCCCTAATGTAGTGACAATATAGGGGGCCTATGCAGCATCGTTCAGCAATAACGCAATCTCAACATTGCTTGTGTACACTGTCCTAATAGTCGGGGGTTTTCTACGAATCTACTGCTGCATATTTCGCGTGTTTAGAGAATTAAATTATTAAATTATTATTACTAAAATAAGAATTAAATTATGTTTTGTTATGCATGTATGTAAGCATGCAGGTGCTTATGTATGAATGTATATAGCCACCTAAGTGTATGTATATGCGGGCATTTATGTATGCATTTACGGAGGAAGGATCGAAAAAGGGCAATTCTGCCACGCCTGCTTTGATGTAGGTGGGCACATGCCATTGAGCTGCCTCTACTTAAAATGGTTTGGGCAACGTATGCCTATTAAACCTGCGAAGTTAACACCATGCAAACTAAAAAGCTGAAAACTAACAGAGGTCATCAAAATCCTGATAACTAAAACTTGTCGTTAAAAGATTAAACCACAGCATAATAAATTGGGCTATATAAGTAGGCCCACGGCATTTCTTTTTTGACGCCTTACTCCACTGAAAAGGTTGTGGAGGAAAATTCTTACTAACCAAGTGCTGTGTTAGAGCCGTTGTGATATGTGGAATCAACCATTTTACGAACGCCTTGCACTGAAAACAATAACCGAAACCGTAATTGTGAACTCCGAGCTTCTTAACAGCTAAGTTGTAGACTATCACGACAATCTGCCAGTTCACATACTCTTAAACAAACATCAAACACAGAATCGGTGAGAGAGGCGGCGTAAGGTTCGACTTCAGGTGAAAATTCACAGATCAAGCAAGTAGTCAGACTGACGGCTACAGTGTCTGGTGCTTGGAACTGGAGGGATAAGAAAGTTAATAAGACGAGAAGTCAGGTACGAATTTATAGCTTCAGCTGAATCGACGTCGGCCTAATTGTCATTGATTTTATTATTATTGTTATTATTATTGTTATTATTTATTATTATTATCATCATCATCATCATCATCATCATCATCATCATCATCGTCTTTGTCGTCATCGTCATTATTATTACTGAGACAACTGATATGACGCCGTAGAACGGAAACTCAAGGAAAGGCGTCTTGCAAGCATAGACTTGTCGTTACTGTGATCATCACCGTCTTCATAATCACCGCTTTTATTTTTTGTATTGACTAGGACGTTACGTCAAAACATGTTGAAATTAATTTCCAGAGAGATCTTAGAAATATGAATTGTCTTGGGAGTAAATAGACATATCAAACTCTTTCTCTGACTGACCATGTAAATAATATCTCTCGCTCTTGTCTTTACCACCTACGACAACTCCGCTCTATTCGTCACTCGCTTCCTCTTCATGCGATCACTACTTTGGTCCATGCCCTGATTTGCACTAGGATTGACTTTGGCAATGCTGCCTATATTGGACTTTCTGCAATTAACACCTCCAAGCTTCAGTCTATACTTAATGCTGCTGCACGCCTTATCGGTAGTCTTCCAAAGTCTGCCCATATATCTACGTTTATTCGTGATTCACTTCATTGGCTTCCTGTCAGTCAACGGATCCAGTTTAAGATTCTTATCCTTATGCGCAACTGCCTTCTAGGCTCTGCTCCGTCCTACTTAACTTCTTTTTGTATTCCGGTTTCCTCGTTGCCTGCCCATGCCTCCCTTCGCTCAGCTACCCGTGGTCTTTTGGTAGTCCCTCGCGTCCGCACTACAACTGCCCAGTCCAGGAGCTTTGCCTTTGTTGGCCCTTCCAGCTGGAACTGCCTTCCTCTTGAACTGCGGCTTCAGTTACTTAGTCTCTCTCCTACCCAGTCTCGCAAACGCCTGAAATCCTTTTTGTTTGTTCAAGTCAGGAGCGCCACTGTTTCCTAAGTGGCGCTTTATAAATGTTCGTTTACAATTACAATTACAATTACAATATGGTATAGTAGTTAAGTGGTGAAGACTGGAATTCATATTTCTGCTGAAATCCTTGCCTATTGATGATTGCCGTTCGACAGTAGAGTGATATAAAAATTTAAGGATTATACATAGAAAATACTTTTTAGAAGACTTAGAATGGAAACACCCGAAACAGTGACTTACCAGCATCTTATATGGGTAGAGATCTTCACAAAGCAAGTTGTACAGATACACTTTCAGTGCAGCCTGCAATAGGTTGAGTGTTGCCAATTAGGATATCGTATTCATTGTTTTGTTTATAAAATAAAATAGCTAGTTGGATTAATTTCCTACCCTATTTGTTATATTCAAAAAGTAACTTTAGTAGGCCTACATTCACTGAAGCATAGCTGAGTTAACTCCAAACTAGGCTAGATTTCTTTCCCAGCCAGGGCGTTGCTTTTCGCTTATAAGGTGTTGAGCCCCTAACCCTCTGGCAAATCCAATACTTGATGCATCTTTTGTATCGTAATGTATTTGTCGGCATATCAGAGTCTCTTTCAGAACAAATGACTTAAGGGCGTCCAGCGTGTAATGCTTATTAATGGGTAGGTCCCCCGAACATTGTGGATGGAAGGCGGCGGGTCACTATCCTCCCTCATATGCGGAGAATGAGAAAATGAAGTCGCTAACACTTTGTACCCATGGCTGCCTATCACGGTTAACATCAGGGACTGCTTTTATCTTCGTTTGCCTCTCTGGCTTGTCAGCTTTCCAGCTGTCTTCACCGATGCTCTTTTGATCACTTATTTTCTAGATTATGGCGTATATGTATGTATGTATGTATGTATGTATGCATGTATGCATGTATGTATGTATGCATGTGTGCATTTTCGCACTCATGCAGATATATATGCATGAAGATATGTGTCGCAATGGCTTCCTCGTTTTCATTGTTTCCCATTCTGTATGTGTCCACAACGAAGCAAGAACACCAACCTTCGTAACTGGTTTCGTTATGAAATCAATAACCTCTGCAGTCACTTCTCTGCAGACGTTGCACTGCTGTGTCTTGTTATTCTACAATGCAGTTTTGAATTATTATTCAACTAGGCCTATAACACTGGCCAACACATAATTTGTTGCCTCAAATGTTAGAACTGTTTCTGGGTATATTTGACCTGCTGATTCCAGAAAAGGCACCAGTTTTCTCCCAGCAGGTCTAGTTTTCGAGATATAGAACATTATGCCATATACCAGTCCTTGCCTCTGCTCGCCCATAAAACATAAGGCTATAATTATGTAGTGCTCAATTTATTATGTGATACACTAAATAAACATAATAATACAAATACTTAAAAGAAAATGGTAGTACCTGAAACTGTACTTATATGATACCAAACAGAACAAGTTTGTTATAAAAATTTCAAGTCATTCGACACCGAAGAAGCTCCTTTTGTACGATTTCCGAGTGTGGCATCTGCCGGAACAATCGCGCATAATATTCCAGCAATAGTCTGCCATCATGTGTGCATCCCATCTTCCTTGATATCGATTTTCCATTGTTTTGATGTCTTGGTGAAATCTTTCACCTTGCTCTTCGCTGAAGTCACCAAGATTCTCTGGAAAGCGATCTAAGTGACTGTGGAGATAATGGACTTTAATGCTCATGCTGCAGCCAAGCTTGTTGAAATGAAGAAGCATATCCTCTACTAGTTGTGCATAATTGTCTGCCTTCTTGTTGCCAAGAAAATTTTTAGTTACAAGAACAAAGGAAGACCAGGCACAAGATTCGATTTCATTCATTGATGGTATGAAAAGTGGGTCATTCATAAGTTGCCTGATCTGTGGACCATCGAAGATTCCAGCCTTCAATTTTTCCATTGTAATTCCTGGTAACTTGTGTACTATGTATTCGAAGCATGAACCTTCTTTATTCAAAGCCCTGACAAATTGTTTCATCAGGCCTAGCTTTATATGTAGTGGTGGCAGTATGATCCTATCTCGTGCCACCAAAGATTCCTTGATTACATTTTGAGCTCCAACCACCATGTCTTTCCTCGAAGGCCAATCTTTTCTTGTCCAATGTTCATGCTTGGCTCTACTGTCCCAAAGACACAAAAAGCAGGGATACTTTGTGTAGCCACTTTGTTGACCAAGGAGGAAATTTACCATCTTCAAGTCTACACAAATTACCCATTGATGTTCTTTGTATTTTATCTTTTCCAGTACTAAAGAGATGGCATTGTACTCTTCTTTCATCCTGGTGGAGTGACCGATTGGATTAGAACCAAATTTGTTGCCGTTATTTAAAAGCACACATTTCAGACTACGTTTTGAACTGTCGATAAAAGACGCCACTCATCTGGGCTGTAATCCGACAGACCAATTTTCTTCAATAAGTTGCTGATGTCATTACAGAATACTAGGTTGTTGTCTTCGATAAAGAATGGCAGCAAATCCTTTTCTCTGTTTCTATAAATTGTAATTCTCGTTCCAGGCTGAAGTGCATTCTTTTCCTTTAGTCTGGACGCAAGCAATTCAGAGGACTCTTTGGAAAGATTTAAGTCCCTGATCAGATCACTCAACTCTTTTTGGTCAAAACGTTCACTGTGTGAAGTTGATTGGAAATCACTGTCACTGCCCCCACTTTCTTCACTTTCGTCATCTTGTCCGATATTGGACATGCAAGTCTCATCGTCTGAGAGCTGAGGTAGTTCGCGAAAAGGTGGAACTGGTACAATATCCGAATGCGGAACAGGTCTCCTGGCTGAAGGTATATCAGGGTAAGACAACTTGTGACGATTATTTCGATTGATGCCTATGATATTAACCATACAAAAGTAACAGTCGTCGAAGTGGTTTATCTGTTCCCTCCAAACCATCGGTACACCAAATTTCAGGCAGCTTCTCTTTCCAATTGTCCAGTGGCGCATTTGTTCAATACAAGTTTTGCATACTGTATGAGGAGCCCATTGCTTATCTTGATCTCCAAGTTTGACACCAAAATAACCTACATATGCTCTTTTTACAAACTCAGAAATCGGTTTCCTGTTTGCTTTTAGTGTGTATTCCCCACAAATGTAGCAGAATATGTCTGGATGGTTAATGCAGCTCCGTCTGGAAGTAGCCATAACCTTAAGGATGTTCGCATCTGAGGAATTAAATGACTAACCTAAAAAATAGTAAGAACATGTAGTTATTTAATGCTCACATTCACAGATTGTTCTTGCGACCAACTCTTAATATGCCCTAATATGGTTTTTTTGGTTTTTGAAAACTAATACTGTTGTATAAGTTTCATGTGTGATTTGGGAACTATTGTTTTAATTGTTATAAATTCTTATGGGCTCCAAACTTATGAATTATCAGTTGATTGCGTTTTGCAGAAAACCTGCATGAACCTTAGAGAGAAAACTTTACATAGTTGAATAATGCGGCTGCTCTAGCTTTCAGGAGGCGGTTTATATAGGCTATAAATGCTGACTTCAGCATAATCTATTTACATAGTTCGAAACCATGAAACGCTGTATAAGCACAAATAAATTCTGCAGTCACTTCTCTGCAGACGTTGCACTGCTGTGTCTTGTTATTCTACAATGCAGTTTTGAATTATTATTCAACAATAATAACAGTAAGCGATGACAACAGTGATGATGATAACGACAACGACGACGAGGATGATGATTGGTGATTAACAGACTTGTAACTATGATGCTGTCATCGATTTTGATCATGATGATGGTACTTATTGCTGCTTTGATAATGATTAAAAATTATGACTGATGATTACTGCTTGAATTTGTATAGCGTCACTGGTATTTTGAGGTCGACAGGCGCCTGTTTAGATCTGATCATAATACGGCTACTCAAGGTCGAACTGGAGCCTCCTACTATCTCCGATCATGGCCTGCTAACTTATATCAATCCGTACATCACTCTTCTCCACTGGTCACAGAAGTTGCAATCAGCGGTTAGAAGTCGCTGGCCGTGGGTGCATTCCCCCAGCAATAGTTGTCTATGTCGTTTACCGCAGATGCTAACCTTACTTCAGCCGAAATGTGTGATCTCTGTAATTCAACTCTATACGCCATCACTGACTAACTACTGCCGTTATGAACAGTTCGGATCAGGAGCACTCCTCTCATTCCATGGTTTGAATCAGGGTGTAGAGAGACGATCCGAACGGTAAGGTGTGCAGAACGTCGTTACGAAGGAACTGGGTTGGAAAACGATCGCCTCGAATGGATACGACTGTTGCTGGAAAAGCACACCTTTCTTAAAACGAAGAGCGGAAATATTGGGTCATGCTCCACTCAAAGGACAGCCGCAGGCTTTGGAATAATTTGTCGACTATTACGGGTGGCAAACAAGGTTCACAGAGACCGGCTATATGCGCCACTTAATCTGATCTAATCTAATCTAGTCGAGTCTAATCTAATCTGGTGACTCATGCCGTTCGAGAGCCGGGGAAGATGTCAGTGCTACTAAGATTGGGGCCCAAAGAAGGTGGACAAGTATGGTACGATCCTCCCAGCATACTGCTTCGTTCCCTTGACCTTGAAAATCTTAGCTCCATAAATCAAGATGGCATTTTCTTTCGTCATCAGCTTTGACAGATATTTGGCCCGAAATAATAGCTCCAACTCTTCGATGAAGTTGCATTTAAAGAACATTCACAAAGTCGGATAACAGCGAGGTTTGGCCATTCCAGAACAACGCATAATAAACGTTTCTCAAATCATGAGATATCCTTTCTACCTCGGGCAATAATAATAATAATAATAATAATAGTAATAATAATAATAACGACGCGTACCACCAGGCACGTCTAAAGGCGGTGTCATCGCCTCATGCCGGGGATTGGTTATTTGCCCTTCCCATTAACTCAATCGGTCTTCGCCTGGATGACGAAGCCGTACGTATAGCCGTAGGTCTCCGTCTCGGAGCTATCCTATGTCAACCACATAATTGCACATGTGGAGCTCTGGTGACCGCTGAGGGGTCGCATGGTCTCTCTTGCCGTTTGGGACCCGGCAGAATGGCACGTCACGCTTGTCTCAATGACCTTATTCATAGAAGTCTGATTCGAGCGGGCTTCCCATCAGTGAAAGAACCTACGGGTCTCTCTAGAACAGACGGCAAGAGATCGGATGGCCTTACCCTGCTTCCTTGGCGTTCGGGGCGCAGCCTCCTATGGGATGTCACCGTGATTGACACGCTTGCACATTCTTACTTACAGGCAACCTCTGTTACAGCAGGAGGCGCAGCTGAATTGGCGGCCGATAGAAAAACTTTGAAATATGATCATCTCACTAATGCATACGATCCTTTCTACCTCGGGCAATAATAATAATAATAATAATAATAATAATAATAATAATAATAATAATAATATTAATAATAATAATCTTCAAGTTCCTGAGGACTCACAGGCCAAAACTCTGCTGGATCGTTGGTGTGCTGATTGTGCAGTTCCCAACCCAGACAATACCTTTGTCCACAAGCAATCATACTGGGACAAACCATTAATTGACAGGGATACCACCACTCTCTACACCTGAGCCACTGACTCATACCATCAAGCAAGTCTTTAGGCCGTTACGTCACCACATGCAAGCGATTGGCTTTTTGCTTTGACCATTACTGCCTGTGGCCTGAGACTGGACGATGAGGCCGTGAGAGTCGCAGTACGCCTCGGGCTTGGAGTCAACATATGTGAACCTCACGAGTGCCGTTGTAGTTCCCTTGTCACGGCTAATGGCTCCCATGGGCTTTCTTGCTCCCTTGGACCAGGTCGAACCAAGAGACATGCGACCCTCAATGACTTAGTCTGTCGGAGTCTCATTCGTGCAGGTTCCCGGCAGTGAAGGAACCGCCTGGACTCAGTAGAACAGACGGAAAACGACCTGATGGTTTAACCCTCATTCCGTGGCGGACGGTCCGCGCTTTGATTTGGGATGCCACTATAACAGAGACTCTGGCCGCATCTTACCTCCCATCCACATCAATCTCAGCTGCCGGCGCAGCCGAATTGGCAGCAGAGAGGAAATGCCAAAAATATAACATTCTTGCACAGAACTATCATTTTGTTCCTTTGGCGTTCGAGACTCTTGGCCCAATCAACAACAGTTGCCTACTCTTCATAACAGAGTTAGGGCGCTGTCTCTCTCGTATAACCGGAGACACGAAAGAAACCAGTTATCTTTTTCAGCGCATTGCGGTCACAATTCAACGCTTCAATTCTGTTGCCTTCCACGGTACTTTTGCTCCGCGAGAACTTGACGATTTCTAGCCATCACAGAATGTTGTATTCTCCGGATAATTTTTTAAATCCTGAGGGATCAGTTATACCTCGGGCAAAAAAATAATAATTGTTTAACAGAGTTATAGAGTAATTAACGATCTCTCCAAGGTAGGCCTACACACCTCATTTTCAATTAGGAGAGAATTGAGCATGTTCCAATCGACACCGATCTCAGACTGATCGAAGTCATCCTCCACCAATGCACAATTTTCAAGTTTCTGGCAAATCGTCGTAGATTCCTAGCACGGAAGATTTTTATGCAATGTATAACGCAATGTAATGCAACGTGATTCCGTGTGATATACTTTAATGTGATGTAATCTAACATTTACTATCAGTTAAGAATACTTCTCAGCACTTTGTTCGACCCATCAATGCGAACTCAGTGAAACGAATATATAGTTATCGAACAAGAAGTTTGCAGCCTTCGACGGGATGTGAACAAGGTTGAGGATTTATGTATGATCCTTAGTTGCATCGTAATCGTAATAGCACATTCAAGATTTCTAAAGCGCCCAACGAAAGCCGAGTCGCGGGAACAATCTTACTCACAGGCACTCAGTCAAAAACATAATCGATAGGCAGGAGGGTCAGAATCGGTTCCAGGTCAAGATCAAAGAGTCAGGCAGGCAGACGGTCATTGAAGCGGCAAGATAGATAAGGGGAAGAAGGGGAGTCAGGATAGGGTCTGTGGAGAAGTGTTTACAGTTTTGAGTGAAAGACCTGCGCAGAGATTGCAAGGGATGAAGTGTTGGTGAGTTCTTATTATAGGTAAGATAGTTGTAATTCTGGAGGGCGTTTATTCCAGAGATGTGCATCAGCTCTGGCTACGGAGAGATTTCCAATTTTTAAGGATGAGATGACGAAAGGGCGAAGAACTGTTCAGGCGGAAGAAGAGCGAATTGAAAAGAGTGGTTGGATCATAAATAATTGACGAAGATAGGAGGGTCGGAGGATTGTGACTACATTACATTAGTTTAAAACGTAAGAATTCTTACATAGAATTGCAGAAACAGTTTCAATATCAAGGGCTGATATGCTTCCACAGCAAGTAAGCACTGAAAGACAAATTGACCAAAACAAAAAGAAACATTAAAATTTTATGTGACATGATGGTGAAATTAATAAACTCACATTAAAAAAGTGAATTTTTAGTTAGACTAGAAGATTTCTCTAACGCTTCTATATCATAGCAAAGAATCAATGCATGTATGTATCTAGACAGTTAATATAGCGCCTTTAGCACCTCACAAAAACGCCGCCTACACTAGCGTAAATAGTGTTAAAGTCATTAAGAATAAAACGTTCTTCAATAAGCAAACAGTGCTCAGATAATTAGAAATGTCACCATGGTGCACCCCTCACATGCAGGGTGGTCATGCTTTCGCTTCAGCCGACGGTTCCTTCAACCCAAGAACCCGCAATTTACAAGAAGGACTAGAAACAGGTTTCGCACCTTAATCTTAACTTTTGCAGCAGATTATACTTATGAAAGTCAAGTTAGTGAAGCTACAGTAAATTGATTTACTTTGCTTCAAAGAAACCTTACGACGGGTTAGAGTAACGAAAGGTTTAGTCCTATCATTTAAAAAAATCGATGTGATCTTTGGCACTTATTTACCATGTCTTTGCTGACACCCGACATCAGAGGGCAGATTTCATCTCTTAGAACATTTTGAAGAAAAGCCTGAATACGCATAAAACTCTGGTCAACACCAATCATAATGTTTGCATCTGCAGAACTACAGCTGCTTATATACTGAAAATACTGAAAGCTGGTTACAGTTTTTCGATTTGGAATTAACTAGCAGTTAACTGAAGACAGACTTGAATCTGCAAGATGTCTGCATTGTAGCACTTTACACTGTTATCTGCTTAAATTGTGAGCAATCTAAATTTAAACATTCCTCATTTGTGACTTTGTAACATGTGTAAACTGCAGGATTTATCAACAGTAAGACCTTTGTCCAATTATATGATGCACGACTTCTAAACTTGTGAAATTACAGTTTAAAATAAAATTGTGAAACATCTTTACTACAGTTATGGTGTTTAAAAGGATTGGAAGACTTCTACTGTACTTATCAGGCGTTAACTTGAATGCCAGACTCAATTGCAGTCAGGAATAAACTGTAAGATATCATGATTAGTCTGGCTTGGCTAATGATAAGTTCTTAATTGCCTAATTATGAGTTCTGACTCGTCTAATAATGAGTTCCGACTTCCTTAAGAATAATTCTGACTTGCCTTGCCAAATATTAAGATTTGACTTGCATGACTATTAGTTTTTAACCTTCATTATTGCCTATAACTTGCTGATTAATTCGTTTTTCTTGCATGTATATTAGTTTTGCACTTGCTTCATGAGCAGTTTTCACTTGCCTGAGTCTCACTGGTCTTGAGAAGCGTCTGAACAGATGAGAAGAACTTTTGGCATTCTCGGCATTTACCTGTAGGCAATGCTTTCGACAAACTCCAATCCTGGAACAGAAGTCTTCACATACAGTAAGCAGTGCAATACAGTGTAATTTTATAAATGTATGGCTCTCTCTTTGAGAAACTGCTTGGCTGATGAAGTTAGCGATCTGGTGTTATAACAGACTGGTCAGAAAAGTGTACGAATTGAGTTTATGTCAAAGCAAAACTAATCACCGATAACTGTATTTGATAACTGATGTTGTTGCTAAATTGCGTAAAATTATTGTGATTTTCTCAAAAAGAAGTTTGAATGAAAAATAAAACAAGCAGAATTGCATCTACCTTTTGTTTCATTTTCAGAGGCAGGTTTTCTTTGGGTTCCAAAATCGCATCTCCGTTGCAGATACCAAGCGAACAGCAAATCATTCGCAGCGCCTACAATTCTCCAAAGCACTTAAATGTTGTATTTGTTAGGTTGAACTATGCAACTTCCATCTTCATCGCCATAAATAATGGCAACAAATATGCGATCCGATTCTTCTTCAACTTCGACCTTTTCTTCGTGACACACCTCCTAGTCTAATCGTAGCTTCACTGCAATTAGCCTTGGCACTTCTGTCTAATTAACTATACCCGTTATAGCCATAAACTTATTGTCATCTTGGAACCACCTTTCGTAACCTTAGTAACACCATTTCTAACCCGTCAGCTGTTAAACGGCTCTTGTATACGGATGCCAAACATTGGCGACAGCATCATTCTTTATTTCCGTCCTGTCGCAGCCATAGGGGTTTAAGATCTTCACTTCTTCATCTGTGATTGATTTTACTCCGCCACTCGTTCTTGGTAGGCATACTTTAACACCTCTCCTCGTTACCTTCTTTCTGCTTAGTCACCTTAACTTCACTCCAAACTATCCCCATCTCACCTCAGCCTTCTTAGCATTTCTTCCTAATCGTAGAACCACATCTGATTATACTCTTATACCCTATTATTTCATGAAATTAACCACACACTGGCAACGTTTCACGTTAGCCTCGCCTTTACCTTGTTCAGCTTTTTCTTTCACTTCAGCCTCACCGTTGTCCACTTCGCCTCTTACACGCTAGATTTCACCTCTTATCAATTCAGCTTTTCCAGACTTAGTTCAACGGAATCTAATATGGCAAACACATGCCCCCAGCAAGCAATTTAAAATTTATTTGGATCGTTCATTCGCGGGTTGGATTTCGCTGAACAATGAAATAATTTTGTTTTACCAATTCTGAGTCTCCGATCTGAAGAAGTGCCTCTTCTCCAACCAGTTCCCTGCACTAAACATACAGCAAAACAACGAACTCTTAAGTTCGTATACCTATCCGAATACGAATTTGAAAATGCAATCTCTTTAGATTTAGGACTAAAAAAGTCACCAAATATTATGGCTCAGATGTTTGATCGAAATAAGTTGAACGATCTTATAGCTGAAGCACAGACTCTACAACAGTCAACTAAAGTTCACCAGCAAGAACTTTGCACGCTAATTACTGTCTATTAATTACTGTACCTTCTATTTTGAGTGAAGTGGAAGATTTTTCAAAAAATAACAAAGTCAGTTTACCTAACAATTATGAAACAATTAAGATTTAGTAAATTGATCTGGAAGAAAGGAGGAAGTAGATGTAGTGACGCACCTCTTCCAGGTTCAAGTTTTTCCATACAGTTTCTTTGCAATGGTCCACAGCTCCACAGGCTTCAGCGACTGCAAGACTTTGACACCAGGATTTCTCATCCGAACAAATGTCAACATCCAGACTCGCTGATGAAGCTATAGTAGCAGAACACAAATTATATATTGTATTATTGTATAATAATAATAATAATAATAATAATAATAATAATAATAATAATAATAACAATAATAGTAATAGTACTAGTAGTAATAATAGTAACAATAATAGTAATAGTAATAATAATAATAATAGTAGTAGCAGTAATAATAATAGTTGTAGTAGTAGTAGTAGTAGTAGTAGTAGTAGTAGTAGTAGTAGTAGTAGTAGTAGTAGTAGTAGTAGTAGTAGTAGTAGTAGTAATATGGTAGTAATATTATAGTAGTGGTAGTGGTAGTAGTAGTAGTAGTAATGATACATACATACACACACATATATATATATACACGTTGACTTACCCACAGCCGTCATCAGGGAAATCATTACAAAGATTTCCATGTTGAGAGAAATCTGATCACGTCAACCACGGGCGCTGCAGATAGCTTTAGTTGAATGACTACCTCTCAGCGCCGCTTCTGAGCACTGAATCGTTGCGTCTAGGCTTTCACATAGCTTTAAAAGATCCGAAATACATGGGCAGGTGTTGGCGGGATCAGGGCTTCAGAATGACAGCTAGCAAGAACCGACAGCTTTTAGAAACTGTAGCAAACCCATAGTAATTGTAATTGCGATAATATATTCATACAGTGCCTCTTCATGAGAGACTTATCAGATTTGACAACACAAATCAAGGGTTG
This sequence comes from Norana najaformis, assembly GCA_964023275.1. NCBI lineage: Eukaryota > Metazoa > Annelida > Clitellata > Crassiclitellata > Hormogastridae > Norana > Norana najaformis. The sequence goes on from OZ029929.1 coordinate 6,568,625, forward strand.
AACAAACTGGTTTTCTAGGGATTACGGTCGAGAGGCAAAGAAAGACCAAGGAACTAGTATTCTGATTGCTAGGCATCTTATTTCAGAGAATTGAACCTACCCCAGCGAAGCTTCTGCGCTGCACCTTAGAAATTCAGGCCGATGAGACAACCAGGTGACCTTGTGCAGAAGAGCGAAGGTATCTACTTGGAAGCGCTTAATAACAGAATGAATGACTGTATGTTACCTTCATACTGTCCAACCCGGATCGATTTGTCAACACAGGCATAACTATGGATCATCAAACGCTTTTCCCATTGGCTGTTTTATCTAGGGCCTTTGTAGATTTAACATGCACAGTATGACCAGTCGTCCGACAGTCTATTCGATTAGCGCTTAGGGTCTGTAATAGTAAGATTGGGGCACGCACCTGCTGAGTGGATTCCGTGAACGACCCTAAGCAAGATCTCTTTGCTCACGTGCATCTGTCACCAAGCATTTGGTGATGGAGTTAGTTGGGACGTAAACAGCAAATCCTGCGATACACTGTTCCCGTGTCCAGTGCTCATTGCTGGGTCAAGGGCCGAACAGCAGGCATGAGTGCCTCTCCTATGTTTGCTATAACCAGTCACAAATAAACTTTCATACGAGAGTTTTTTGAATAGTCTGAAGTTATCTTTTCTAGCTTCTTAAATTTTTTATTGCACAGAAACATTGTCACATTATACAGAAACCGGAAACGTTAAAGGGAAAGTGTTATGAAACTGTAGACTTGAATGACGGTACAAGGAAGTCTGGCTTCCGATTTCCATTAGATTAACGAATAAGCATTCAAAACTATACACTTAATGGCTTCTTGTAGGCTAAGCCACTCTTACCGTCATATTAGTCGTCCTTCTCGCAATGAATATTATTATTCTTGTTGTCGTTGTTGTTATTGTCGTTGTTGTTATTGTCGTTGTTGTTATTGTCGTTGTTGTTATTGTCGTTGTTGTTATTGTCGTTGTTGTTATTGTCGTTGTTGTTATTGTCGTTGTTGTTATTGTCGTTGTTGTTATTGTCGTTGTTGTTATTGTCGTTGTTGTTATTGTCGTTGTTGTTATTGTCGTTGTTGTTATTGTCGTTGTTGTTATTGTCGTTGTTGTTATTGTCGTTGTTGTTATTGTCGTTGTTGTTATTGTCGTTGTTGTTATTGTCGTTGTTGTTATTGTCGTTGTTGTTATTGTCGTTGTTGTTATTGTCGTTGTTGTTATTGTCGTTGTTGTTATTGTCGTTGTTGTTATTGTCGTTGTTGTTATTGTCGTTGTTGTTATTGTCGTTGTTGTTATTGTCGTTGTTGTTATTGTTGTAGTTGTTGTATGAGCTGCTTAGTTACTAGAAAAACGAGACATTTCAGATTCTCAAATATTTAGTCTTCAAATCCACGAATAGCTTACCTAGCAGTTAAAACTTCTCCTTTTCAACCACTCCAAAGAAAGGTACTGCCAGCTTTATGGTTTTATGGTTGAGTTGTGGTGGATGGCGAGTTGTGGTGGATGGCGCGAGGAGATGTGAGCGTGGGTGCGGTTCGGAAGTTCACTGATGTGTTCAGACTGGCAATGAGTGCATAGGCCTATATGTCTGTGCAATGTGTGCATATATGTCTGTTTATAAATAGCTTTTAGTTCTATCTTCGACGTAGTGAATGGTGACTGGTTAGGGCAGACAATGTATGTATTTAGGTGATAACTGTTGTTCTTTAAAAAGAGAAAAAATTCTATACAACGAGGAAAGGAAACGAGGTTTTTGTTTGATGTAGAGACAGGTTACGTTATTTCGTGCGAAAGAATATATATATATATAGTTTTTAATGAGGCCATATAAATGAATTGGAATGCTGCATATGGGTATGGCACCTTTATCTAAAACATGACATAGAACAACCGGATAAAGTATAGAGGACAGCTACTAAAATGATTTGGAGTTATAAGGACCTGAGTTATGAAGAAAGGTTGAAAAGCTAAAAATATTGGAGAAAAGGAAAAGCAGAGGAGACGTTACTGAAATTTACAAGGGGAGGCAGCGCACTGCAAGAGATTCTTTGAATTACCACCAGACAAGGCAACTCAAAGCCACAGGTATAAATTATTTAAGAAGCCGAAAGGAACCTTAGGGAAGATATTCTTTAGTGCAAGATATGAAGCCGTGTGGAATGGTTGGGAAGACAGTACTGCATCAGCAGACAATACTGTATAATAGCACTTTTAAGAAGCTAGGAAGGATTGCCAATTAAGCATTCCCAGTTAATCTGCAGTGGTTCTAACACACACATAATGTCTTTTGAGCCATTTAAAACCTGGACTATGAGCATGCTCCCTTATTTGCAGTATTAAGATCTCCATGTGCGGGCCATGCGGGGCCAAAGATACCCTATTCTCATACAATAATAATGCACTGCAAAACACGCGCACGTTAAACGCTCGAAAGTGCCCGCATTGGTTGCACATATGAAAGCTGTATCTGATGTTTACCGAGATTGGATGTCGCCGCAACACTGGCAGTCATAAGTTTAAGAGCCGGTGAACTTTGACTACGGGTATAACAGGGTCTAGGGCTCACCAGCAGCTGGGCAGATTCCATTACATCTGTTAGTAGATGTTTCAGTTTGTTTTTAGTTTACCAAAAAAAATGCGTAAACCACCAATATAGTTTGGCCCATTTCTGGAAGATGATAGCAAGGCTTCCGTGCTTATACGTTTTGGCTTTTCACTCTTGAGTTCCGGGTTCAAATCCTGCACATCGTTGGCTGTATTACAAGTTACATGGAAACGATACAAACGAACAAACAGACAAACAAACATGCAGGCAAACATACACACAACCGTATGTGGATCTTCTCTAAGTCGATGGGTTCGATCGCATTCCTCCCTATATTTCACCATTGACTTCTATCCTGTGTCACTAAGCTCAATCTGTGCACATTTCCCTCTCACCACTCCCTGGCGTCATCTAGCCATTCTGTGCTTGGCCCACATCTGATCCGTGTGCCATTTATTATCCAAAATACTACCCGTTTGATCATTATGGTGTTACCCACCCCGCAAATGTGTCCAAATAAATTATGTTTCATTTCGAGAATTTGCTGCTCAATGTTTCGTACACAATCTCGTCTTCGTACATCAGTGTTCTTGATCTTCTGTTGCCATCTGTTGTGCAAGACATATATACATACATTCATACATATATATATATATATATGCATACATACTTGCATACATGCACACATACATCTATACATGTGTCACGACCCTGTCTGCTCTCTCGTGGCGTCGAGAATCGTGACGTGATTTTTCTCAAGCCGAAAGGAAGTTTTCGAATTTTAATGAAATCAAATGACGGATCTATATACAACGTTTGAGAATCACTCTCTGTTAACTGGCCTAGGTGAAACATTCGGCAGGATCTGCCAATGTTCGGTTATTGCTATGTTCTCCAGAGTGATCTCTCGAGTAAGAACTAACCGTTCCTTATATACAGTGAAACCTAATTGCCTACTCGAGATTACGATCTTATGGCATCTACCAGATGTCCCTATTACTATCCTATTAATTGGGTGTCAATCGATTGTTCATTAGGGTGCTGAGCGTTCATTAGTGGCGGCTGGCGGATGGGCCTCAGCTTCGTTGATGAAGGCCCGTTATTCATTCGTTCCGGCAGGTTCGTCGGATGCGTGACGAATAGCGTCTCTTTGCCGTCATTAGCACTAGGCGTCGTCGTCCTTGCGTGGCCTTCCGATCGTCATCATCTGGGTTGTCTGTTGCAGTAGCGATGAATCGAGAGGAGTCTGACACGGCCGTGACAACATGTATACATGCATCCATACATCCATACATACATACATCCGCACATGCATACATACATACATATACATACAGGGTCAAGTGGGGAGTAAGCAGATGCGCGGCGCTCTCTTTCATTATCTCTACCTTCTTAATTTTTGGCGTCCCCACTGACATTGCAATCTCAGATTTTAATCTGGATTTATCTTCAGATTTGGTGAGATCGTTCCATATATATACATATATATATATAACCTCGTCTTACTGGTCTATATGCTTAATTATTATTTGCCTTTAATCTGTATCCTTTGTTTTAACTCCCATTCTCCGCGTCTGTCCGCCATCTTCAACAACATCGACTGCATATATCCCCTCCCCTCCTTAACCTAAGTAGTAAAGTTTGAAATCCTGGCGTTTAATTTCTGCCGCTTTTCATGTGTTACACTCATTCTTAAACCTTGAAGTGTTACATTGATTATAATAAAAACCCGATAGTAGGCCTAATGCCGTACATTAATGCCATTAGTAAGTAAGTATACGCCATACACTATCGATATTTTGACGCAATTAATTCTCACGACACCAAACAGCATGCTGTAGAAAGTTAGCTTTTGTGAGGATAACAACAAAGGGAAAACATGTAAAATGTTTAAAACATTCATTCTTCACAGATTTTTTTCGTTAACAGTGTGCAGAACTTGTAGTCGAAAAGTACACCACGTGTCTGAACAGAAGGCCACTGCAGCCAGTTTTTGTGAACTGGCCACAACCGCAAGAACCCATTGTCATTCCTCCCATCAATGCTGAACAAAAGAAATCTTCAAGAAGTAAGTAAAGCCGGTAAGTTGTACCATTATTTGCCTTGAAACCTCACAGGCCTATTATGCGACAGTGATGACGATGTTGAAGCTGATTATATTATCTTGATCACAGTTACTACGAGTCGAAGCTGACGATTGCTCTAAAGGCGATACCTATGACAATATCAGTGAAGTTATGCTGTAAGCTCATGCGCAACTGTCGTTATACCAGGCAAAGTTAGATTCATGATTTCAGCAAAGAGGCCACATGGCAAGCGTTGAACGAACTGCGGTATTGCACCAGTGAGGTCCAAGGACAAAGCCATTGTCACGGATCGAAGCTCTTTTGAAACTCCTTTTTATTTAAAATAATATTTGGGGCAATGTTCACTCTGATTTTTTCGCAGTGGGCGCACTGACATGGGTAGTAACGTTTGGGGCTTGTGCTGTGACAAGTGCCAAATTTGCATATCTGTTAGGCCCAGAAAAAAGGCTATAAAATAGCGTTATATAAAAATAAACTTTTCCTCCCATCTGCTTCATGGATATGTTTCAAAAAATGTAGCCGCGTTTGAACTCTTCAGTTGGATCTTCATTGTTTACTTAAGTTAATATTTACATTAACACCGTTTACTGACAAGCTGAGATCTGGGAAACCTTAGATTCAGTGGAGGAAGGGCGAAGTGATTCTTTGGAGAGGCACCCACTGTCAACCACGGAATGGCTCAACTGTCTACCGAATGGGGGAAGAAGAATGCTTCGAGGAATATCCGTACGCCAAATCGTCGTCCATCTACAACGGAATACTGAACGGTGAGACAATTGTTGGGGGGGCGGATTAGCTTGTCCTCATCACAATTAGGCTACTACGAGTCGAAGCTGGCGATCACTCTAAAGGCGATAACCATAGCTGTGAAGTTTTGGCGTTACTGTCAAGATTTTAGGCAAAGGCCGATTCATGATTTCAGAAAAGGGGTTGAGCCCACAACTGAGTCCAAGAACATTCAAAACCAGTAGTTAAACTTGATGATAACGATGGGCTTTCATGAAGACCGAACCAGTGGCATGAATGGCCAAGCGGAGCAGACCATTGTCTATGATGAGTAGATATGGTTCTTTGTTTCATCGTCTGCAAAAAGAAATCCATACCTTGATGCCTCCTTCCTAAAATACTCATGCCAAGTAATGGTGCGCATGCTTTTTGTTTAATGGTTTGCCCGTGCAAAATTTCTGTGAGAACCTATCTTTCCGGAGTCTTATTAATATATTACGAGCTGTAGTTCCGTAAAACCATAGTTCTAAACTGTTCTTTTCTGTGGTTTAATACTCGTAGGGTGTTCCGACATCGATAATTAGACTACTGCGAGCTGCAGTTTCGTAAAAACATAGTTCATGGGGGATTGGCATTCTGGTTTGAGCGGGCGATCATAAAGGAGGGTAAATAACAGATTTTACATTGGTGACGAGGATAATTCGGAAAACGCGAAAAGAAAAGCAGACTCAGTATGGTTTTCGAACGAAACCTAACACAAGAAGATTGCAGAAACGCGACTTTCGTCTAGCTTCGTCAATCGTAATTTTATTGGCCAGCGTACGTGTGTTTGAACAAAGACAACACTAAAGGCTGACAATCTATCACAGTTTCCAGCCTGTGATCCTTCACCAAGGCCGGAGATGTTGCGTTTTGTTGGAAGAAATGGATGGACGTTTCCGAAATCTGATTGTCCCGATTAATATCACCAACTATGCAAGACGAAAAGGCTTGCTTGTCCATTACGCCGGTGAACAGGTGAGTGACATTTTTGATACGCTGTTGATTCCCAACTCCAATGAAAATGAGTAGGTGACAGAAGTAGCCATAAATGAGCCGACATTTTCCTCTGCCCCAAAAGAAAACATCATCGTTGCCCATGTAAAATCGTCTATTATGCCCTCCTTTATGCTCGCCCGCTCAAACCAGAATACCAATCCCCACTCACTCGAGTCCATCTCTCTTGCATAGATATCAAAACAGGAGCATTACTTAATAGGCTACATCCCTCCACATCTAGGTTGCGAAGTTTTTCTGTTATTGAAAATCTTTTCTATTGTATGTCGTCTTATGCTTAATAGCTGCGCAGGATACAAGACTCGCAGGTCATGTACCCGCAACACATTCACGTATGATGGCTAATTAGTTGATGCAGAAACCTTCTTGGACCTGTAAAAAAGCTTGATCTTTTATCTATTATACTGAGATTTATTATACTATAAACAGACCTTTTCTATTGCATATTCTTATTCTTTATAGGTGAGCAGGATACAAGTCTAGTGTCACCAAAGTTCAGGGTATGTATCTGAACAACATATTGGTGTACGATAGTTCATCAGTTGATGCAGACACGTTCTTGAACCTGTCGAAAGGGGTAAGTCTGTTACATATTATGCTGAAAAATCATATAGAGACCTTTTCTGTTGTATGTTGTCTTTTGCTTCACAGATGCACAGGAAAGATTTGACACAGCCTGGCACTTGCGAACTTGATATGATTATAGCGTCGGTGAATAAGCTGGTCTTCCTGACGCAGCTTTTGTGTGGCGAGAAGTTTCAAAGATTTACAATACACTACATTCTCTCAACCTAAAGACAGAACACTATAGGCCTAACTTGAATTTTGAGTTCATGTATGCCACTGTCAGCTGTTATTCTCTGCGTTGTGATCCTTTAGCTGTATGCTCTACGTTGTTTAAGTGAATTACTATAGGACCTCAAAAAGACGAACTTACGCGACATCCTTCTGATATAGGCCTAAGAGCTTACCTAGTCGAAATAGGTGAATCTTGACACTCAATGCCACAGTGATAGACCCACCATGCAAAAGCCCTATGCCTAGCCTAAAATTACGAGCCAATATTAGACCTAATCAATGGCAGATAATAGCAAAGGTCATGCAGTAAACGCCCCAGTGGCTACGGTAATTGGCAGCACTGGCGTTTCAAGACCTACCTATTTGCGGGAACTAAATGTGGCGGATCGGCCACAAGGCAAGACTGCTGGAAAAAGGCAGGAGTATCTATGACGCGCTTTAGGTAGCCGCTGAGTGCTGCGATTGTGTGCGCGGTTCGGCCGCGTTAGCTGCATAGAATTTTAAGGAATTAAATTTTATTAAATTTAATCTTAATCTAATAATAGCTTAATAATTAGGTCGTGGAAAATTCTTAGTGTCATTTTATTAAAGTAACGAGCAAAATTGTTGAAATTTATAGGCTCTAAAACGTTTGTTTTAAGGCAAATAATCAGTAAAAGTTAGACACCTTTATTTACGTTTTATCGATCGTGCTAGTATATAAGCAAACCGCCGTAAATTTAAAAATGGGGCTTGAATAAGAGGTGTCGTGTGGTGATTTGCTATAGACGTGAAGGATGGAAGCGTGCCTTCATACATACAGTGAAGGATGGTAGCGTGCCTTCACATATACCACAGTACAGGAGGTGCGATGCGGGCCTCCTGAAAACAGAGTGAAGGATGGTTGCGAGCCTTCACGGGAACGAGTCCGAGTCAGTGAAATCATAGCGTATACAAATACACGGACGAGGGTGACGTCCGGAGAAGCCCGTGTTCGATCCGGTCCCGGTTACGATACAAATATATGGACGAGAGAGTCCGCGAAAGACTAATCTGTGCGCTCCCGGCGGGACGACCGAGACAAACACTGTCTGGTTTCGGGCTGACGGCGTCGATCCGGTTAGAGGCGAGGGCCCCCTCTACCGTAGATCGCGAGGCGGCCTTGGCCACGACGGTGAACGTTGAGGTTGGACAGAACCCGGGGAAAGACCCCGTTCGTAAGAAATAAATACAGGTCTGTGGCAAGTAAAGGGTTGGCATCGGGAAGCCTACCCAAGTAGTCGGCGAGTGTCAGATAAAACAGGTCCGTGTAAAACAAGTGGGAAAGTTGCGGAAACTACCCCTTTCTTTGGCCGCATAAGAGAAAAGTCTGATCAGTGCGCTCCCGGGAACGTCGCAGCCGTTGCGAACCAATCTGTCTGATTTCGGACTGGCTCCGCGTTGGACCGGCAGGGCTGGGGCCCACCCTGTTGGAACGTCGCGAGACGGTCGAGTAAGTCACGATAGTTGGAAAATAGAGGCTGAGCGAAGATCGGGCAAAGATGCGGCGACAGGTCTGTGTGAATTCAAGGGGTAGCATTTGCCGTAAAAGATAACTGGTGCCGTAATACTTGTCCGTGCGCTCCTGAGGAGATCGCAACCAAAGCAAACCAATTTGTCTGATTTCTGACTGGCTCCGCGTTGGTCCCGCAGGGTTTGGGCCCGCCTTGTTGGAACGTCGGGAGACGGTCGAGTAAGTCACGATAGTTGGAAGATAACAGGTTGTGCGAAACTCGGGTAAAGTTGCGGCCGCGGTTCTCCCGGACGAAATTCAGACAGCGGGGATACGGGAAGACCCGCAGATCATAACGCAGACCAAGAAAATACCCGGTACATCATAGTCCGGGTCGGTTCCCCGATAACACCGGAGTCGAAACGGGAAGATACCGACTCCTCTATTTGCTTGTCGCCACACACTGATCAGAGGGCTGACTGAAGTGCGGGGAAGGGCCCCCTCGTGCGTAGGTCGGTGCGAAGGTCCGTGTGTTTTACAGAAGGTTAGAGAGAGGACCTTCTTTTCAGTGTTCCATAGGGGTATCCTATCCCCTGAGGCACTGTTGGTCGATAATTGCCAACAGAGACCTGGTACGGAAATTTACTCCGGAAGTTCACGGAAATGGAGCGAGATAGTGGGAAGACGTGTCGCCCAATATCCTTGTGCCTAGGGCGGAAAGACACGGAGGATCGTCGTAAGACTTCCCTGTTCTCGGAACCGAGAAAGCGACTGGTGTCTCAGAATATTGGCGGTAGCGGGCGAGTTACAAGATGTAAAATGGTGGTTACGAGAAAGTCCTCACACAAAAAGGGAACGACTATTGCCGGTAAAGGAACGAACCCTGTTCTGAGTAAGGCCATCCTCAGGACGTCGCCCATCCGGCGACCGCAGAAGAGGCAGAGTCGGATCCCGAGACCGAGTGTTAGTGTTGATTTCTTAAGGAAGCGGCCCATCCTGAAACTTCCTTAGAGAGAACGAACGATACGGGCAGAGGCGATATGGAGAGGCCATTTTACACTGAAAATATAAGGGGCAGTGAGGCGGGTGGCTCCGAGCGTAGAACTGGGCTGGAGTACCCCACCCCGTGGACAGTTAGCCCGACGGAAAACGCCACATAAATCCATATGAATGTAAGTGTAATAGTAAAATATCCTATATCTCGCAAGTGAGACGCAGGAAAGGCGATCATCTCCTTTTCTTGGCCCATGAGCCGGCAGTGGACGAATCCCAAGTCCTGGACACGGGGCCAGTACATCGCAGGGCTTGCCGTTTACTTCCCAGCTTACGCCGGTACCAAATTATACAGCTTGGTGACAGAGGCACGGTGTGCGCACACAACTTGCCGAGGGTCGTTACACGGAGTGGAACCTGCAACCGCATGATCATTGACAAAACGAAACGCGTTACTAATTGACCACCGTGCCGCACTAAATGTAGAACTACACGGTTTTATATAGCGACCGTATGACCTTGACCCTGCTCATTTTGCAATGAATTGATCGGATGCGATCCTTCACCACCGCTGCCCTTTTGAATGGGCGCCACGCCATTTAAGATCTATATACCGGGAATAGTCTGAAGCAATTATGGGTACATTTCCATTTTCGAATCCGGCCAGTAAAACAGGTAAGGTAAGATAACATAACATAAAGGAAAGCGGCTTAGAGCAAATACTGCAACATAGGATTAGTCTATACAGGGCACAGTTTGCATAATCTGCACAAATTATTGAACCTGTACTTCAACAATAGATCACTTGAACAGAATGCTTTTAAAGCACAACGCTTTACAAGACAATGCATCACAAGACACGAATGTAGCCTACTGGACACAGGCCTATACAGGTGAAGATAGCTTAGTAGCACTTAGTATGTCACTCTGTAAGGCCTATAGAGCTAAACACAGCTTAGTAGCACTTCAAATATCACTTTGTAAGGCAAACACAGGTAAACATAGCTTAGTGCTCAGGCAAAACAAAATACAATGGGGAGGAGGGTTCTCGGGTCCAGGTCAAGATCCAAGAGTCAGGCAGAGGCAGGCAGACAGTCAGACGGCTTTACGGTGGATGGTGTTTGGAATTGAACCGGACATTGAGATAAGGGGAAGTATTTGTGCTTTAGAAATTTCGACTTAACGATTACAGTTTCTGTTGTAAATGTTTCATTCGCTAGACGGCAGCACAGTTTGAAAGCGACCCATTAGATTAAATCCTGGCAATCCTTCATTGAATCCTGTCCATGTATTGACCACTCCTTTAAGATTGTTTTTGTCTGGATGTCTGCCTGTCTCTGTGCATATCTGCCTGTTTGTCAATGTGTACGGTGCATCAGACAGCTGGAACGTCTAAGTCGTTTTCAGGTGCGAAGGCCTTGTAGGCTGTATTTCTAATTTGAATAAATTTTCCCTTTGCATGTTGACTGTCCATCCCACAGCGCCTCAGTTTTAAGGTTTTGGTTTGCAGCTAGCGATCACAACTGGCTAATGCACCTGACTATTTACGCAAGTTTTGTCGTCTGTTTCTGGCCGCCCATCCTTTCGTTTAACTATTCAAGGCGATTTGGATACATATGCATGCATGCATGTATGTGTGCATGTATGTCAGTATGCATGCATGTATGTATGTATGTATGTGTATGTATGTATGTATGCATGTACAGTATGTATGTATGTATGTGTGTATGTATATATGTATGCATGCATGTGTACCCGTTCCCGTGGCCTATAGTTGTGGGTTGCGAGACATATCCCAAAACCAGTGGATAGTGTTATGTAATGCAGTGTAAATCTGTGAAATAGCGCTGCTCGAAATCTGTCAGGAAGACCAGTCTATTTACTTTCCAAATAGAGTTGTCGATCCAGGGCCCATATTTAGTGAACACATTTGTAATCGTGAACACTAGATTTCTACAGCGCCCAGCGAAAGCTAAGTCACGGGAACCAGCTTATTCACAGGCGCTCAATAAAAACAAAATCGATAGTCAAAAAAGATTCGGATCCAGATGAAGATCCAAGAGTCTGGCAGGCAGGCATTCAGACGGCTACGGCGGGTGGTGTTTGAAATTGGATCTGCAGGATGGACAAGGAGAAGAAGAGGAATCAGCATAGGATCTGCGGAAGAAGAGTGTTTTCAATTCTGAGTAGAAGACCTGCGGAGAGATTGCAAGGGGTGAAGTGATGGTGATTTCGTAACATTGGTCAGATAATTTTCGTAATTCTTGCCGGAGTTTATTCCGGAAGGATGGAGCAGCTTTGGCTATGTAGCGATTTCCAAATTTTACGGATGATCAGAAATTGCTGTAAAGTTGAGCGGTATAATAGGACCCTCGTCCTGCACCTGTAGGCCTATATATGTATCTTGACACTGTTGCTTGTATACATCTGTATCTTGACACTGTTGCTTGTCTCTCTCCTGGAACATATCACTTCAGACTAAAGACTGAACTTTTCAAACTGTCCGATCCTGGACCATCCTATAACCACAACTGTCATCGTAATCGCTTCTGACCTTAGCAACACGCTGTCTTCTCCTGCCTGACCGCCCTCGGATTCTGACCTGGTACTGAAACTGACCCAGTAACCTGGTTTTTGCTGAGTTGATTCGAAATAGCGTCGGTGAATAAGCTGGTCTCGAAGACGCGGCTTTTGTGTGGAGCTGAGAATTTTTTGAGATTTACATTTACATTCAGGCCTTCAGTAGTTACATTACAAAGCGCCGCTGAAAAGTATATCTGCAAGCCAAAAATGCTGCAGGTAACTGGAAGAGTCACCACTGGCGCTTGTCGTTGTGATCTGTGTAACAGGTTGGCCACATTAGGAATTGTGTCTGTCAACAATCCTCATTTCAGAAAAACTTTGTGTTTGTGTGTGTGTGTGTGTGTGCATGCGTACCGAATGTGAGTTGATATTGAGCATCGGAGTAGGATCGAAGAATGCATGAATGCATGTATGCATGTATGTCCCTGTGTGTATGTGTGCGTGTGTGCGCGCGTATGCGTGCGTGTGTATGTATATTTACACGTTTATATGTCTCAGGTTTCTTCAGAACTCCAAAAAGCCAAGTCGCGGGAACTATCGTATTTACAGGAGCTCAGTCAAAACGAAATTGGTGAGGCAGAGGTGGCTAGGATTGGACGGACACGGCTTGATACGAAAGCACAAGCTTTGGAGCAAAGGTAAAACCAGTAAGCTGCTTGAACGCCTTTTTCTTACGTGTTTCCAGTGGCATCTAACATCACCGAAATTTATGTATGTGTGTATGTGTGCATGTATGTATTCGTGTATGTATTCGTGTATGTATGTGTGTATGTATGTGTGCATGTATGTATTCGTGTATGTATGTGTGTATGTATGTGTGTATGTATATATATGTGTGTATATGTGTATATGTTTGTATATGTGTATGTATGTGTGTATGTATGCATGTATTTAGAGACTTATTATGGCGCCATTTATGTAACTCAGAGAAGCAAGAACAAAAAGGTTTCTCAGTAAGCACGAAAATGTTCAGTCCGCTTATCGTAAACATGGTTCAACTGAGGCTGCTCTTGGTGGCCCATTTAAGAACATAACAACACACTTCATTCAGTGGATTCTGATGTAACATCTCTTCTTTTATCTCTTGGTTTGAGTCATGCATTTGATAATGTATATTTTTATAGGAGCCACACCATCACTTCACCCCTTGCAGTCTCTCCGCAGGTCTTCTACTCAAAACTGAAAACACTGTTCTTCCGCTGATCCTACCCTGATTCCTCATCTTCCCCTTATCTATCCTGCAGATCCAATTCCAAACACCACCCACCTTAGCCGTCTGAATGCCTGCCTGCTAGACTCTTGGATCTTCATCTGGAACCGAATCTTTTTTGACTATTGATTTCTTTTTTATTGAGCGCCTGTGAATAAATAAGCTGGTTCCCGTGACTTAGCTTTCGCTGGGCGCTGAAGAAATCTAGTGTTCACGATTACGACTTTAAACCCAGTAAAAGCACAGCTGCAATTGAAATTGTAACTGTAATCGCAGAATTTGTATAGCGCCCCTTCAAGAGAGACTCCACAGGAGCTCTCGACCTAACAGCACAAAACCACGATCAGTCAGAATGGTTTTAAAACGCTCTCAGAAAAGAGGCAAAGAAAGAACATGGAGTTAACGTGGCAACAGCCAGACACTTTTAATAGTGCTTTCTTATAGCGACCAGACAAAAATGTCTTTTGCTGTAGCCACAGTGACTGTGCCTCATTTACAAACAGCACTGAGCACATGTTTCAGGACACACTAGTGAGCAAGTGGACGTTGCTATGACGACAGAGACAGTAGACCTATCTGAGAAACACAACATGTCTCGCTGTAGCTAAAGTGGTTGTGCTTGATTTACAGACAACATATGTTTCTGGCTATACTAGTGATCATGTATACGTTTCTGTGAACACAGAGATAGTGGACCGCTATATAAATGTTCACATGCCTATATACATACATACATTGAAACATACATACAAACATACATACATACATACTTACACATATACATACATACACATACTTACACAACTACATACATACATGCATACATACACATGCTTACATACATACATAAATACAAACGGACATACATAGATGCATACATACATACACATAACTACTTTAAATGCATGCATACATACATGCATACATGCATACATACATACATACATACATGCATACATGCATACATACATACATGCATACATACATGCATACATACATACGTACATACATACATGCATACATACATGCATACATACATACATACATACATGCATGCATACATACATACATGCATACATACATACATACATGTATACATACATACATACATACATGTATACATACATACATACGTACATACAAAGCACAGACGCATTATAAGCCACGCTGACTGGTGGCTTCCTATAACTATAAGCCATAGTTGATGACATTTACTGTCAGATAAATTATGTTCAGGAGTATTCTGGACACTAATGTCTACTTTCACTATAAACTGCTTTACAGACTTTGGACTGTCTCGGTATGCTTTATGAATTGTGGTTTGTAGGCATAATTTGTCAGGTGAGAGAGAGAGAGCAATCGCTGTGGCCTATATATCTTTTAGAGTTTCAGAATTTGGTTTCTTCTTATCTCAATGAACGAAACGATCTCGCCAAACATAAACACACCGGCATAGTTGGCTACATCGGTAAGTGCGTATGCCAAGGAGCCTCTCTGCGTGAGGATCCCAGGTTCGCATTCCGGTCATGCCTTATTTAAGAGATTTAAATCTTGGGTTAGTACGGTCCGTGCACGGGGACCTTAAATGGCGTGGCACCCATTCAAATGGGCAGCGGTGGTGAAGGATCTTACCCGATAAATTCATTGCAAAATGAGCAGGGTCGAGGCCATACAGTCGCTATATAAAACCTATACATTTACATTTTGGTCTGATACTACTGCCTGTCGGTTAGGTTGCCACTGGGTTCAGTCACTGGGCCTCTCTACCCTTCCAATTTATATTTCGCCTTTTTGTCCAATTATTATTATGCATTTATGAAGCGCCACGATCATAGCACAATGTTGCAGTAATATGCTGCTGATACTCAGCGCTGCGTTGCTATATCTATTAAAGATCCATCAGCTAAAACTGAACTCGAACACTGTTTGTCCTCTCTTCACACTTGGTTCTGCTTAATGATCTTGCAGTCAACCCAGATAAGTCAGAAGCAATTCTTTCTGCAACCCACCAGCGAATGCAGTCTTTCTGTTTACATTCATCTATTGACCTTGCAGGAACCAAAATCATATTATCACCCCTGATAATAACAATTATTATTATGCATTTATGAAGCGCCACAATCAAATGACTAAGCATCAGTCGATGGCACTGAGCAATTATGAGTGGACTTGCTCAAAGTCCCAATACAGTCCCTGCCTTGGGGACCCTCGAACACGTACTCTCCACGCTACAAGCTGAACGCTCTAACCAATCGGTTACCATGTTCCACAATTACTAGTTATAACTTTACATTACTGCCCACTTGCAGGTATTTCCTACTTCATCATGTCAATTAATCACATTGATAAGGCATTTCTGACTGATGACATGGTCACATGGCTTGTGCACTTGTTGGTTTTAGAGTAGACTATGCAAATGTTGGTTTCTTTTGCACACTGATTTCATTCCGTGTATGTTTTCTTATTCTTGCACAATGGGTTCTAATCATGTATGTTTTCTTATTCTTGCACAATGGGTTCTAATCATGTATGTTTTCTTATTCTTGCATAATGGTTTCATCTCATGTATGTTTTCTCATTCTTGCACAATGGTTTCATTTCATGTATGTTTTCTTATTCTTGCACAATGGTTTCATTTCATGTATGTTTTCTTATTCTTGCACAATGGGTTCTAATCATGTATGTTATCTCATTCTTGCACAATGGGTTCTAATCATGTATGTTTTCTTAATCTTGCACAATGGGTTCTAGTCATGTATGTTTTCTCATTCTTGCACAATGGGTTCTAATCATGTATGTTTTCTTATTCTTGCACAAGGGGTTCTATTCATGTATGTTTTCTTATTCTTGCACAATGGGTTCTAATCATGTATGTTTTCTTATTCTTGCACAATGGTTTCATTTGATGTATGTTTTCTTATTCTTGCACAATTGTTTCATTTCGTGTATGTTTTCATATTTTCTCATACTGGCTTTTTATGTTATGTTTCTATATTTTTCAAAGTGCCTTCTTTTGCTTATTTTCTTAGTGGCTAAGCAGTTAGTGTGCACTTGTTCTAGACTATGCGAATGCGGTGTTCTGTAGTATATCGGCATCTAATCTAAAAAGCTCCACATGGTTCAAAACTGTTTTGCTTTGGTTTTACATGTTACTTCTTCAAAATCAAATGCAAATATCTTTCGTCAGCTTCACTGGCTTCCTACTGAATGTCGCATTATACTTAAAATTTCATTCTTGGCCTCGTTCTCGGCCTAAGGCTTACCTTTTTCAGTTGGCTTATCCACCATAGGCTGACTCTCTGTCTTACTGGACTGACCTTCTGGACGTTGACCTGATTGCGGCTTGGATTTGCTGCGCCATCGGTTGATGCCTTGTGCAGTAGACACCGGCGCGATAGAAGTTACTAATTACGTTTTATTATTAAACTGAAGTTCAAGTATAGAAATCTCTTTCTATCTACGGAATCCACTTTTATAGAGCTGCTTTAAACATCAAAAGACAACTGTGACCTTTTGCACTAAAAAACTGCTGTGAACAGTCTTCCTCCAAAAACATGGAAGGTCTGCTGTTATGTCTAATTCAACTCAAGTTACTTTATCTTCCTATCTTAAGGCTCACCTATATGTAGTTTGCATTCCTGTATTCTTGTTGATTGCAACTTGCAATCATGTAGCAATCGAATAAAAAACCGTCAGGTGTTTCGAGGCGCTGGGGGAAATGGGGCGTTTGTTGAAGAGGAATTTCTCAGTTTTGAGTGAGAGACTTGAGTAGAGATTGCAAGAGGTTCATGATTAAGTGCATGCGTGATTAAGTGCATGCATGTTTAAGTGCATGCATGATTCAGTGCGTGCATGATTAAGTGCACGCACGATTCAGTGCATGCATGATAAAGTGCATGCATGATTCAGTGCATGCATGATAAGTGCATGCATGATTAAGTGCATGCATGAATAAGTGCATGCATGATTCAGTGCATGCATGATTAAGTGCATGCATGATTCAGTGCGTGCTTGATTCGCTGCCCTTGCTGTTGGTGCCGCTCTGTTTCTCAGTTCCGTTCTGTCCATCATCCGACTTGTTTGGCCAGCAGAGTGTTGTCCATCCTGCCTAGTGTATAGCAAGGCGCCTGTGATTAGTATCTGAATCCCACCACCTAACCATCCTCCTCTTTTATCCAGGCTTCGGACTTAGCGTGGCACAAGCGAACCTGCGGCTGAGTTCCATATGCGTAAAACCTCAGAACACAGTATGATTGTAGGGGACATGCGATTTTTTTATTTATCTAGTGCGCACTAGATATTATCTATGCAAGATGGCGGACGTAGATAAAATCCATGAATATCATAGACGTAATGAATATTAATTAGACTGCTGAATGCCTGTGTCTAGCCGAGCTAAAATTAACGAAAAGACATTCAGGGAATTGTGGGGAAACATCTGACAGAAAGCAGCTAACCGCTCATTATTGTTTTAAGTTTAAAGAACAAATGTAGCACCTTATCCCCCTTTTTTTAAATTTATAGATTTATTAAGCAGGTCTACTGTCACTATAACTAGCGAACTAAGTTCACTAGCGTGCATTATTGTACTTCATGTTGTCATGTTTTGGTTGTCGAAAGCGAATTATTCCTTGGGGTTCCGTTCAGTTCTATTAGGCCATTTACTTCATTACCCTATATTTCGTGAGGATGCCGGTTCGCGTACAGACTGTGGCTATATGTGACAGATTTGGATCTCGGGCTAGCACGGCCGTACAAGCCTTAAATGGTGTGTAACCATTCAAACTGGCAACGGTGATGAAGGATCTCGCCCTATAAATTCACTGAAAAATGAATATCAGAGCTGAAGCAACACGATAGACAAACGTAAACATTTTGTTGTGTTTGTGTTTCGTAAATTTGCTCACTTCATGACTTGAGGTGAAATCAGCCAAACTTATACTTAGTCATAAGTCAAGGAATTGCTTCATACAATGCTGACACTTTAGTTTTGCTCTTTTGGTAAATCGAAAATCAAAATTTATGGACTTTAATTAAATCACAAGTGTTTTCTGACTGTTTATTTGGTCACACCATCAGTTTTAGAAGAGGGTGTGACTTAAATTTGTTTCATTTTATGTAACATTTCCAATAACTCTCAAAAGAAAAACTCAGCAACTGTTGATGCTAGTAGCGAATACCTAACTGACGGATGGCAATGGAGCATTACTATAAGCCCTTTAAAACAGTCCTTTCAACTATAACAATGCAGCTGAAGGCTCCGTTTATGTACAGACAAAAATAGCAATCCAGGCACTACATTTAAGTGTAAAATGTAAGATCTTGTTGACCAAATATCACTCCTGTTATCTGGAAGAATAACTTTTTAATGACACGCAACAAAAAACAAGTCACTTGAAATTCTGAAATTCTTGATAAATCAACTTATATATACATGTACGTACACAACAGTAATTTGCAAAGATAGCAAACATGAAAAAGGAATCTCAGAAAGATATAATTATACATGTTCTATATATAAACCGAAAACACTGATGAACAGTGACTCCAGTTACGTAGGTGATGTTTCCACTGAACTCAGACAATTGAATTTGATCAGAAGTGACAGCGTAGTCATGATCATTGATATTAACATCACTTTTGCCCAAACCACATCGTTTAAAAAATCTCTGCACATGATGTATATGACCAATTACTTCTTTTATTTACCTCCGTCATCTTGCATAGATAATACCTAGTGCGCACTAGAAACTATCTAGCGCGCACTAGATAAAATAAAAAATCCCATGTCCTCTATGGGCTTCCCTATGCTTCAGTTCAGCGATGATGTGCACGAGATGGCTAGCACTTGGAGATGGATGGCTGTTTGTGGAATACCACTCAGCCCTCCATCCTTTCGGGATCGGTAGATGAGTATGTGCAACGTGACTTTGGAGGCTAAAGGTATCCTGTCGATGGATTGCTGTGGTCGCTAATGCGCCTCGAACGGAAGATATGAAGTTTGACCTTTGAACAACGTTCCTTAGGAGTCTCTGTGGAGACGCCTAAAGCAGCTCGTTATCTTTAACTTTAACCTGATACATGTCTCAGCATAAGTCTCCATAATATGTCAGCGCCACTGTGCGGCACGGTGGTCTGTCGGTAACGTGTTTGGTCAGTGATCATGCGGTTGTGTTTTCGACTCCGTGTAACGACCTGGGGCAAGTTGTTTGCGCACACTGCGCCTCTGTCGCCAAGCAGTATAATTTGGTACCGGCGTAAGCTGGGAAGTAAACGGCAAGTCCTGCGATGCACCGGCCCTGTGTCCAGGACCTTGGGAATCGTTCATTGCCAGCTCAAGGCCTAAAGAAAAAGGAAATGAGTGCTTCCCATACGTCTCACTTGTAGGACGTGGGACAGTACTTTTTACACAAATCTGCGTCAGGCCGACCAACATCGAGGCCTAACTCACCAGCGCTGTATCAGTGAATTCCATACGAGCCAGGTAGTTTGTTCAGCTTCGGTGCCAGACAGAGGTTGCTTTTGTCGTGTATGCGCCTCAGCAATGGAGCAACAGAAATTAGGGTGAGGCATTTCGAGGGGGTACGACGTAGAATGAACGCAGTAACAGTTGATCTTGGGAGCTTGAAGTATCGCTGTAGAGTTAGTTTTGGGAGATATAAAGATATTTTATCACAGAATTTCGGCAGAAGTCCGAAAGAATCTGATGGAGAATATTGAATTCTTTGTAAGCAGGGTTTCTGGAGGTTTAAACGAGAGTTTCTTGTAGAACTTTCGACCTATAAACAACTTCTGAATTGGCTGTTGATGGCCTCTGACCTACTGTAAATGTACACGGTTTTATATAGCGACCGTATGGCCTCGACTCTGCCATGTGCACGGACCGTACTAGCCCGAGATTTAAATCTCTGAAATACGCCACGATCGGGCCGCGAAACTGGGTTCCTCATGCATAGAGTCTCCTTGGTATACGCATTTGCCGATATAGCGTACTAGGCCAGTTATATAACAACACATCATTATAAGACTCTGGAGTATAAGGCCTACTCTATATTTTATTTAAATCTATAGATCTACATAACACACAGTGGTGTGTACATCAGTGGTGTGCTGACACTTCTTTCCCATGGATACAGTCTTTTCTCTACTCCCGCTCTTTCTCTGTAAAAATTTCGGAAGCCATACTCAGTCATACCCTTTCACTTGTGGAGTTCCACAAGGCTCCGTTTTCGGATCTCTTCTGTTTATCCTCTACACTACCCCACTCAGTTCACTCATTAAAGCATCCTCAGTTGATCATCACCTCTATGCTGAAGACACCCAACTATTCATCTCTTTCTCTCCGAATTGTTTTAACGACTCTATAAATCATCTTTGTGTGGTTAAACAAATCTCCTACTGGATGACATCCAATCTCTTATGCCTGAACCAATCTAAGACGGAATTCATACATATTGGCCTACGTGACCAGCTGAAGAAAATTCCTGACCCTTCTATCTCCCTCACCCTGGACTCTGCCTCCACCAACACATTTAATACTAATTCTCCTGTCCGCAATTTAGGTGTAATATTCGACCAATACCTCTCCTTTTCTGATCATATCACCCATCTTTCCCGCTCTTGCTTCATGCATATCCGTGACCTCCGCAGAATCCACCATATGCTTGACTTCAAAACTGCATCTACCATCGCCACATCCATAGTCCATGCAAAACTTGATTACTGTAATTCATTTTCTCAATATAGACAAAACCCAGATAAATCGCCTACAAGCAATTCAGAATGCTCTCGCTCGTGCCGTCACCAAATCTCCCAAATACCATCACATCACTCCTGTTCTCAAATCACTTCACTGGCTTAAAATACCTGAACGAATAGAGTGCAAAGTCCTATCACTTACCTATAACACACTTCAATCCTCCCAACCCTCATATCTTCGCCAGCTATTTACAATCCAACCACTCCTTTCAACCCGGTCCTCGTCTGCCCTAACACTTCTCCACCCTACTGTCACTTCAGCCTTAAAATTTGGAAATCGCTCCATAGCCATAGCTGCTCCACCACTCTGGAATAAGCTCCCGCCAGAATAACGACAATTATCTGATCCATCTTACGAACTCACCATAACTTCACCCCTTGCACTCTCTCCGCAGGTCTTTCACTCAAAACTGTAAACATTTCTGTTTCGCATATATTATCCTGATTCCTCTTCTTCCCCTTATCTGTCTAGCAGATTCGATTGCAAACATCATCCACCGTAGCCGTCTGGCTGCCTGCCTGCCTGCCTGCCTGACTCTGGGATCTTGACCAGGAACCGGACCCTTTTTCCTTTCGATTTTGTTTTGACTGAGCGCCTGTGAATAAGCTGGTTCCCGCGACTTAGCTTTCGTTGGGCGCTGCATGTAGAAATCTTGCGATTACGATTACGATTACACACCACTCCTTTTGCAATTTCTGCGCTGGTCTTTCACTCAAAACTGAAAACGTTAGGCCCTGCTCTTATCCTGATTCTTCCTCTTCTCCTTTTCTGTCTCTCCACTTCAATCCGAAACACCATCTGCCGTAGCCGTCTGTTTGTCTGTCTGACTCCTAGAATCTTGACTTGAAACCGAACCCTTTCTGCCTATCAATTTTGTTTTGACTGAGCGCTTGTGAATAAGCTGGTTCCCGCGACTTAGCTTTCGTTGGGCGCTGTAGAAATCTCGAGATTACTATTAAATGAAAAGTCATGGCTTAACCATGCCATGGATGGTGAACGGGGTCATAGGTTGGCACGACTAAAGTGAGTGTGTCTAAACTTAATGGGGTGTTTGAATCAATGGGCGTGGCTTATTATCGTGGGCGTGGCGTAGCCTAATTTGGAGCTGGGTAACATCGTAACACAATCTTATGTTCGACGCCCTCGATGCAGCTACGTTTGCCTGGCACAAACAGCTCAACTATGGTGCAATGTGTCTGTATTTCTGTCTGTGGTGCCTGCGGTCCACCTGCCTATACACGACCGACGCAATAAAAGTAATGGCTCTTAATGGCCAAGGTGGCGCTCTGTGGAAATATCAAGACGGCGACCTTTAGCTCCTCCTTCATTTCTTCCATCCGAGCCGTTTAAGGATAGTTACCCATTTCTAGGTTGCAGCGAATGCGTGGAGAAGGAAACGTGTCATATAAGATCTTTATGGATTCAGTCATTTCAGGCATCCACTTAATATTCTGTCATTTCCCACGGGATACACAGGCGATCGACGAATCTGTTCATCCCTTCATTGATGGTCTTAGGTTATCGACCATAGACCCAGTGTTCGGCCGACCAATACACCCAAGTTTATATGCATGAACGAATTAGCTGTAAATCCCGTCATACACCCTCATTTGCCGTAAACGGATGACGCGGTAAAAACATGTAGCTGTACATCCCTTTATTCATTATCTAATGTGCGCGTTCGTCGTGGTGCACGCTTAGCCCTCGGTCAGAGACGAACAATGATCAGTTACTATCCTTCTATAAATCTTCGATTGGAGAAACTAACTTTATGCACTTAACACAATGTAATGTTACTAATGTAACGTTACCAAAACTTCTCTAACGCCCACACGAAAAGCCTTTAGGTAACTGAGCATTTTATAAAGAGTTAAATTATCATAACCGTTTGAAAGAAAACTCGAAAAGAATGCTTGTAAGCCTAAGCTGTATGCCTAAGTCTGGTAGCCCCGCTCGGTGAATGTAGTAAGACTTAGTTCCAATGTTTAACGACATCTTATGGCATCAAAGGCCGTTGAATTCGCCCTCCTGCTTTATCCAGGCTTGGGAATGGCACTACCCCCAAAACCAGGCAGTGGCGGAGTTACTCGGTGAATGATACCTCCGTCTGGGCGATGTAGTATCGTTATTTTTTAATATGTGTGTGTGTAACACAATGTCTGGGTGTTCAATTACCAGGCATAACATCTGCACGTGAGCAATCTACATGCATTCAAATTTATGCAGGTCAGTTAGTGTCTGCAAGCAAGCTGGCATTGCGTTCGACAGAGTATACATCTTTGTGCATGAGTAACAGTTTGCAATTATTCACTTGATTCTGCTATGAATAGACACTTAATGGTTAGAAGGCTCATATTACTCGGTTACTGAAGCCACACAAAAATGTGGCCTTTTGAGAAATCTGATAAGGAACCACAATAAAAGCTCTGGTTATACCAGACCGTCTATATATGCTATAGCATTCTAGCCACAGTAGTATCTGCATTGGCCAAAATAACTTTCAGCAGAGTATGCCATTTGTAAGGCTGCAGTATGTATACTACATACACCCGTTCTTCCTCTTATCTCTCTGCTCCAATACCAAACACCACCTATGGTAGCTGCCACGCTCTCTCTTCTTGACTTTTGGATCTTGACCTGGAACCGGACCTTTTGCATATCGATTTAATATTCACTGAGCGCCTGTGAATAAGGTGGCTTTCGTTGGATGCTGTAGAAATCTCGAAATTACGATTACGATACAAATGCCATTAGAAAAAGGACCACTGTCAATGTCGCCATCGTTACCAAATTGTCATCATAATAAAGAGATTTTACACAAGGAACGGAGTGGAAAAGCATTAAAACATGTTACTGGTGGAGTAGTTCACCACAGTGCCACCGAGACAGCCAAGAACAAAGTCACAGATCAGTGGACTTGGAATTGAACCGCCAGCTTCAAGTTGCAACTGCAGGGATCAAGCCACTCGTGGATTTCACTAAACGGCGGCCTGCAACATGAGAAAATAATCAAAAGGTAACTAATCAAAGCATTGCATGCGTAATTCTCAAGTCACATGGAAGCCAATTTGCTTACTCTGGCTTCACGAACCAGTCCCAATTCTGTGGCACTGATTTAAAACTTCCATAAAGTCGAATTTCTACCATGTTACTGAAGAGTAAATTTTTGTATATCAATGAAAGGGCTTGTCCATTAAAGACACGTCCGCAAAAAGGGAAGGAAGGAGGAATCACCCAGATGCAGACAAGGGAAGGGAAGTTAAGCACAATGCAGACTTCTGCGTATAAATCTGGAACATAGTTATTTCTGTATAGTCTGCATCTTAAACACCAGCTTGAGTCAGACAGCAGATCTTCATTATTGCACTGGACCTAATTAGAGTCCCTTGGCTGGACGTAGCACTATCAAAGTACCCCATTCCATCACAGTTAGCCCTGAAAGATCAGCAAGATAGCCCAATCTAGGCCTTTGTACTCTGCTGGAGTGCAGGTGCTAATAGACCTGTTGGCGCTATTCTAAATATAGTAAGCCTAAGCTAAAGTTCTCTGTATGCATATAATTATCTGTCATTTGCTGCCCATCCTACAGTGCACCTGTTTCCAGATTTCTGCTGCTAATTTAACATAAGTTTGTCACCCTGTCTCAGATCTGTATGCCCTCCTCTCTTGTAAATAGGAAATAGCCTATTTATACCATATACAGTATATGTATATATATATATACCCGGTATATATGAGGGTGTGGTCACTAAGGTGGGAAAATACGAACTCAAGTGGTGTTGTGTGATAGTTGAGGCAGAACGTTTGCTGTCTTCATCCCTTGAACTTGGGTGTGGTCAGTGAACCGTGACCCTCGAATGGGCCAACAAGCCACAGGACACATCTGTATGTTTCTGGCGATTTGCATACAGTAGATGGGTTTGAACTTGATGTGGGTTATGTCAGTCCGAAGCTTGAACGAAGAAAGGAGACGTTGCGGCTTACTACTTACTGGGCGAATTGTTAAAATCTTCGCTCGGACGGTCTGCAGCGAGCTGAAGAAGAACGCGGGCGATTCGAAAGAGTTTTGGTCGACTGGAGAATCGAGGACGTGAGAAAGCCTGAGAAGTGAAAAAGCGCTTAACATTCCAAGGCCTTCGTCTTTGTAAGTGTCGATATATATGTATACACATATCAAAGAGGTGCTATATAAATTGATTATATATAATATAGGACTAGTGTTAATTTCAAGCCCGTTTAAAGAGTATATGTATTTAGAATATAAGCGCTTGCGTGTGCTTAATTGAAATTGAAGAGTCCATGCCTTAGTTGTACACACGGTTTCAAGCGCTTGAATTCTTGTCGTAATTAATACAAGTAGATGTCATGTAGATACCGTTGACATTGACGAGATAATTAGAGCCTCTTCAGGTATCTACTCAAAAGGGGGACCTCTTGCAAGAGTCACCCCTAGACCTATCGTCTGTTATAAACGCATCCGAAAATAGTCGTTGCAAAATGGTTTCTCATTTACTTATTCATTCACTCAGTTTCAATGACTTTAAATTTTTACTTGTTTCACAGCTTTTTAAATTTTATTTTCCAATCTCTGTTTTTGCAAGGCCACGAAAGCAAATTGTTTATTCACGCATTAATTAATATCATTATCAAGTATTTAGTGTATATGGCTTGCGTGTGTGCTTAATTGAAGAGTGTATGCCATGCACATATATGGTGTGTATATGCAGTGAAATTGTTTATACGCCTGAGATATATGGTAAAACTATTGAAAATATTGATTGAAGAGTCTAAGGCAAAGGTTTGCCACATAAATTGAGTATATATGCACTTGTGTGTGCTTAATTGAAGAGTCTATGCCTTACTTTTACACACGGTTTCAAACGCTGAATGTCATGTAAATACCGTTGACATTGAGCGGTTAATTATTTAGCGCATCATCAGGTTATCAACTCATAAGCGGGACATCAGGAAAGCGCCACATCTAGATCTACTAGACCTAGCGTCTATTATAAAAGTACCAGCGTAGCCGTGCCTAGTTGATTCGGTCAATAATTCAGTTAAATAAAAACTTGATCAATTGCATCAAACAGTTTCTACAGTTCTACACAATAACTGAAGAATAATGGCTGGTTGAACTGCATCCAAAATAGTCGTTGCAGAATGGTTTTTTATTCACTTACTCAATTTTCAATGTCTTTCCGTTTTTACTTGCCTGACAGCTTTTTTATTTTCCATTCTCGGTTAATTCTACTTTCTGAAAGTATTTTCTTGATTCCTTTGAACAGATGAGAGAAGATGGACACCACGCAAGAGTCGCAGTAGCTCCTCCTCGCATTGGAATGAGGCCCATGACCCACCAGAAAGACAGCAGTAGTAAGTGAACTTGTAATTTTACAATATTTCCCCTATATAAATGATTATATGTGCGCTTGTGCTTAATTGAAGCGTCTAAGGCAAAGGGATGCTATACAAAATTGAGTGTGTATGGAGGCTTAGTGTTTATTTCAAGCTTGTGTAAAGGGTATGTGTATTTGTGCGTGCTTAACTGGAGTCGAGGCAAAGGGGTGCTACATAAATTGATTAAACTGTAATCCTAGTGTTAATTTCAAACTTGTTTATAGGGTATGTGTATTTCGAGCAGGGGGGTCGATCATATGGGTGCCCCTGGGGCCCGGGCCCCGGCAATATTTTGAGCCTGGGGGCCCGGCCATTGGCTGGGCCCCGCAATATTTTAGCTGTAAAATAGGTAGGCCTACAAGGCAGCTCTGGACTGACAATTTTAGTTGTCAGTCTTCACTTTAAGACGTGAGTAAACAATGCCATCCGTAATTTCCAATTGTACCTCTCTAGGTATTGCTGTCTATGCCTACTTTTGCTTAGGTAGACAAACGGACAGATAGAAAGACAGACGCATGAATATGTACTACAACAGTACATATGCACTTATAATTATACGCATGTCGACCAAGCGAACGGAGTCACAGGCAGTCACACATGCATACTTAAGCCGCACAGGTCGCCAGAGGGCACAGAGCTATAGCAAGATTTGACAGAACCCCGAAAAATTAATGGAATGCAGGTCATACAACTTGCCCTCACATCAAGGCCATCGCCATCTGGATGTCATCTTTGACCAGTCAGGCAGTACTAAGGGGTGTAAGCCGACCCGCTAAATTAGTCTCTTCAGATACAAAATCATATACATGTACCTTATGTGCATATGGTTTTGTAAATATGGGGTGGATACATATATATCCATATTCGTATAGTCGCCCTTTATAATTATAATCCCATACACAGTCTCTGCATCGCTTGCCGAAGAAAGATTCCTCTCTTAACTATCTGAATATAAGATTTCGTTAATTTTGAACAAGTAAAATTTTAGGCACATTGTGTTTGGATTTGGTGATACGAAAATAGATAAATTTGGTATAAAACGGAAACGACTAGATGACAGTATTGATGGTGAAATTGCACTTGTGGAGGTAGGCTCATCAGCTTTTCATCACTGTTTGGTGTAGATGCAATGAGATGAAATTGAAAGCCAGTAACTTAGTTTCCCAGGGTTCAACTCCAAGTATAGAAAATTTTCCTAGTTGACTCAACTATCCATGCCATCTGTATAGGTACAAGAAAAGAATCAAGTAAATGGATTATATAGTGCTTCATTGTGTTGACATCTGCATGCATTTAAAGCAAGTGACTCAACTCTGTTCTGACAGTACAGTCTTAAACCAAGTTCAGTCATGGATGGCAGAAAATGGATTGCTCTTAAACCCATCCTAAACTGAGTTTTTCCTTTTTGGAACCTCACAGCAACTGAATAAATTTAATTCTCTGACTTCTGTCCATCTAGGCAATTTGGGTGTTGTATTTGACTCCAACCTGTCATTCAAAGATTATATTAATTCTATATGGAGACCTGACCACTACCACATTCGTGATATCATTAGGATTAGGCTCCACATTCCCTTCTCTGCCCTGGTTTGTTTGGCTAATACCCTAATCTCCTGCCGTCTTGACTACTGCAACTCGCTTCTTACTGGCATTTTCTAAAGCTAAATGTTGAAGCTTCAAAGAGTCCAATATGCATTAGCAAGAGCTATCACTAAAACTCCAAACATGATCATATATCACAAATCTTAAATGCGTTGCATGGTTGCCCATAGCAACGCGCATTTTGTTCAAGACTGGACTAATTGTATAAAAGACCATACATTTCAGCCAGCCTCACTATCTTCGCTGTGTACTGACTCCCAAGACTTATCTCTACCCGACCAGGTCTTCTAGCTATCTAAATCTGACTATTCCGTGGACAAGAACAGCTCTTGGAAGGCGTGCCTTTTCTGTCGCTGGCCCTAGACTCTGTAACTCTCTTCCGGCAAATGTTCGCTCGGCAAAGTCTGTTTCGGCCTTCAGATCTCGACTAAAAACTCACCTCTTCCAGAACTCATTTTCTCCATAGCCTGTCTCTGTCTTCTGGGCTCCTCTTAGGCTTTTCAACCCGGACTTACCATAGAATTTGGCTTGGACAATGATTTTGTTTAGCAGCGACCATCGACTGATGCCTTGAGCATTATTACAGTGGCGCTGTAGAAGTTCTGAGATTAGATTAGAGTGATAAAAAGTGAAGTAGATGACAGGTAACCTGAAACCTACAATAGCGCTAAGTTTGCTAGAAGAAGCACAATCAGGAAGAACATTTTCGGCAAGTTCATTGTTGAATAAATAATTATGTGCTCATATTGCGCTGCTTTAGCATTACTGCCATATGACTGCTGTGTATGCCTAAGTTGACATTCCACTGTAAATAATATTAGCGACATTTCTCATTGTTTGTCTTCCGAGCTTTGGGCTGCGTACAGGGGCTTTGCGCCTGATATCCAATAGAGCTTCGCATCCAGACCCCACTATAGGCCCGGGCCCCCCCAATGTTTACGACGGATCGACGCCTCTGATTTCGAGTATATATGCGGTTGTGTGTTTCTGTGTGCTTAGTTGAAGATTTTAAGGCAATGGGGTGTTATATAAATTGATAAGCCCAGTGAGTATTTACAGAGTATATATGTGCCTGTATGTGCTTAAATGAAGCATCATTTGGAATATAGGTGTGCATAATTTAGGTCTAAGGCAAAGGGGGTGCTATATAAATCGACTGATTGCTTATGTGTATTTAGAGTTTATGTGCGCTTGCTTATGTGTGCTTAATTGAAGCATCTTAGGCAAAGGAGTGCTATATAAAATGAATGTAGTTGGAGGTATATATGCGCTTGTTTTTGTGTGCTTAACTGAAGCGTATAAAGGCAAAGGGGTGCTATATAAATTGATAGTATATATGGGCTAGTATGTTTCTGTGTGCTTAGTTGAAGAATCTAAGGCAAAGGGGTGCTTTATAAATTGATAAGCCTAGTAGTGTTAATTAATTTCAAGCATGCTTAAAACATCTAAGTTTGGAATATAGGTGCGCATAATTTAAGTCTAAGGAGAGAGGCCTAGTGTTAATTCAAAGTGCTTGTTCGTGTGTATATTTAATAATGGTGCCGAAAATAGTCATTGATTGCAAAATGGTTTTCAATAATTTATTCATTCACTCGCTCATTTTTTATTTTATTTTTGCTTGCTGATCAGAGAAGATGTCTTATATGCTAAAATTAATCAGTGCTTAAAATCTACTACTATACATGTTAAGTAACTGTTTTTTTTTGGTATTCTTCATTTTTTAGGAAGAGCTGCTGTATTCGACGAAACCGCTGTCATTGGGATTTAAAACACCCTTGAGCCGGACACGAACGAATTTGTCTAGTTTTGAATATTTCTTCTAATAAATTTCTTCTTGAAGAAATTTGATGGGTTTCTGGTTCGGGCGTGCTGACTGCGTGTAACGACCCCCCCCTGCCAAGCAGCAGAATTTGGTATCCGGCAAGTCCTGCAATGGCTGGCCATTCGTCATCTGAACGGACACATCAAGGAAGCAGCATAAACTAAGTAAGTTCCAAGGCCGGAGAGGATCTCTCTCTCTCTCTCTCTCTCTGTCTAAGTCTTCAAAGCCATCGACTGCGACGCAGTCGATGACCTTGAAAGACTTAGTTTATTTTGGCTCGGCTCTCTCTCTCTCTTTCTCTTTCTCCTCCTCTTCCTCCCTCTCTCCTCCTCTCTCCCTCTCTCCTTGGCACTTTGCCAAGGAGAGAGGGAGGAAGAGGAGGAGAGAGGGAGAAAGAGAAAGCTCTCTCCTCCTCTTCCTCCCTCTCTCCTTGGCAAAGTGCCAAGGAGAGAGGGAGGAAGAGGAGGAGAAAGAGAAAGAGAGAGCCGAGCCAAAATAAACTAAGTCTTTCAAGGTCATCGACTGCGTCGCAGTCGATGATGGCTTTGAAGACTTAGACAGAGAGAGAGAGAGAGGCCTCTCCGGCCTTTGGAACTTACTTAGTTTATGCTGCTAGGTCCTGGACACGGGTCTCTTACTCCAGCTGAAGAAGATCGTCACTGGTCTCCATATCCAAACCAATCTAGGTAGACATTAACATAAAGCAAACGATTACACATATGACAAAACAGCTCAGCTCTTAAAGGGAAAAAAGAAAGGAAGAGAGACACAGAGAGAAAGCACGAATGCAGGCTAGCAATGAAATCGGTAGCAATGCAAGTAACATGCAGGCTAGGTAGGAATGAAATCAGTAGAAATGCAAGCAAGCACACAGGCATTCAATTAAGTCAGTAGCAATGCAAGCAAGCACGCTTGTTATTTCAGTCCCCCACATATGTGAAAAACAGCACACAGCATACATACACAAGAAAGAGAGACACAGAGATAGACACTTTCAAACCAATTACTACTAGGCTCGGCTCGCTCTCTCTTTCTGACCCTTGGACTGATGGTGAGAGCAAGCACCTAGGCACACAGGCAAGCAAGCTTGGGAAGGAATGAAGATCTAAACCTAAACGTGGAAATAACACGCTGAATTTCTAAAAAAAAATCTACTCTGACATTAAGCGAATACAATTCAACAAGGGTAAAAGGATCCAATGGATGTCACAGGGGCCAGAAAATTGTTTCTAGTGTGGTGGCGCATATGGAATTTCCTGAAAATCTGATCCCTCCGTACAAAATGGCGAGCGATGAAAGAATTCAGATAAAAACTAGAAGCTGGATTGCTAAAACCATATGCCATCTGGCGAATGGAATTTAACTAGAATCATTAAGATCATTTATCATGATTCTTTCACCACTCGCCATTTTGTGCGAATTTTCTGAGGAGAGAGAGAGAGCTGCATTGATCCCTATTAAGAAGATCCGGAAGAAGAAGAGTTGGGGAGGAAAAAAATCTACGCTAAACCGTACCTGCGTTCTGACGACTGTCCTGTGAGAAGAGGATCAGGAACAGTGGCTACTAGGAACAGTTGAAACTCCAGCTGAAGATCATCACCTGACTTCTCCGACTGCAAACCAATCTAGATAGACATCAACATAAAGCAAGTTACCACACATTCATTTAGCCCCTTTCAATGACAAACAGCATAAAGACATAATTATGAGTAATGTTTGCCTCGAATACAATTTAACATGCGTAAAAGGATCCACTGAATGAAGGATATTTCACATCGGCTCAAAAACTACGCGAAAACCAATAAACTGTTTCTAGTGTGGCCGTGCAAAAGGAATGTCCTGAAAATTTCATTCCTTCGTACAAAATGGCGAGCGATGAAAAAATCTATAAACCATTAGAAGCTGGACTGCTAAAATCAACTGCCATCTGGCGAATGCAATTTAACTAGAAGAATTAATGTATTAGCTAGACGGCAGAAGAACATTTATCAATCCAGCTTCGCGTACACATATTAATGATTCTTTCATCGCACGCTGTTTTGTGCGAATTTATTCATGTATCGAAATTTCAGGAAAATTTATTTCAGAGAGAGAGAGAGAGAGAGAGAGAGAGAGAGAGAGAGAGAGAGAGAGAGAGAGAGAGAGAGAGACACGAGTGACTGGCTCAAATACTACGTTAAAAACGATCAGCCACCGTCTCATTGAAGTACAGTAATTCTAATTCAGGCTAGCAATGAAATCAATAGCAATGAAATCGTAATTACAAGATTTCTACAGGCTAGCAATGAAATCAGTAGCAGATCAAAAGCAAGGAAGCATGCTGGCTAGCAGTGAAATCAGTAGCAATGCAAGCAAGCATGCACAGGCTAGCAATGAAATCAGTAGCAATGCACGGAACACACAGGCTAGCAATGAAATCAGTAGCAATGCAAGCAAGCAAACACGCAGTCTAGGAATGAAATCAGAAGAAATGTAAGCACCCAGGCTAGCAATGAAATCAGTGGCAACGCAAGCAAGCATGTAGGCTAGCAAAGCAAGCATGTAGGCTAGCAATGCAAGCAAGCAAGCACGCAGGCTAGGAATGAAATCAGTAGCAATGCAAGCAAGCATGCACAGGCTAGGAATGAAATCAGTAGCAATGCAAGCAAGCAAGCACGCAGTCTAGGAGTGAAATCAGAAGAAATGTAAGCACCCAGGCTAGCAGTGAAATCAGTGGCAACGCAAGCAAGCATGTAGACTAGCAAAGCAAACATGTAGACTAGCATTGCAAGCAAGCAAGCAAGCACGCAGGCTAGCGATGAAATCAGTAGCAATGCAAGCAAGCAAGCACGCAGTCTAGGAGTGAAATCAGAAGAAATGTAAGCACCCAGGCTAGCAGTGAAATCAGTGGCAACGCAAGCAAGCATGTAGACTAGCAAAGCAAACATGTAGACTAGCATTGCAAGCAAGCAAGCAAGCACGCAGGCTAGCGAAGAAATCAGTAGCAATGCAAGCATGCATGCAGGCTAGCAATGAAATCAGTAGCAATGCAAGCAAGCAAGCACGCAGGCTAGGAATGAAATCAGTAGCAATGCAAGCAACATGCAGGCTAGTAATGAAATCATTTCACCGTGGAAATCTAATTTTCTGATATTCAGAGTCCTCCATAATTTTGTAAACGAGATGCTCAATTTCTAAAAAATCTACTGACATTTAGCGAATACAATTTAACATGCGTAAAAGGATCCACTGAATGAAGGATATTTGAAAAAATTTATATTTTTACAATTGTTATCTGTGAAACAGATTTCTGATTGAAATATGGTCATGTAAAATAGGTAAAACAGTAATGAATTGTATATGTTAGAAACAGCTTGAAGAGTACTTTCATGGGATATCATTTTGCTTCCGTGATGTCTTCCATCACAAAAATGCAGTTGAAAAACAATTTCTTACAGTTTAGCGGTTCACGAATGTAAAAAGACTCGTTTTATAACTGCAATTTTTGTGATAGAAAGCATCATGTAAGCAAAATGAGCTCAGTACCATATGAAAGTACTCCTCATAGTGTGCAATACATTACTTTGCTACCTATCCTACATGACCATATTTCCGCCAGAAATCTGTTTAACAGATTGCGAATATCAAAAAACCCGTTTTCAACAGTGTTTTTATGATGGAAAGCGTCGTGTAACCAAAATGTAATTAGTATCACATGAAAGTACTCTACAAGGCCTTTCTAACAGTGTGCAGTACGTAACTATTTTACTTATCCTACATGACCATATTTCACTCAGAAATCTGTTTAACAGTTTGCGAATGTAAAAAACTCGTTTTCAATTGCGTTTTTTTTATAGAAGGCATCATGAAAGCAAAATGATATTAGTATCACATTAAAGTACTCTTCAAGCCCTTCCAAATGGTGTGCAACACATTACTGTGCTACCTATCCCACGTGACCATATTTCCACCGGAAGACGACCTATCTTTTACTTTGTGCAGTTTTTAAGCGAGTCTAGCACATTCAGTTATTAGTTTAAAAACCTCAGAATGCATCAGATTATTAATCAAATAGCCCACAACAAAGCCACAAACTTTTGGGGCTTTATATTTAAAACAAGCCAACCAGTGCTTGTTCAAATATTAATATTCGTACTGCCGAAATGAACAGATTGCCATTTTCAATCTGGGCTAGGCTAATGGATAATACACCAAACTGCAAAATGTTTACATGGTTAGAATCTACTTCAAGAGATGATAGTCTGGTGAAGATTTGACAGCTGTATCTAACATAATTCCTGAATTATTCGCAATCAAATATGCCCCAGAATTAAGTCGTTCACGAGCTGTCGCTACCCCCCTCCCCCGGTATCTTGAACACCATGCAACATTAAGGGCTAATATTTTGCATGGCCTCCTAACATATGTTGACGTACAAACTGACCTAATATCATCAAATTCTGAGATGGTGTGGTGGGGACCATTGGTTGATTTGACATGGAATGACCCCTATTCTAAGTGTTCCCTATAGGTTGCTAGTAGAAGTGAAGTCTTTAAATAATTTCTGCGCTGGCAGGGATTTGAACCCCCAACGTCTGGGTTGACCCTTCAACACGCTGACCACTAGAATATCGCTCATCCCCAGCAAAGACAAAACTCAATGAGAACTCACAGATCAGTTGGCGTTGTGTTCTCATCGTCAGAAGAGTCCTGAAGGAGCGAAAACTGCCTCTTCCGCCATCAAATGGTTGGTACCCCGTTGCGCCCCCAAAGGTAGACGAGTTGACTGCTGACGTCCGACAGATGTTCTTAGAGCGACCACGCGACCCCGTTGGCGCCCAAGGTCGCTTTCAGACGGTCAACATCAGGTGGCGCCCGGTGACTGGCAACGTTCTTCGACTGGCGGTTGAACGGACACATCTGCTCACTGGCGCTGCCAGGTCTAGTAAATTATATATCGATAAAAATTAAATTTCAATAAAAATTAAAATATCAATAAAAATTAGAGTAAATATCAACTAAAATGAAAAATTAAACTAGATATCAATAAGAATTAAACTAAATTTCCATAAAAATAAAAGTTAATTTAATAAAAATCAAAGTACATTGCAATTAGTTTCATAC
Source organism: Norana najaformis (assembly GCA_964023275.1). Lineage (NCBI taxonomy): Eukaryota > Metazoa > Annelida > Clitellata > Crassiclitellata > Hormogastridae > Norana > Norana najaformis. The sequence continues at coordinate 6,603,788 of OZ029929.1, forward strand.
TTAGTCAATAAAATTACAATTACATTTAAACCTGCATACTCGTTCAGTTACGGTTACTTTTGTGCTAATTACAATTACTTTGTCCGTTACAGTTGTAATTGTAATTGTAATCGCGAATTTTCATAGCGCCTCTTTAAGATAAACTCCACTTTACTGACCTCGCACGCGTAATGCGTTTAACTAATAATTAATAAATAAATGAATAAACTTGTAACTGACCCATTAAGTCTATGACTTGATTGCGCTTTTTCACTAGAGGCCTCGTCGCTCCATTTTCTGGCTGCATCGTTCTTCGACTCTGAAAGATCCTTAACCGTCTGTCGCCCTCTCTTCTCTGACTGCCCTTCTTGAAAGACCTTCCCTTCACTGGGTCTTCTGTCTCATGATCCTGTGACCCTGGCACTCCCTCGATATCCCACGGCCGTAGACCGACTATCGTATGCAGCCTAAGCTTCGGCATTTAGGCCACCTACAAAAGGCTATTAGTTAAACACACGTCAGTGTTTGCATATTCCAACTATACAACTTATTTCTAAATGACAATGCCGTGTACACAACGGCAATCAATCGAGACAGCGTTCAGCAGTTCGTACCTTCAGTGACATTCGTCTGTCCAATATGTTGGGCTCTAAGTTTGTTGAATAAATGTAATGTACACGTTTTTCTACAGCGACCATATGGAATCGACCCTGCTCATTTTCCAATGAGTTTATCGGGTGAGATTCCTGATAATCCCCCGTTACCGACGCCCGTTTCACGCATTCAAAACTGAAAACACTCCTCTTCCACAAATTCTATCCTGATTCTTCCTCTTCCCCTTATCTCACTTTCCGGTTCAATTCCAAACACTATCCACCACTGTCTGCCTGCCTGACTCTTGGGAACCGAACCCTTCCTGCCTCTCGATTTTATTTTCACTGAGCGCCTGTGAATAAGCTGGTTCCCGCTACTTAGCTTTCGTTCGGCGCTCGATCATACAATTACGATTGAATTAAGTTTTGGGGTAAAGTGGGTTAAATCTTCGCAGGGATTTATATCGTCCACCCTTTATACGCTCATACAGACCACAACGATACGTTATGCCGTATTATCGTAATATATTGGACAGCTTTTAAGGCAATCAAGTTGCAAACCGATTAATTAAGAGACCAGCACAGGATTTATTTAGCTATTGTTTCGTTCGCTTCTGCGTACACATCCCGAAGAGGCGCTATATAAATGCTCTGAATGAATGAATGGCTAATAAATGGATGAATGAATGAACGTGCAGCAGATGCTATAGATTTACCAACTCGCCATTGTATTGTCAACAGACAACAAAGCATATTAGTTTAACCCTCATCCACATATCTGGGGTCGAAGCGGACCCCAGCCATTTTAGAATATGTGTAACTTTTGTTCCCTTGATGGCATAACACTATTATTTTATGTAATTGTCAGCCCTTCATCGATCAACAGCTGCATGAATTTATAGGTCAGCAAATTATTTCACAAAGGAAAAATTTTTAAATTTCATTTGGGGTACATAGAGACCCCTGGGGTCCAGTTGGACCCCACAAATGAAAATATATTGAAAAAAGTAAATAAAATTACTTAGGCGCCCATTTCAAGGAAATGAAGGAGCACTTAAATGTTTGGCAACTGTTCCTAGGCATTTCAATATAAAATGGCTCAAAGACGTGCTAGTTATACTGTTGCTGAAGCGCTGAAGATACTACTCTATGATGAAGATGACGTTCAGATCAAAGAAGAAGGCAGCAGTGAGATGGCTGATGAAGAAGATGAAATTGATCACGTTTCTGACGAAGAAGCTGACAGTGATGACTTTGAGCCTGCTGAAGAACCTGCACTGCCTGTAGCACAAGTTCATGGCAGAACAGCAACTCGTGGTACAGCACGTGACCGGGGTGGGCGTCAAACCATGGATGAAGATGGGTCTTAATATCATTGGTGACAATCTTTTTCACCAGCCTGTCTCTTGTAAAGACGCTGTTTGAACAGCATACTACGTATGTGGGAACAATTCGCAAAAACGAGGCCGATATCCCAAATGAAATGCAAGAAAAATCAGAGAAAAATCAACAACTCTTGGCTTCTGTAGAAATTACACTTTGTAAATTACACTTATGTTTCAAAAAAGACAAAGGCTGTCATCTTACTGTCCTCTGTGCATCATGACAGTGCAACAGCAGATGACGATCACAAGTCTCTTATCATACTTCACTACAATACCAAGAAGGGCGGAGTAAATAATATGGACAAACTTGCTGTATCCTGCAAACGATGGCCATTTTCATAGTTCTTCAACACAGTCGATGTCGCTTGCATTGCAGCCCTTGTTACCTCGTTATGCAACTGTCCAGAGTGAGAATCTCGAAGTGGGAGCCGCCGTCGTCGACTATTCATGTTACAATTGGGCTGTGAACTGGTTCACGAACAAATTGCTGTACGTGCTGCAAATCCCCGAGCTGTGCAAGGTGAAGTGAGAAATGCTATCAAGCGTGTCAACATACAGGGTGTATTGATTGAAGTGTATATATATATATATATATATTGCATCTTCTACACCTGTTCTTGTCATTCAACATTTTTATTCCAAATGTTGGCCGTGCTGTGGACAAACCTCTCCACTCAATCCTGCCCTCTGCATAAGTCCTCAATTTTCCTCATTTTACAGTCCAGTCCAGCTCTTGATGTTATCCATTCATGATTTCCTGGATCTTCTCCTTTGAAAGGTCCTTCACTTGTCCATATACTTTAATCACTACACTGTCATGTCATGTCAATTCGTCATCGTCGCGTCGCGACGGTTGACTACATGATAGGGCCATCTTCGACCAAAGCCATCTATTGCGCGCAGCATCCAACAACCTGGTTCCCGATAAGCCAGTCCAAGCCGAGATGTTGTCAATCCAACTTATCTTTGGCCTTCCGCGGCCTCGGTTCCCCTCAACAAGACCGATCATAACACTACTCTTGATGGTGTCCTGAGGATGTCTCATCACGTGCCCGAAATAACGCAACTTGCGGGCCCTAATGTGACCCAGCAACTCGTTTTGCACCCCGGCCAGTTGGTACACCTTTTCACTGGACATCTTCTTTGTCCAAGCAATCCGCGGTAACTTTCTGATGCACTTGTTTTCAAAAGCTTGAATGCGTCTCTCCTCTTCCTTCTTTAATGTCCAGGCCTCACACCCATATGTCGCCACCGGCCATGCCAAGGCCCTCATCAGGCGTAATTTGGTCTTGATGCTAACTGACTTCTTTTTCACATCTTTGTGAGCCTAACCATGACTGCCATTCCCATGGCCAGTCTCGATTTCACATCAACCGTACAGTCCGCATCCACTGCTACTCTGCTCCCCAAGTACATGAAGTAGTCCACCTTCTCCAGTCTTCCATCAACCACGTTGATCTCAAGTGCTTCGCCTGTATTTGCCATCACTTTCGTCTTTTTTCGCATTAATCAGCATATGATACTCATTCGCAGCATTCTCAACACTGTTTAATAACTCCTGCAGTTGTTCTGGTGATGTGGCCAATAAGACGATGTCATCTGCGTACCTGAGATTGCTGATGATCTTGCCACCGATTCTGAAACCTTCATTATATCCTTATAGTGCCTTCCTCATCACTTGTTCTGCCAATATGTTGAACAGACAGGGGGAAAGATTACATCCCTGCCGGACTCCTTTTTTGACACTGAACCATGCAGACACGAGACGATCTGTCCTGACTGCAGCGCGTTGTTGTCTGTAGAGGTTTCTTAACAGTTGGACTAGTTGTGGTGGAAAACCCATTTCAAGCATGGTTAGCCATAGCTGATCATGTTGTACCATGTCAAAGGCCTTTGTAAAGTCACAGTGGTTGACGTCTTTCTCTAGATTTCTCCAATATGATCCTGAGGTTTGTAATCTGATCCCTTGTGCCTCTTCTTGGTCTAAACCTCGCCTGCTCTTGAGCAATCTCGTCTTCAAGCTTAGTTTGTATCCTCTCTAGAATAACTCTCAATAGAATTTTGCTAGCGTGCGAGACTAAGGCAATAGTTCTGTAATTCTCGCAACGGAGCAAGTCCCCTTTTTTAGGGAGAGGAATGAAGATCGATTGTGTCCATTCCTCTGGCCAGTCCCCTGTCTTCCACACTTCCACACAGATCTCATGCAGCTTGGCCAGTGTCATTTCCCCACCAAAGCTTAACAGTTCGCCAGCTATGTCATCGGGACCAGGTGCTTTAAGTGTAGCTGATTTTAGTAGAGCCCGTCGGATTTCTTCTTTCAGTGGAGGAGGTTCCATTTCTGGGATGTTAATCACTACATTCACATTTCCGTCATTGCACAATTCCTCGCAATATTCTTTCCATCTTTCATTCACCCTCTCTAGTTCGACGAGTTTCTTGCCAGTACTATCTTTGATGGCTGTTGTACGAGGTAGGAACGGCTTGGTGAGTTTCTTCACTGTTTGGAAAACTGACCTACTATTACCTTTCGCTGCATTCTCCTCCACCTCGCTGCATAATGTCTCCATCTCTGCCTGCTTGTCTTTTTTTGCACTTCACTACGTAATTTCTTATACTCATCTGGGTTCTTGGTTTTTGCCTTGTGCTTCTTTTTTATCATTTCGAAAGTGCCGTTAGAGATCCACTTCTTGTGTTTGATGGAGTTCTTTTGTAGTGTCTCCTTTGCTGCCTCTAGAGTGACGGTCTTCAGTTGCTTCCACAGTTCATCAGGCGTATGTGGTTCATTTATTCTCCCTAGTTCTTCAAACCTGTTGGTTACCTCGAGTTGGTATTGTTGCCTAACCTGCTCATTTCTAAGCTTCTCGAGGTCCAGAAGCAAAGGTCTACTGATTCGTTTCTTTTTGAATCTTAGCTTCAACACTGGTCAACAAATAAAAAAATTTTGCCAAGGATATTTCAGCAAATCTTTGGTATTTTGGGGTTGCTGAATTCAAAAATGACAGTGGTTTTCTCAATATGGCTCTAGCTCATGAGATAATGGACACCTATCCTAAATTCGTAGTGGGAATTTGTATAAAGAGTGTTACATCAGATTTAGCAGTTAATGGTTTCTTGCACTTATGGTTTATTTGATTCTTGAATTTAACATATCAACAATTTTGTCAATTTGCTCGACAAAATTAGCTGCTGATAATGCAGAGACATCTAACTTCTTCAGGGTGACATATATTCATATAGCTGTAGCAATGCTGTGACTTAGCACTTGTGTGGCTAGACTGACCATCTTCTTGAATGGCTTCAGATTGAGACGGCCATCTGTCAGTTTTGGGCATAAACGTAGGCAGCTGCCCTTCTCCAGCTCATACATCTGACGAATCACATCAAACAATGCTATGATGTCCCCTGATTCAGTAGTGATGTCGTAGTTCAGAATGTTATTTCCGATGTTCTTCATGAGGAACATCATACAGCACAAACACTTTGGTGCCGCTCACTGTCTGGAACCATGGTTCAGTCACAGAAGCACCAAGCAGGTTGTAGAGGACACGATGTGATGGTTCTTGGTCACAAATCAAAGCCACAACTCGCAGGCCAATCTCCTCCAGTAGTACTATAATCCGATGGATCATTTCCTTCAGCATTTCTACTTTTATAGTATATGCTCCAAAAAATGTCCCACTGCCTGTTTCCATCTGCTTGAAATTCCACAAATCATAAATTGTACTGCCTGTTTTGCGATCTCTGAACTCTTTTCTGCAAACTTGTCTAGATCAACAAAACCAGACACTACATCACTAGACTCAAAATACTGTAACTTGTTCCTCAGTGCCACACCATCAAAAGTAAGCTCAGTATTTTTCATAAGCGGTCATTGACTCGATGCGTTTCTGCAGGGCTACAAGGCAGTCACTCTTAAATCTATATCCGATGTTAAACCCACCAATGAGAGACTGCAGAGTTCGTTCTGTTGGTAAATGAAAACTGTTGCTCATAAAACGATAGGCTGATGGGCTCATGTAATATAACCCAAGGGCAATCAGCTTGTCCTGCATTGTAAATCTCATCTTAAATTTTGAGTATTTACAGCCACGAATTTGACTCAAAAAAAACTGTTTCTGACAGTCTGGCAGGCTGTTGAGATCATCACATAATGAACACTCTACTTCAAAGATGCTAAATTTCACCTCAGAAATGACATATAGCCTCAAATATGCCACATTCTAATTTGAAACCACCACAAACTACTTCAAAGATGCCAAATTTTACCTGAGAAATACCATATTGCCTCAAAAATACCATATTTTAATTCAAATACACCAACTTTCACATCAAACATGCTAAACTATACCTCAGAAATGCCATATTGCCTCAAAAATACCATATTTTAATTCAAATACACCAACTTTAACATCAAATATCCTATGCTATACCTCAGAAATGCCATATTGCCTCAAAAATGCCACATTTTAATTTGAAACCACCACACACTACTTCAAAGACGCCAAATTTTACTTCAGAAATGCCAAATAGCCTCAAAAGTGCCACAATATAATTTGAAACCACTTCAAAGATGCCAAATTTTACCTCATAAATGCCATATTGCCTCAAAAATACCATATTTTAATTCAAATACACCAACTTTCACATCAAAAATGCTACATTGTACCTCAGAAATGCCACATTGCCTCAAAAATGCAACATTTTAATTCAAATACACGGATTTTCACATCAAAAATGCTACACTGTACCTCAGAAATGCCATATTGCCTCAAAAATGCAACATTTTAATTTCAAACCACCACAAACTACGTCAAAGATGCCAAATTTTACCTCAGAAATACCATATTGCCTCAAAAATACCCTGTTTTAATTCAAATACAGCAATTTTCACATCAAAAATGCTACACTGTACCTCAGAAATGCCACATTGCCTCAAAAATGCCACACTTTAATTTGAAACCACCACAAACTACTTCAAAGATGCCAAATTATATCTCGGAAATGCCATATTGCCTCAAAAATACCATATTTTTATTCAAATACACCAACTTTCACATAAAAAATGTCACATCGTATCTCAGAAATCCCATATTGTCTCAAAAATGCCATATTGCCTCAAAAATACTATATTTTAATTCAAATACACCAACTTTCACATCAAAAATGCCACATCGTATCTCAGAAATCCCATATTGTCTCAAAAATGCAACATTTTAATTCAAATACACCAATTTTCACATCAAAAATGCTACACTGTACCTCAGAAATGCCATATTGCCTCAAAAATGCCACATTTTAATTTGAAACCACCACAAACTACTTCAAACATGCCAAATTTTACATCACAAATGTCATATTGCCTCAAAAATACCATATTTTAATTCAAATACAGCAATTTTCAGATCAAAATTGCTACAATGTACCTCAGAAATGCCACATTGCCTCAAAAATGCCACACTTTAATTTGAAACCACCACAAACTACTTCAAAGATGCCAAATTATATCTCGGAAATGCCATATTGCCTCAAAAATACCATATTTTTATTCAAATACACCAACTTTCACATAAAAAATGTCACATCGTATCTCAGAAATCCCATATTGTCTCAAAAATGCCATATTGCCTCAAAAATACTATATTTTAATTCAAATACACCAACTTTCACATCAAAAATGCCACATCGTATCTCAGAAATCCCATATTGTCTCAAAAATGCAACATTTTAATTCAAATACACCAATTTTCACATCAAAAATGCTACACTGTACCTCAGAAATGCCATATTGCCTCAAAAATGCCACATTTTAATTTGAAACCACCACAAACTACTTCAAACATGCCAAATTTTACATCACAAATGTCATATTGCCTCAAAAATACCATATTTTAATTCAAATACAGCAATTTTCAGATCAAAATTGCTACAATGTACCTCAGAAATGCCACATTGCCTCAAAATTGCCACATTTTAATTCAAATACACCAATTTTCACATCAAAAATGCTACACTGTACCTCAGAAATGCCATATTGCTTCAAAAATGCAACATTTTAATTTAAAACCACCACAAACTACTTCAAACATGCCCAATTTTACCCCAGAAATACCATATTGCCTCAAAAATACCATGTTTAAATTCAAATACAGCAATTTTCACATCAAAAATGCTACACTGTACCTCAGAAATGACATATTGGCTCAAAAATTCCACATTTTAATTCAAATACACCAATTTTCACATCAAAAAAGCTACATTGCACCTCAACAATGCCATATTGCCTCAAAAATGCCACATTTTCATTTGAAACCACCATAATCTACTTTAAAGATGCCAAATTTCACCTCAGAAATGCCACATTGCCTCAAAAATGCAACATTTTAATTCAAATACACCAATTTTCACATCATAAATGCTACACTGTACCTCAGAAATGTCATATTGCCTCAAAAATACCATGTTTTAATTCAAATACAGCAATTTTCACATCAAAAATGATACACTGTACCTCAGAAATGCCATATTGCTTCAAAAATACCACATTTTCATTTGAAACCACCACAAAATCTTCAAAGATGCCAAATTTTACCTGAGAAATGCCATATTGCTTCAAAAATACCATGTTTTAATTCAAATACACCAACTTTCACATCAAAAATGCTACACTGTACCTCAGAAATGACATATTGGCTCAAAAATTCCACATTTTAAATCAAATACACCAATTTTCACATCAAAAAAGCTACATTGTACCTCAAAAATGCCATATTGCCTCAAAAATGCCACATTTTCATTTGAAACCACCATAATCTACTTTAAAGATGCCAAATTTCACCTCAGAAATGCCACATTGCCTCAAAAATGCAACATTTTAATTCAAATACACCAATTTTCACATCATAAATGCTACACTGTACCTCAGAAATGTCATATTGCCTCAAAAATACCATGTTTTAATTCAAATACAGCAATTTTCACATCAAAAATGATACACTGTACCTCAGAAATGCAATATTGCTTCAAAAATACCACATTTTCATTTGAAACCACCACAAAATCTTCAAAGATGCCAAATTTTACCTGAGAAATGCCATATTGCTTCAAAAATACCATGTTTTAATTCAAATACACCAACTTTCACATCAAAAATGCTACACTGTACCTCAGAAATGACATATTGGCTCAAAAATTCCACATTTTAAATCAAATACACCAATTTTCACATCAAAAAAGCTACATTGTACCTCAAAAATGCCATATTGCCTCAAAAATGCCACATTTTAATTTGAAACCACCACAATCTACTTTAAAGATGCCAAATTTTACATCATAAATGCCATATTGCCTCAAAAATACCATATTTTAATTCAAATACACCAACTTTCACATCAAAAATGCTACATCGTATCTCAGAAATCCCATATTGTCTCAAAAATGCAAACATTTTAATTCAAATACACCAATTTTCACATCAAAAATGCTACACTGTACCTCAGAAATGCCATATTGCCTCAAAAATGCCACATTTTAATTTGAAACCACCACAAACTACTTCAAACATGCCAAATTTTACCTCAGAAATGTCATATTGCCTCAAAAATACCATGTTTTAATTCAAATACAGAAATTTTCAGATCAAAAATGCTACAATGTACCTCAGAAATGCCATATTGCCTCAAAAATACCATATTTTAATTCAAATACACCAACTTTCACATCAAAAATGCTACACTGTACCTCAGAAACGCCATATTGCCTCAAAAATACCATATTTTAATTCAAATACACCAACTTTCACATCAAAAATGCTACATCGTATCTCAGAAATCCCATATTGTCTCAAAAATGCAAACATTTTAATTCAAATACACCAATTTTCACATCAAAAATGCTACACTGTAGCTCAGAAATGCCATATTGCCTCAAAAATGCCACATTTTAATTTGAAACCACCACAAACTACTTCAAACATGCCAAATTTTACCTCAGAAATGTCATATTGCCTCAAAAATACCATGTTTAAATTCAAATACAGAAATTTTCAGATCAAAAATGCTACAATGTACCTCAGAAATGACACATTGCCTCTAAATGCCACATTTTAATTTGAAACCACCACAAACTACTTCAAACATGCCCAATTTTACCTGAGAAATGCCATATTGCCTCAAAAATGCCACATTTTAATTCAAATACACCAATTTTCACATCAAAAATGCTACACTGTACCTCAGAAATGCCATATTGCCTCAAAAATGCCACATTTTAATTTGAAACCACCACAAACTACTTCAAACATGCCAAATTTTACATCACAAATGTCATATTGCCTCAAAAATACCATATTTTAATTCAAATACAGCAATTTTCAGATCAAAATTGCCACAATGTACCTCAGAAATGCCACATTGCCTCAAAAATGCAATATTTTAATTCAAATACACCAATTTTCACATCAGAAATGCTACACTGTACCTCAGAAATGCCATATTGCCTCAAAAATGCAACATTTTAATTTAAAACCACCACAAACTACTTCAAAGTTGCCAAATTTTACCCCAGAAATACCATATTGCCTCAAAAATACCATGTTTAAATTCAAATACAGCAATTTTCACATCAAAAATGCTACACTGTACCTCAGAAATGACAAATTGGCTCAAAAATCCCACATTTTAATTCAAATACACCAATTCTCACATCAAAAAAGCTACATTGCACCTCAACAATGCCATATTGCCTCAAAAATGCCACATTTTCATTTGAAACCACCATAATCTACTTTAAAGATGCCAAATTTCACCTCAGAAATGCCACATTGCCTCAAAAATGCAACATTTTAATTCAAATACACCAATTTTCACATCATAAATGCTACACTGTACCTCAGAAATGTCATATTGCCTCAAAAATACCATGTTTTAATTCAAATACAGCAATTTTCACATCAAAAATGCTACACTGTACCTCAGAAATGCCACATTGCCTCAAAAATGGCACACTTTAATTTGAAACCACCACAAACTACTTCAAACATGCCAAATTATATCTCGAAAATGCCATATTGCCTCAAAAATACCATATTTTTATTCAAATACACCAACTTTCACATAAAAAATGCCACATCGTAACTCAGAAATCCCATATTGTCTCAAAAATGCAACATTTTAATTCAAATACACCAATTTTCACATCAAAAATGCTACACTCTACCTCAGAAATGCCATATTGCCTCAAAAATACCATGTTTAAATTCAAATACAGCAATTTTCACATCAAAAATGCTACACTGTACCTCAGAAATGACATATTGGCTCAAAAATTCCACATTTTAATTCAAATACACCAATTTTCACATCAAAAAAGCTACATTGCACCTCAACAATGCCATATTGCCTCAAAAATGCCACATTTTCATTTGAAACCACCATAATCTACTTTAAAGATGCCAAATTTCACCTCAGAAATGCCACATTGCCTCAAAAATGCAACATTTTAATTCAAATACACCAATTTTCACATCATAAATGCTACACTGTACCTCAGAAATGTCATATTGCCTCAAAAATACCATGTTTTAATTCAAATACAGCAATTTTCACATCAAAAATGCTACAATGTACCTCAGAAATGTTATATTGCCTCAAAAATACCATATTTTAATTCAAATACACCAACTTTCACATCAAAAATGCTACACTGTACCTCAGAAATGTCATATTGCCTCAAAAATACCATATTTTAATTTGAAACCACCCCACTCTACTTCAAAGATGCCAAATTTTACCTCAGAAATGTCATATTGCCTCAAAAATATCATGTTTTAATTCAAATACAGCAATTTTCACATCAAAAATGCTACATTGTACCTCAGAAATGCCACATTGCCTCAAAAATGCAACATTTTAATTCAAATACACCAATTTTCACATCAGAAATGCTACACTGTACCTCAGAAATGCCATATTGCCTCAAAAATGCCACATTTTAATTCAAATACACCAATTTTCACATCAAAAATGCTACACTGTACCTCAGAAATGCCATATTGCCTCAAAAATGCAACATTTTAATTTGAAACCACCACAAACTACTTCAAACATGCCAAATTTTACCTCAGAAATGTCTTATTGCCTCAAAAATACCATGTTTTAATTCAAATACAGCAATTTTCACATCAAAAATGCTACAATGTACCTCAGATATGTCATATTGCCTCAAAAATACCATGTTTTAATTCAAATACAGCAATTTTCACATCAAAAATGCTACAATGTACCTCAGAAATGCCATATTGCCTCAAAAATGCGACATTTTAATTCAAATACACCAATTTTCACATCAAAAATGCTACACTGTACCTCAGAAATGCCATATTGCCTCAAAAATGCCACATTTTAATTTGAAACCACCACAAACTACTTCAAACATGCCAAATTTTACCTCAGAAATGTCTTATTGCCTCAAAAATACCATGTTTTAATTCAAATACAGCAACTTTCACATCAAAAATGCTACACTGTACCTCAGAAATGTCATATTGCCTCAAAAATACCATATTTTAATTTGAAACCACCCCACTCTACTTCAAACATGCCAAATTTTACCTCAGAAATGTCATATTGCCTCAAAAATATCATGTTTTAATTCAAATACAGCAATTTTCACATCAAAAATGCTACATTGTACCTCAGAAATGCCACATTGCCTCAAAAATGCAACATTTTAATTCAAATACACCAATTTTCACATCAAAAATGCTACACTGTACCTCAGAAATGCCACATTGCCTCAAAAATGCCACACTTTAATTTGAAACCACCACAAACTACTTCAAAGATGCCAAATTATATCTCGGAAATGCCATATTGCCTCAAAAATACCATATTTTTATTCAAATACACCAACTTTCACATAAAAAATGCCACATCGTAACTCAGAAATCCCATATTGTCTCAAAAATGCAACATTTTAATTCAAATACACCAATTTTCACATCAAAAATGCTACACTCTACCTCAGAAATGCCATATTGCCTCAAAAATGCAACATTTTAATTTCAAACCACCACAAACTACTTCAAAGATGCCAAATTTTACCACAGAAATACCATATTGCCTCAAAAATACCATGTTTTAATTCAAATACAGCAATTTTCACATCAAAAATGCTACACTGTACCTCAGAAATGCCACATTGCCTCAAAAATGCCACACTTTAATTTGAAACCACCACAAACTACTTCAAACATGCCAAATTATATCTCGGAAATGCCATATTGCCTCAAAAATACCATATTTTTATTCAAATACACCAACTTTCACATAAAAAAATGCCACATCGTATCTCAGAAATCCCATATTGTCTCAAAAATGCAACATTTTAATTCAAATACACCAATTTTCACATCAAAAATGCTACACTGTACCTCAGAAATGCCATATTGCCTCAAAGATACCACATTTTAATTTGAAACCACCACAAACTACTTCAAACATGCCAAATTTTACATCACAAATGTCATATTTCCTCAAAAATACCATGTTTTAATTCAAATACAGCAATTTTCAGATCAAAATTGCTACACTGTACCTCAGAAATGTCATATTGCCTCAAAAATACCATATTTTAATTCAAATACACCAATTTTCACATCAAAAATGCTACACTGTACCTCAGAAATGCCATATTGCCTCAAAAATGCCACATTAATTTGAAACCACCAGAAACTACTTCAAACATGCCAAATTTTACCTCAGAAATGTCATATTGCCTCAAAAATACCATGTTTTAATTCAAATACAGCAATTTTCACATCAAAAGTGCTACACTGTACCTCAGAAACGCCATATTGCCTCAAAAATACCATATTTTAATTTGAAACCACCCCACTCTACTTCAAAGATGCCAAATTTTACCTCAGAAATGTCATATTGCCTTAAAAATACCATATTTTAATTCAAATACACCAACTTTCAGATCAAAAATGCTACACTGTACCTCAGAAATGCCATATTGCCTCAAAAATACCATATTTTAATTCAAAATCACCAACTTTCACATCAAAAATGCTACACTGTACCTCAGAAATGCCATATTGCCTCAAAAATACCATATTTTAATTTGAAACCACCCCACTCTACTTCAAAGATGCCAAATTTTACCTGAGAAATGCCATATTGCCTCAAAAATACCATATCTTAATTCAAATACACCAACTTTCACATCAAAAATGCTACACAGTACCTCAGAAACGCCATATTGCCTCAAAAATGACAATCACAGCTTACCAGCACTTCATATATGACATGGAAAGGCTCATACAGGTAAAAAATAGCATCAAATAGCACTTAAAATATCACTCAGTAAGGCTCAGAGATGTTACCAAAGCTTTGCAGCACTTAATATATCACTTGGTAAGGCTAACAGAGCAAACAGCACTTCAGATATCACTTAGAAATGCTCAGAGAGGTAACCATAGCAGTATATAGCACTTAAAATATCACTTGCCAAGGCTCACACAGCAAAACATAGCTTTGTAGGAGTTAATGTACCACATAGTGAAGCATACAGAAGTAATCACAGCTTACTAGAACTTCACATGTAACTGGAAAAGTCTCACTGAGGTCAACATAGCATAATATTGCACTTAAAATATCACTGAGTAAAGCTCACAGGGCAAAACATAGCTTTGTAGCACACAATGTACCACCTAGTTAGGCCTACAGAGGTAATCACAGACTACTAGCACCTCATATGTCACTTGGAAAGGCTCACAGAGCTACACATAGCATAAAATAGCACTTAAAATATATATCGCTTAGTAAGGCTGATTGAGCTACACATAGCTTTGTAACGCTTTATATATCACTTGGTAAGGCACACAGAGCTAATTCTAGCCTAACAGCACTTGAAATATCACATACAAATGCTCATCGAGGTAAACATAGCAGTAAATAGCACTGAAATATCACTTGATAAGGCTCACAGAGCAAAACATAGCTTTCTAGCACTTAACGTACCACCTTGAGGAAATCACAGTTTACTAGAACTTCATAGATAACTTGGAAAGTCTCATAGAGATCAACAAAGCAATATATATCACTTAAAATATCACTTAGTAAGGCTCATAGAGTGACACATAGCTTTCTAGCACTTAACGTACCACTTAGCGAAGCCTACAGAAGTAATCACAGCTTACTAGAACTTCATATATTGAGATCATCACATAATGAACAGTTACAGGTACTGCTGGTACTTTGACATAAGCATGTGTCAAGCACTTCAGAAGAGGATGACCTTGCAGAGGATGGATTTTCTTTTCCTCTGTCAACACAATGCAAAGTCACACGAGCACGATTTAAAATGGCCTTCGCAGATGGCAACTTTCTCATTAAAACTGCCTTTCGTGGCATCAGTTCTGGACCTTTTGGAGCAGGTGATGTGACGCATTCTGGTCATTGTGCAATCATGGATGGCGAACCAAGAATTACTGAATCACCAGCTCCTGTGCTGTCATCATTTGCTCTGACCTTTTTTGAACTGCCGTGTCTTTCTGTTGGTGGCTTCCTTCTTTTTGGAGCTGCTGCTGCTGACAACGGTGGGAAGTTGAATATTGTTGGCACAGCAGTATGGATCAGTGAGTTCCTGGTTGTGACGTTCATAAACAGGCGATCTTCAAAGTGTTCACCACAGACCATGTAGTTGGCATTCAGCTCAACAGTTGTCTTTTTGTCAAGGTTTGCTGTGTGACAGTTGACAAACTGTCACACAGCAAACTGGAAAAAACAATAAACATTCACTGCTGAGTTATGGAAGTTAATACAAACATTTAATAATTTATTATTTAGCCAACAACTTTGATACATTAGTTGTTTGTTCATTTGACTGTCAATCCAGAGGTTGGAAGATAAGTTCCTGCCAAACAGAAAGAAAATTCAACATTCCTGTCACATCAGCAAAATCTAACAAATTCACCTAGGAAGTGCAAATACTGGGATTAATTCATGCAGTTGATAGGCCTACAATCAGTGGGCTTTTTTATGTTCTCATTAATTTCATGTAGTCACATCAGCAATGTCATCTCTATGTATATCTTAATTTCAATTTGCAAAGAATTGGTTGTACATCTGCATCTATACTATCTGAAGCCTATTGTTAAAAGTGATGCTAAATGCAGTCGTCTTCAGTCACAGGACTCGGCAGCATATGAATCTTCATCAAACTAAGATCACTTTACTCCTTACAGAAATGTGGGGAAAACACCATAACGTGTCTACTAGTGCTGAGCTGACCCTGTGTAATGGCCATGGGGAAACTGGTGATTTAAGAAATTGGGACAAGATTAGGCAAAATTAGGAAAAGGAGATGATGGAACCTCCATGAAGTTGGTTTGCAATTCCAATGTCTACACAAAATCTTATGCTTCCTATCCTTATAAAAAATCTTAAGTTGGTTAAGTTACCTGATATGAGATATGCCAAACTCTGAGAAAACAGCATTCGCAATATTTTGGCCCCATTACACAATAGATGATGCTTATCAAACCAATCTGACGAAGGGATTGGACGTTGGGCATTATTCACGTGTCAGGGTAGCTACGCTAATCGCCTATCGCTTAGTGGCAGGTAAAATGAAGCCATTCGATCACTGATTCTTTCACTTTGATTGAAAATACCTCTGTGGATCTTTCGGAAATCCGAAAAAGCTCAACTTCTTTCCTTTCATGTTATAGTACGTATTATTACAATAAACAACGGCGCAACCCTTGTGATTTGATGCCATTGCTGTCGTAGCCTTTCTAACCACGTCACCGCTAGGTGGGGCCGTGTTTTTCCGATTCCCACTCTAGTAAGAGGATGTCCAGTATAAGGATGTCAATGGTTAGGGTTAGTGTTAGGGTTAAGGTTAGGATTATTCTTAGGGTTAGGATATATACAGTAGGAATTGGTAATACGCCGCTAAACCCTATTCCTAACTCTATTGTTTACTGTTGACATCCTCCTACAAGTGTGGGAAAAGGAAAGACGCACTGTGCTCATTGATTACATGATTTTGCACGGCAAGATGTGGAGCCTTGGATCTGTCTACATATAAGAATCTGTGGTAACACTGCGACTGACTCCTTTCTTCTCCTACGCAAGACTGATGTCAACGTCTAACGTCACTCTACTGGATCCCTACTTTCACACGATTACACGATTTTGCACAGCAAGAGGCGGAGCCTTGGATCTGTCTACATATAAGAATCTGTGGTAACACTGCGACTGACTCCTTTCTTCTCCTACGCAAGACTGATGTCAACGTCTAACGTCACTCTACTGGATCCCTACTTTCACAGCCCATCCCTTTTATGTTCCTAAATTACACTCTCAAAACAAAATATTTTCATCTTACCCTTGGGACATAATCCTTTTGGGTCAAAACATTTCGAAAAAACGTATTGTATAAAAAGGACTAACCTGCTGAGGCAGAAGAATGTAGTTTTTCTTCATCAGAGTTTGTTCAACGGCATAACTGAAATTGTGATATCGTACGCGGGGACAGTCAAGGCCAGGAAAGAGGTCGCCAATAAGACCAAGAAATAGAGGGACATCGTCATAGACGAATTTTGGAATGTTCATGTCACGAAGAGCCCTCATCAGCACGAGTCCTATACAAAAAAACATACATACGCTTAAGATGAGGCAGATAGCCACATTGTAATTGTAATTTGAGATTTATAAAGCGCTTCTCAGAGGATAAACTCAACAGAGGTGCTTCCGATCCAAAAAAGTAAATTCAACAGAACATTCTTCAGGCGCCTGCGAAACACAGAGGTGGAGAGAAAGGAGCTTCAAGTCGCAGTTCTCGAGGGAGACGATTCCAGCAATTGGGACCAACATAGGCAAAGCTTCTGGACTGGGCCACAGCAGTTCGCATGCAAGGGACATGTTTGCACTGTAACATGAATTATACCAAAAGACCCATCATACAAACTCATCGATGCTCTACCACTTGCAATTTCTGCATAGGCTTTTCACTCAAAACTGAAAACATTCCTCTTTCACAGATCCTATCCGGACACCCTTTCTTCCTCTTATCTCGCTCTCTCTCCTCCAACCCCAAACACTACCCCGTATAGCTGCCACGCTATCTCTCCGTCTGACTTTTGGATCTTGGTCAGGAACCGAACCTTTTTGCCTACCGAATTTGTTTTCACTGAGCGCCTGTGAATGGGCTGGTACCCGCGGCGCGGCTTTCGTTGGGCGCTGTAGAACTCTCGGATTTACGATTACGATGACAAAAGACACGATTAACACTAAAGAAATGCCAATTTGAAACACAAATAGTGAAACTAAGCATAACGTTGATAATTTTAGCTGTTTGTCCCACCTGACCAAAGAAAGACTTGTGGTTTCCGTGCCTCTTAAGCATTCTGGTACACATTCATGGAATTCGATACCACCAGGTTTGAAAAACCCTTCACTTTCAACATTTCACCAACAATCGAAGGCTTATCGTTTTCTTGCTATCCGCGTTTTTGAGGCAAATTCGTAAATTAGCACGAAATAAATACAAGTATCTAATTAATAATATTCATAACAATTGTAAATCCACGAGTTTGCGAGTAGCTTTTTGAAGATTATTATAAATTAACTCATTTTTGTGATTGTAGTTGTTAGCGATGACAATTCAAAAATAGAATTTCAAAAACACGTGCTGCCACCTAGGGAATGCAATGAAACTAACAATGAGAATTCAAACATGGTAACTAGAAGCGGGATGTCAAAAACGTGCTGCCATCTAGGGAATGCAACTAAACTAATGATAAGAATTAAAAAATACAAAGTAGAAACCGGCTTTCAAAAAGTTTCTACTAACATCTACTCAATAAAATTAAACTAAACCATTAACACAAACTGTTGGATCTCTAAAAAATATTTCCACGAACATTTAGCAACACAAATTAACTGGCATAACAGGACCCTTTTCGTGAATGACTCTCAATATCAAACCAATCACACATCGTCTCATTGTAGTTTACGTTGAATTGAGTGATTGGATTGCACATAACTGACAAAAATAGGAAGGTTGGGAGGATTGAAGTGTGTCATAGGTAAGGGATAAGACTTTGTACTCAATCCGTTCAGGCCTTTTAAGCCAGTGAAGTGATCTGAAAACAGGAGTTATGTGATGGTGCTTGGAAGGTTTGGTGACAGCATGAGAAAGAGCATTCTGGATTGCTTGAAGGCAATTTATTTGGGTGGTATCTACATGTATATTGAGGAAAAGTGATTTGCAAGAAAATATGGACTATGGATGTAGCAATGGTAGATGCATTTTTGAAGTCAAGCGCTTAAAATTTAATCCGCATTCAGGTCAATATCCAGAAGACGAGTCTACTTAGAGAGAGAGGCAGCCTACAGCGGAAAAGCCAACTGAAAAGGGTAAGTCTTAAGCGAGAACGAAATGACATAAGAGACTGGTCATAGTGCAGTGATGCAGGAAGAGAATTCCAAAATTTCAGTCCAGCAACTGAAAAAGTTTGCCTACTAAGAACAGTTCTAGTTTCTGGCACAACAAGAAAAAGGCATTCAGATGACCTGGTTGAATAATGATTAGTTTTGAGGAGTAAAGAACTGATTTTAAGTATTGTGGTTGTCCAGAGTTCAATGTTTTGTAAACTATAAGCCCCAATTTAACAGAAATTCTGTGCTGAATAGGAAGCCAATGCAAGGATTTAAGTACAGGGGTTATATGCTCATATTTTAATGTAACAGCTATGGCTCTGCCCAAAGAGTTCTGTATTCTTTGAAGTTTCTGCATGTTTGATTTTGTGATACCAGTAAGAAGCGAGTTACAGTAATCAAGGGGACTAGAGACCAGTGCATTTGCTAGAGATATCCTTGAAGACATAGGAACATATCGCCAAATTCTGCGTATGTCACGAATATGCATATACGATGATTTACAAATTCCATTTATATAGTTGGAGACAGACATAGTAAAATAAAAAATAATGCCCAAATAAACTAACTCCACAAGTGAATCACCCAGTTTACGTTTTGAGCCATTCAAACTTTTTAAGCTGCTGTGGAGTGCCTAGTAGCATAAATTCAGTTTTTCATGGGTTAAGAAGGAGTTTATTAGCCGCCATCCAAGACTGACACTCAAAGACAGTGGATAACAGCTGAACAGAAATGTACAATTGAGTATCATCAGCATGGAAGTGATATCCTAGTGATTGATGGTGTTGTGTAGAGTGAAAACAAAAGAGGACCAAGCACAGAACACAGTGTAACACCACAGTGTAACACCACAGTGTAACACCACAGTGTAACACCACAGTGTAACACCACAGTGTAACACCACGTCAACGAAGCACTAGCTGAATAATCACTATTTATATATACTGCTTGAGTGTGTGTACTAAGATAAGCAGAAAACCAAGTCGGGGTAGGACCAGTAACTCCAATGTGCTTTTCCGTCCATGTTTGCCCCGCTGTGTTCTATGAATGGAAATGTGTTGCAATGAAGCCAACCAGATTCACCTGGGATACTGTCTTTGAATGTATGTTTTCTCATTCTTGCACAATGGGTTCTAATCATGTATGTTTTCTCATTCTTGCGCAATGGGTTCTAATCATGTATATTTTCTCATTCTTGCACAATGAGTTCTAATCATGTATGTTTTCTCATTCTTGCACAATGGGTTCTAATCATGTATGTTTTCTCATTCTTGCACAATGGGTTCTAATCATGTATGTTATCTCATTCTTGCACAATTGGTTCTAATCATGTATGTTTTCTCATTCTTGCACAATTGGTTCTAATCATGTATGTTTTCTCATTCTTGCACAATGGGTTCTAATCATGTATGTTTTCTCATTCTTGCACAATGGGTTCTAATCATGTATGTTTTCTCATTCTTGCACAATGGGTTCTAATCATGTATGTTTTCTCATTCTTGCACAATGGGTTCTAATCATGTATGTTTTCTCATTCTTGCACAATGGGTTCTAATCATGTATGTTTTCTCATTCTTGCATAATGGGTTCTAATCATGTATGTTTTCTCATTCTTGCACAATGGGTTCTAATCATGTATGTTTTCTCATTCTTGCACAATGGGTTCTAATCATGTATGCTTTCTTACTCTTGCACAATGGTTTCTAATCATGTATGTTTTCTCATTCTTGCACAATGGGTTCTAATCATGTATGTTTTCTTATTCTTGCACAATGGGTTCTAATCATGTATGCTTTCTTATTCTTGCACAATGGGTTCTAATCATGTATGTTTTCTTATTCTTGCAAAATGGGTTCTAATCATGTATGTTTTCTTATTCTTGCACAATGGTTTTGAATCATGTATATTTTAAATGACAGCAAGCAATGTCTGTACCTTCAGTGTTGCAAATGTCGTCAAAAAATGTACTGTACAACTTGCCAACAGTAAACCAAAGAATTGTACTGTAGATTGGTGGGAACGGAAGAGTTTCAGAGAATAGAGAGTATGCAGAGAAGAAGATGGTTCTGAGAAATGGTTTCCTGTTTGTACTGCTACAAAGCAATACAATACATGACATCTGAGAGAGAATTTGAAGGCCAAAGCCCAAACCAAGCCCAAAGTGAGCAGAGACCGAGCTCTTCAGACTGGTCACTTGTCCACTGAGGAGTCGTTCGAAATGATTTGTGAAGAAGTCAACATGAATAGTGGCCAAGGTGACCCGTCTAAGGGAGGGTCGTTGCAATGACCCATAGTAGTGAATCTGCCCTCTTGCCCCACTCTGTTCTATGGACGGAAACGTGTTGCGCTGAAGCCAACCAGATTCACCTTCGAATGTCAGACTTCACAGATACGTCAGCAAATGTTCCTGTCTAGTCTGGTCAGCATGCGTTTAAATTTATATGTTACTTAAGCATGGCCAGCATTGATATTATAATTAAGGTGGGATTATGAGACCTTTGCACTGGTGCCGACTGTAAAGGAAAGCAGTGAACTAGCGGGGAACATTTAAAAATCAACTGTTATAATTCAGTGATCACGAGAGAAAAAGCTTAGTCAAAGCAGTGGCGGATTTATCTAGGTGTGTGTGGGGGTTGGTTCGCCACCCCACGCCCCTCTTGGTTATATGCCGGCGCCCCCCAGACCAGACCCCTGAATGGTGGACTGCCAGAATTTGGCGCTTCTCTGGAAATGCTCTGGCCCCTTCATGCAAGCAATCCTGGAGTCATTGCAGTAATGAAGTTAATGTGGACCTACCTTCAAACTTGGACACTGAGTCGTCGTTACCGAAGCGTAGTTGTATTCAGAGACCACCATAGCTCTGAACTGTCGTATATCGAACCGTGAATGTGCTTCAATTTTGAACTTTAGTTGACAACATCGTCATCTATCGATTGCTGTGAAACTTCGGGCGAAGTGGTTTTGAGAATTCGTCAGAAACTGTGAAACAATCACAAAGAATTTGGTAACTTCATCCATCTTGCTTGGTGGGACAGTTTTCGTCAAATGATGTCTGATTGAAGTAAAGCACACCACAGCATGTAATTTCTACATGCAAGAATCTTCCTGAAAGTAAAAAGCCAGTAACCAGCCTGGGCCAGCGAAGAAGATTTTCATTAATTTTCTACGGTAGATTACTAATTAATGCTGGTCATAAGTAGGATAGCTAAAACTAAACTTTGACTCAGCTGCCATATGGTGTCAATATTAGTACATACATTAAAACTTTATTCATAATTAAATGAGTTATTTTAATGTTGTACTTTGACAAGATGCATTCAGACAACTCCATATCAACTGAGAGTGAAGTATTTTGTCTTTTTTTTTAATTTCTGCATTTATTAGGTGCCACTTTCTAATGGCCTAGCATCAATCGATGGCGCCGAGCAATTGTGAATGAAGGACTTGCTCAAGGTCCTACACAGTAACCGGCTCGGAGGAGGCTCGAACTCGTACTCTCCGCATCACAAGCCGAGCGCTCTATCCAATACGCTACCGTGCCCCACCTTGTCTGAGTGAAGGTCAGCAGTAGATCCCTGCTAGACTCACAGAGGTGCTCTCCCACTACAGAGGAAGGGCAGTAGCAAGACATACTTACGAGTTATGACTTTTGCAACATCAGTATTTGATGCTGTAGAAATAAGTTGATGATTTTGTTTAATTTAAACTTGGAAACACTATCATCATCATCATCATCATCATCATCATCATCATCATCATCATCATCATCATCATCATCACCACCACCACCACCACCATCATCATCATCATTTGCATTTACTACTGTAAGATAGCAAATAAGTTCTTTCACCAATTGATCATTTTATCCTAGGCATCCAGATACTACCATTTTATGACATAATCAGTGGTTTGTGACAACTGTCGCACAGGCACAAAAGAGTTTGCTTGGTATGAATTCCCTAATGACGATAATGCTAGTTGGCAAGTTTTATAATGCCTTATTTTTGGAAGATAAAAGAAATTTATCGTAAACAGACAAGTTTCCTAAATGACCAATTTGGTCCCTTTCGGCAAACAGTTTCAGGTATATTCTTTGACTTAAGGTAGAAATCCATAATAATCAACAAAACGCACAGTTGTGAAATTTTCACCAAAATCCTTGAGCTAAACCCCGAAGGGCGGTCTTAGTAACATTTACATTTAAACGAAAAACGCGTAACTGGATTCATTGTGTGAATGACTTCAATATTCGCTGTTTACGAAGGCTCAACCACTTCGTTGAAAGTTCCTCAAACTACCGTCCATTGAAGCAGTTTTTGCAGTACAAATGTTTTATGTCACTAGGTCCTATCAGGTAAACTAATAAAATCTTACCAGTTTGTAAGCGGAAATCGAATTTTCTGATATTCGGATCCCTCCATAATTCCCTACAAAAAACGAGCGATAAAAAAGTTAACTGACTCAAAGAGGAAGCTGGATCAAAAATATTAGCCACTGACATCTGGCGAACACAAAATTAAACTAACAGCATTAACATAAACCTTTAATCGTAATCGCAATTCCGAGATGTCTACAGCGCCCAACAAAAGCCGAGCCGCAAGGACCAACCCATTCACAGGCGCTCAGTCAAAAACAAAATCGATAGGCATTAACCTGCACTTCTATAAATTAGACACCTAGTGAATACAATTTAACTTACGTTAGAGGCCCAATTCCCCCAAGGATATTCAATATTAGCTTTATACCAAAGGTATAAATCGGTACAAGTTTTCGTATCCATAACCCTAATGCTAGGGTTTCTGAATAGACAATGAAATCTTTAGATCCAACATTGAATATCAGATGCTTTACATCTCACACAAACCCTCATCCACTTCCTCTGCTCATTCGTACCCGTAACCCTAATGCTAGGGTTTCTGAATAGACATTGAAATCTTTCGATCCAAACAGGGTTTCTGCACCCAGGGCCCACCAGCAGTAGTTTTCTATCACGTACTAACCAAATTACCGAATTTTATATACACTATATCTAACATAAATTTAAATTAACCCTCTTACACTTCCTCTGCTTCTTCGTATCTAAAACCCTAACCGTAGGATTTCTAAATAATAATATACTAAGGTGCTATTAACTGCTATATTTACCTGTATGACCTTTACTCAGTGATATAATATGTGCTAGTAAGCTATGTTCAGATTTATAAGCCTTACCAAGTGATATATGAAGTGCTTGTTGGCCTTTCTAAGTGACATGTAACAAGTGACATGTAAAGTGCTATTAACTGCTATCACTAGCCTTTTCAGTCAGCACAATCACAATATTTTCTCAAAATAGCTATCAAGAAATTTATACAAAAGAAACACAAAATAAAACAGCACTGCATTGTTAACCTGTCCGACTTTATCGCCATTCAGCAAATTCCAAGTCCAACTGGCAGGGCTCCATATCAGACTTCGCAATACATCGCATACTAGGCTAATTCCACATAAGCTGGTCACTGCCAACCTTCAAATCACCTATAAATTCGTCGTCTGAAGACGAGAATTCGTTGTCTATATCATCTAAGACCCGCCTCAAAATCTCCGATAATATCGGGATAATTTCTCCCATGATTTCACACGCCTTTATCCCATAGTAAACCTAACTTTCCGGCAATAAACGATGTACCAAAATGTACAGAAATCTTCTGTAAACAATACTGATGCTATTTTTAGTTATGACACGGATAAATTATAATTATCTTCTAGTCTGTTTCAGTGCCTCCCATATCGGCTTCTGGCGACCCGATAGGGCGGGCGTATTCTTAGACCATACAGTGCTAGAACTACAACGCTATGTCGACCAATAGGAATGCTAGTTGATGTCGACCAATAGAATACGAGTTATTAAGTGTGACCTACTTTCGGTTTATTGCTGTCCCTCAAACTGCCTCGTTTTAATTATAACAAATAATAATAATTAGTAACTTCCAATGCGCCGATATCTAACGCACAAGGCATAATAATAATAAAAAATAATAATATCAATTAGTAACTCCCTCAAACTGCCTCGTTTAAATAATAACAAATAATAATAATCAGTAACTTCCAATGCACCGATGTCTAACGCACACGGCATCAACCAACGCTGCACCAAAACCAAACCACACTGGTCAACATCCAGAAGGTCAGTCCACAAGACAGAAGCTGACAGGTAACTTAAGCTGAGAATGAAATTAAATCTTATTAGCAAAAAAGGTCAAAAATTTACTGGGTAGCAGAGAACACAGTACAGGTTAAATTTAACATCTCTATCGGTGTAATAACTTATTCAAAGCCATCAACAGAGTTATTGGTGATGTAAAACTTTCCGCAATTAGATTTGTTAAATATTCAGATTTGGCAGATGAAACAAGTTCCGAAGGAAGGCGAGACTGGCGCCACCAACTATTTCACTGGGTTGATGCCAGGTAATTGTAATTATGACAATTTATATAGCATCATTAGTCCATGCTACTTCTAGGGTGCTTTACAAAGTCAAGTCAGCCCAGGAACTAAGAGTTATGAAGTAAATAAAATTTCAACTGATTTTTAAAGAAGTTAACACTTATGGACTCCTGAATGGATGCCGGCAGGCTGTTCCAGGCACGCGGACCAGCGACCTCAAAGGCCCGATGAGGTCTCCATAAGAGCAAATATGTGCAAAGAATTCTGACAAAGGAAATTATGAAGGACTGTAGCTTTACTAAGAAGGGAGCAAATGTTTATTAGACCAATATCCAAACTTTGAAATCTAACTGGTCCTGAAGTTATTTCAATGTCACCAGCCAGAAGCAACAGGGACAAATACATAATACATAGACAACCCATGACAAGTACCTGATGAAGTTTTAGATAGATTTACGTTCAACCTAGGATGGGAAATGATGTTTGTGGCATTACATAGCAATTATAATGGTACTAAAGATATTTTAAAGGCCTTTTCAATTATAATCTTTATTTTATTACACGTGTAGCGTGATTTGCCATAGTTGTATTTTAAAAACACCTAAACTTTCACTTAAAGTAACTAAACTTATCAGACAAACAACTTCAGATGCATCTAAAATTAACAGTAGTGCTGTCCCTCAGACTGCCATATTAAAATCGGATAAATTTTGACTGCGTTCTCGTCAATCACAGAAAAGGTGTTTTATTGGGACAGTGTATTAACACAATGTGGAACCCAGTTGAAAAAGCATCAGTTAATTTTTCAGTGAGCTTTGCCATGCTGTTTCGCATTAGTCTGGTTTAAGGCAACGTTCAGACTCAGATCATGTCGACGCTTCTGACGATAACGTTCCAGTGCAGATAACGGTGGCCTTGCTGCAGCAATACGTTTGCTGCCTCGTGTGACAGCAGGTCGACGACAGCTAAATGCTGTTGGCTGAACACGTATGGTTGAACCACTGCGGTAGACACAACCCACACCACTGCCCTGGGTGTGCAAGAAAGTTTCCCATTGAGCTGCAGTTGTTATGTGGTTCAGACGTTTCAAAATCTTTGTCGTTGCAGCAGGAGTTGACTGGAAACATTCATCCAGCTGACGCAGCTTTTCAATTACTTGTCTGAAACTGCTGCTGTTGGCATCTGGGATGACATCATCTCCAACCTCAGGGGGTGCTTGTACTGACATGAGAGTGGCCGTCGAATTACTTACTCTGATGTCCCTGGTTTCAACAGGTGGAGTCTGCATGGGATGCTGGAAGTCCGCATAAAATGAAACATCTTCTGCACGATCTCCAAGGGCAAGCACAGCCATTCGGTGGCGATCTTCAGAGGAAACTGGTGGCAGTGATGGTGTCGAAGCTCCAGTGTGCTTCCAAACAGCAGCTTGGTGCTTGCAGAACCGTCCGGACTTAGCAGCATCACAGGTACATGTGCCCAGGTTGCAGTTGACAATGTAGAATACATGGTTTTCAACTGGTGCACTGATGTTCTTTTCGCTGGGTACCGAGTACATGTCATCAGCGGCAACAATGTCACAAGGATTGATGTAAAAGGCCTTCCGCACCACTCTCCAGGGTCAGACGAGGCTTGTGGACACGAGCTAGAGAAAACAGACGCAGCCTACCACGGTAGTAGTCCTCCATGACGGTGCATGTGAAGTCAACCAGTGTGACAATGTTGTAAGCTTTGCACCTACTGAGTACAATGTCCTTGTAGAGTCGTATTGTGGACTCGCAGTAATTATTTGTGTTGTGGCCCATCATTGTACTGTCCCTCTAAGCCATACACCACAGGTGCCGACGTTCCCAGTACAACGCCATGTACTGTTTCCACTGCGGGTACTTTGTCCACAAACTGCCGTCAATCTCCTGTGCATACACATTGTTAACATCATTGATATTCGTGGCACGTACCAGCTGCTGAAACGACTGCATCAGTGGTTTGCGGTTCTCCTTAAGGATGCTGTGCTTCGCATCCCATAACCAACGCCAGACAGCTTGCTGAACGTGAAACAAACACAGCCTTGCGTTGCTTTCAGGCCACACTTCATGCAAAGCGCACTGCTCGGCATCACTGTCATCTGTGATAAATGTCAGTGGGTGACCCTTACCACCGAAACAGTCTGGCTCAATGACTGCTTTGAAGAGACTGAAGGCCAGACTGTAGTCCTCAGCTGACTGACTGGCAGTGATCAGGATGCCCAGTGGAACGGCTCCGGCAGCACATGGCGCCAAGATAAACGTCAATGAATTATTCTCAGTCACAACTGGCCGTTGAGTCGACGAATGCAATTTGTGATGCTTCTCGAAGTGCACTGGCACGTTGCATGATTGGCGTCACGATGACAACAGCCAGAGGATCCTTGTGCAGCACGACGCGACGTCCCAGCTCTTCGTAGGACTCCAGCTTCTCCTCCAAAACCTACAGATACAAAAGAAGACAGCAATGACTCGGCCTAATCTTGGTTCTATATATTTATTTACTCTGAGTAATAACCTAGAGTATCCTAGTGAAAAAAGAATGTCCAAAAACAAGCAGTAATAAATGTGTACTTAAACCTATTCTTAATTACCCCCACCAAGTCATGTGTGTCATTTCAGCATGTAAGCAAACGGCATAAATTTTGTCAGCTCACCTTAAGTCGACCTTTGTAGAACTCTTGGCTAACTATATTTCTGTGCCTTTGTGCATTTCTTAATATGCACAATATAAACGTTCTGACATATACATACGTACTGCATTTTACAACTGTTGGTAGGCTTACTGTAACATGCACCTTATCTGCAGTTTAAAGACTTATTCAAGAACTGATCAGAATGCGTAAAGAGAAGCCCTAACCTTCAATACAGCAGTGCCAGTCCGTGGTCCAAGGTTGCACTGTCGCCACTCACCATACCACCAGTGAACTGTGCTGTACTTCGGGTTGATCGAACCATCTGCCAGTACAGCCTCACGTCATTCCTCAGCTCAAGTACACCCGTGTGGTACTTCATTGCTTCAGAGACACCCATGCCATTGACGAAGTACTCCTCAAACTGCTGACGACTTTCAGCAGTGGGTGGAAGATGTAGCAGGGCTGTAACGGTCTTCAATGAGTGGTTGTGAATATTTCTCAGTTCAGCGACTCCTGGAAACCCATCCTGCAACAGAACCAGATAACCTAGCGATTAATGGAAGAAACTGAAACACAGGCCTATCATAACAGATCGTTTCAAATTGTTCATTCACTAACGTAGATCTAACCAAACATATAGACAAAATGTGCAATTTATGTGCAGCTACATGCCCACATTGAATACATTATATTTATCAAATTGAGGTAAAAGTCCACCAAAATATCCACTGAAGTCTAACAGACCAACTCTAATTGAACATTCTGAGCTTTCTGTGTTTCATATCCATTACTGTTAGCCGGGTGTTACAAATTAAACCAGTTCCTCTAATGGTCCATGTCTGCAGCTAAAATGATTTCAGACCTGAAACTAGGTAGGCCTACCTTGACATGTGGATTACCCTGTTTCGTCCACTTCGAGACTAGGTTCACCTTCTGAGTGAGCTTTGCACAACAGTTGCAGTTCTTTGAAGCTCGTTTTGTGTCGTATTTGTTAAACGAACTGTGTTGGTTTAAACGTAGTCGATGCGATAAGACAGTCGCTGTAGGCTAGGGAAGGTTGATCTCACCCGCCACTTCGTCTTCGTAAGGCGTTCGAATCCGCACAGCCACTGCACCATAGCCTCTCGTCGCCGCGTTCGTCCGCACTGTCGCTTGGAAACCGCCATCGTCGTTCGCGTTGTACTCAACGACGCAATTGCGAGAATTTTCAGGCAACCATTCGAACCCAGCGCCCTCGGTCGCCATTTTCGCCTAAACTAGGTCACGCTATTTTTGGTCGACATAAACTGGCATTCCTATTGGTCAACATAGCATAGTAGTTCTAGCACTGTATGGTCTAAGAATACGAGGGCGGGAATAGGTTTCAACTGCTATGCTTACCTCAATAAGCCTTATTAAATGATATTTAAAGTTCTACTAAGCTATGTTTTCCTCTATGAGCCGTACTAAGTGATATATTAAGTGCTACTAAGATATGTTTAGCTCTATAAGCCTTACTTAGTGGTATATTAAGTGCTAATAAACTATGTTCACCTCTGTGAGCCTAACTAACTGATATTTTTGACACGCCTTCTTAGCTCTTGTACCGGGGCGCACGTCATGGGGCTGCTCAGCTGCTGGCCAGCGCTTTGTGTTTCGCACAGTGGACGTCATTGGGTTTTGCGTTCGTTTAAAACGCGTAATTTGATTTGCCGCCTTTGTTTTCCTAGTTTCTTTTCAAATTTTGCGTATCCTGGAAATTCATCGCTTTATAGGCAATTGCCTAGTTTGCGTAGGCTTTTATCCGGCACAGGACTCATCATACGAACTCACCAACTCTTCAACTCTTGCAATTTCTGCGATGATCTTTCACTCATAGCTGTAAACATTACTTTACCAAGAATCGTGTCCTGATTCTTCCTCTTCCCCTTATCTCTCTTCTCGCTTCAGTTTCAAGCACCATCCGCCGTAACCGTCCGACTGTCTGAATCCTGGATCTTGACCTGGAACCAATCCCGATTTTGAATTGTCTGTGCGCCTGTGAATAAACTGGTTGCCGCCATATAGCTTTCGTTGGGCGCTGTAGAAATCTCGAGATTACGATTACAAGTACGACGATAGGCTTACTTCTATTATTCTGTTTTTGGGATAGGTGACGCATTTCAACTGTAGAATCGAGCCGTAGCTATGGATACAGAAACGGCAAGGTTAGGTAAGATACGGTATGGTAAAAAAGCTAATATTAATTGTAATCTTGAGAGCGCTTAAGAGAAACTAAGGCGCTGCCTGCCTGCCTGCCTGCCTGCCTGCCTGCCTGCCTGCCTGCCTGCCTGCCTGCCTGCCTGCCTGCCTGCCTGCCTGCCTGCCTGCCTGCCTGCCTGCCTGCCTGCCTGCCTGCCTGCCTGCCTGCCTGCCTGCCTGCCTGCCTGCCTGCCTGCCTGCCTGCCTGCCTGCCTGCCTGCCTGCCTCTTGGATCTTGACCTGGAACCGAACCCCTTTGCCTATCGATTTTGTTTGACAGAACGCCTGTGAATAAGCTGGTACCCGTGACGTGACTTTCGCTGGACGCTGTAGTAATCTCGGGATTACGATTACGATTAAAGCGCTACTGTTGAAAAATTTAAACTAAGAAGGCGCTACATTTGTATAATATGGCGCTTTACAAATGGCCGATCGGAATTTGTTTGCAGTTATTTTCAAAATTAATCAAAATAGGAAATCATGGATATTAGATTTTGGATGAAATACTGACAAGGTTTAATTTGAAATATTTCATTTATGTTTGGCAAGAAGATTAGCAAGATAGTTTCTCGATTGACAGTCAGTTTACAGCTAACTTATAAAGCACCTTGATCAGAGAATTGTTTTAATTAATAAATCGAATATCATCGAATGATGCCTTTTGCATCTGTGTATTATGATAGCGGCGCTTTAGCAGTCAGATTCGATTAGATTGGACAGTAGTCAGGTAATAAGAGCAGCGGAGCTAACATTAATATAACATACTTGTTTATGTGGCGGTAATTAAGTTCCACCGTCTAACTACCGTAGGGCAAAGTGAGGAAGGCAAAATTCAGTTAAGTACCTGTGTAATATAATGTAATGAAATTTCCTAACTTTCCGAGCAGTACATTAAAACTGCATTAGAGAAACCAGCTTCGCATTGGCACCGTATCAAATCAGACCTGCAAGGGCCAAGTTAGGCCTATATTCTGTTAATCGGATAAATATAAAGAAATGCGTATCAACATGTGTAGCTAGAGAAACATTAATTGTGAATAAAATTTGTATAATATTTGAATAAAGTAACTCAATACCATGCTCTGTTTAGATGGAAAGAAACTGGTCAATGCCCGTTTGCAGCCTTCAAAAGCAACTTGGACAACTTCAGAACCTGATGATCTAAGCAACGGGTACAACAAAACCTTAACCGAGAGATAATCTTTTTAGACGTACTGTAGACTGCGTAGTGGCTCATAGCCAGGAGGGAGGAAAGGGGAGATGAGGGATGGTCCCACATTACCCTATGCCTATGGTCCCACTGCGCTTAACCCGCGCCTGTATGTGCTTTAGACTTTCATTAAGATCATGAATATGAATTAATTATGGATATACGCTTGTATTGCTATTGTATCACTATTGGTGACAGAACCCAGTCAGATCGTTGTTTAAAGACGTTCTTATTTCCCAGGGGCTCTCATGCTGGAAGCGCCTCTGAGTAGTTTGTTCTGTAAGAAGCGCTATATAAGTTATCAAATACAATACAATACAATATTGCAGTTCAGATGTTGAGGATGTCCAGAAAGGTGATTGGAGCAGAAACTTTGAATATGACTTCCAGTCAAAGCTTGAACTTCCTCTTCAAAAGCTCGTTGTAACCTTTCACTTAATTACTTTGTAACACACGATGTTTGTATGAATCCACATACAGTATGTAAAAACGCCAATACAGCACTAAGGGGAAGAAGGCGTTCCCTTCACTTCCATCCGGACCGTGACTGGCTTGAATGGCATTTGGAAATATGGATGTCATACAGTTCTGTAATGCATAATCTGAATTATGCAGCTCCTTTTAAAGTGCAAAAAAGAAACACGGAAGCACAGGAAATATACGGCACTTGCGTCAGCCGGTCGTAGGCCATATAGGGCCTGTATATGACTGCGTGCGTTTTAAAGGAAGGGCTAAGCAAATAGCTAACTTAAATTGCGTCAAACAAACAACATAATCATCGAATAAACCCGCACATCATCTTCTAGCTCTCCACTTCACAAAGAAGTGCTCTGTGTGAGTGCTAGGTGTACATTTGGCTACATACATGTACTGAATTTTCATGAGACTTGGATTTTATCAGTTCTAGTTTTGCTGTGTTACATTGTATTGTATATCTGTCAGTACAACACGATTCTATTGACCAATTTTTATAACACAAATCCTACAGAAGAACCTGTTTGGTGGTGCTTCCATCATCAGCACCTAGGGAACTGGTACGTCTTAAGGCGGTGAGTTGTCTCCACCTGAGCTCGAATAGTAAGCACTGATGCCAAGTCTAATGGTGCCTTTGTGAATAAGCTCAACTCCGATGGAGTGCGGACGTCCGCAAAGAAGGTGAGAGAGGGTATTGCCAAATGCGGACATGCAGAGAGAGAGAGAGAGAGAGAGAGAGAGAGAGAGAGAGATGCAGAGCAGGTCATTTGCTGACGTCCTCTACGGACGATCCCAAGGCATCACCTGATGAATGTTTCAAGTAAAAAAATCATAATCCATTGGAGAAGCCCAGTCTAAATCCGATGGCTAAGGGAACCAGAAGTCAGGCTACAGTTGGTAAAGATGTTGCAACAAATGAGTCGTAATTTTAGACCTGGATGATGGAGGAATCCACGGATTGCTCATTGCAGGGCAGCAAACACTCTTCCCTAAATATGGATTAAGCTGGATTAATCATGTAACTGCCTTAACTAATTTAACTTAACTAATTAAGACTAACTAATTATAAAAGAACTCTGCTAATGTTTTCTATACGCTTGGAGCATGAATTGACCAATTAATTGTATACGCAATGACTAATTATTCTGCAAAAGCAGGATAAGTTAAGAAGGCTGGATTATTATTTTTGACGTTAATTGTATTAATTAAGTCTAATTAGATTATTTTAAAGGCTTCGATAACTTTTCGAGTCGTTACGCTAATGTAGCTTGGTTATTTGGCTTGAAGTTAAAGATGTTGCCGTAACCCGTTCCTCTTGAATCCTTGTTCTTGTTGTTTCGATTAACTTCCACAGTATTCCTCCAACTAAAATTACAAGCCAATATTAGACCTAACCAATGGCAGATGATAGCAAAGGTCATGCAGTAAACACCCTAGTGGCTACGGTAATTGGCAGCACTGGCGTTTAAAGACCTACCTACCGGCGGGATCGAAATCCATATGAATGTAAGTGTAAAGGTAAAATATCCTATATCTCACAAGTGAGAATAGTGGAGGCACTCATCTCCTTTTCTTGGCCTTTGAGCCGGCAGTGGAAGAATCCTATGGTCCTGGTCACGGGGCTAGTGCATCGCAGGACTTGCCGTTTGCTTCCCAGCCTACGCCGGTACCAAATTATAGCGCTTGGTGACAGAGGCACGGTGTTCGTAAACAACTTTCCCAAGGTCGTTACACGGGGTCGAATCCGCAACCGCATGATCATTTACTAAGCGCGTTACCAACAGACCAATAGGCCACAGCGCCGCAGTAAATGTAAATGTAGACCTACACAGTATGACCTCGACCCTGCACATTTCACAATGAATTGATCGGGTGATCGTAATCGTAATCTCAAGATTTCTACAGCGCCCAACGAAAGCTAAGTCGCGGGAACCAGCTTATTCACAGGCGCTTAAGATCCTTCACCACCGCAGCCGTTTGATTGGGCGCCACGCCATTTAAGGTCCGTATAGCTGGCATAGTCTGAAGCAATGATGGGTACATTTCCATTTTCGATTCCAGCCAGTAAAACAGTTAAGGTAAGATAAAATAACATAACATAAAGTAAAGCGGCTTAGAGCAAATACTGCAACATAGGATTAAAGTTTGCATAATCTGCGCAAATTACTGAACAGGTACTTCAACAATGATGATAATGATGATGATGATGATGATGATGATGATGATGATGATGATGATGATGATGATGATGATGAGTACTCTGCCCGAAGGCAGGTCCATTGGCTTTATGCCACCCGGGGATGAGATGAGTCTTGATGATAGTCTTCCCGCTGCCTTCCTCACAGACAATTGTGGGTGAGCAACTTGTCCAAGGTCGTTACGCAGTGGCTTGAGGCAGATTCGAACCCGCGACCCTCCAGTTACGAGGCAGAGACCATACCACTACACCACCGCGTCCCACTTCAACAATAGATCACTTGAACAGAATGCTTCAAAGTACAATGCTTCAAAAACACAATGCATCACAAAATACGAACGTATACCCTACCTGGCACAGTTTGGCATTGTCCCTGGTAGCGCACCAGAACTGTGGTCCGTAGAGGCACCTGAATTGCGGCCAGAGTTCGAAGATTGCCGGTGGTATCGCTGTCATGGAAACGACGTCCGAGGTCAAACCGGTGCACAGCGATGCACTCTGACAAAACAGAAAAACGACAGTGCTAGCGTCGCTGTTGCCCACCGTAGCCTCACTTCTGGTTTTCAGGACGCATCAGCTTTCAAACAACCTGCTCCAAGACATGATGAATTTTGACTATGATTTCACTTCGAAGCAACCATTGATTGATTTGCATTAATGATAATGGCGCTATGCAAGTCATTAGATTAGATCATGATGAGGATGGTACAGGAGGAAACCTTCCAGATAAAACGTTACGATCATCGTCCAACAGCTGCTTCTTTCATTCTTATTTCTTATTATTGTACATTTTATCATAGTTCCTCCATCGTCATGCAACCTTTCTTTTGTCTTTTTATATTTCGTAAACTATCCACGACCCATATTTTCCAGCCATCCGAGCGATTAAGGTGAGTTAATTTACAAATGCCATATTAATGCCTGATTAAGTATATAACTTGCGAGGGCAGTGACGACAGCAATGATGATATTGTCGAGGATGTTAATGACGATGTTGCTGATAATGATGATGATGGTGATGACGATGATGATTACGGCAGTGAAGAAGACTTATCAGTCTTAGTCTACCTGGCAGAAGTTGTCCTGTGAGAGGTCGTCAACCAACTGCTGAACAACCACTGAGGCGTACTTGTCAACAACGGACTCACACTAAAAACAGAAAACCATAACCATGGCACTGTAAGTGTAATTGCAATCGCGCAAATTTGTATAGCGCCTTTACAAGGGAAACCCTCGTCAAAGGCACTACACACATCAGTGGCTGCTATGGATGTCCCAATTGATTCTTGACGACGACGATGGTGATGACTGACACTGGTGATGATCTCTTATGACAATGGCAATAACGACAGTGACGGCAACGATAAACAACAATAACGTCATCAGTGTTAAAAATGAATTGGTTCGAAGAAGTAGAAAACAAAGCAGAGAAAGACAACGAGAAATAATGAGGAGGAAGATGAATGAAGAGGAGGAGAAAAAGAAGAACAGAACAAGAAGAATAGAAGAAGAACAAGAAGAACAAGAAGACGCAGAATATGAATAAGACTAAGAAGGAGGAGAAGAAGATGATGAAGATAAAGAAAAAAGAGGAAGATGATGATGCTGATGATACTGATGAAGGAGTAAAAGAACCTAAGAATAAGAAGAATTCTAACAACAAGAAGAAGAACGAAAGTATGGGGATGGTGATGATTAGGTCTATGATGACGATCACAAGAAGACGACAACGATGACGAAAGCGACACCTAGACGTACCTCTTCCTTATCCAGTCCGAATGGACGCAAATCACAAACCCTCTTCACCTGAGACTGCATCTTATTCACAGTTCTTTCTTGGGGAAGAAGTACCACTAAGTACCCAGCGATACTTTGACAGTAGGAACATCGCTTTGAAGCCACATTCGCTACAACTGCACGTGCAATTTTTAATCGGCCTACATAATATTATTAATACTATACATCGAACTATAATGAAATCAAGTGGGCGCTTCATAAATAAGTAAGTAAGTAAGTATATTCTTTATTAACATAAATCAATAGCCAATCGCACATCGGTTTACAAGTATTTAAGAACACAAGAAAACTTAATATTCATACAACAACCTAAAAATAAAACATTTACGCGTTAAATTGTCAGAAGGAGGAATAATAAGATCATGATGGGTGTGGGGCCGTATGGAATAACTGAGGGTTTTAACTGGTGGGAGCAGCTGATGTAAAACATGATTTGGATTGTTCAAGATTGCTTTAAAGAGACGAGCATCGGCTATGCCACAGAGTTGTGGAGTCCCCAGGAAGATAGCGGAGACGCACAAGTCTCCGCATCAAAGCCTGGAGCCGAGCCCTAGCCTGTGCCCCAGCATAGCCCCACCACACGGGAGAGGCGTACAGCATCCTGGCCAGTGTTGTGGCTCGGACAACGTCGTAGAGCCGAGGGCCAGTGAGGCCATGTGCTACAAGAATTCGTATGGCATATAAAGACTACAACACATTATGCCAGGAACAAATTCCAAAAATTCAAATTAATCGATCTGAACACTTCGATCAATTGTTACTGATCGATTGAGACATTACACTCGGCCAAAACACTGGAGCAGTAGCTTGAAGCAGCATCTTGATGCTGAAGTGCCGTCCAAGATATAACATAGACAGCTGGTACCATATAAGGCTTTAAAGATGTGTAATTATACTTGCTGGTGTATGCTATATATTCAGTGGGTGCGAATAAGTGATCAGTTTCTCTTGGAGCGGCGCTATGTAATTTACAAGTACAATCTCTATTCTTTTACACACAGCCTACTTACTGTCGTAGACGAGGCCGCCGTTTGAGGCACCATCGCAGAAGCCGAGCATCGCACAAGCGCCGCGTGGATGCAAGCGCTGAGACAGCATCTCAACAGTCGGTAGACCGACTGCATTAATCATTCTGCGACAGTAACCGACATACGGCCACCAGAGGGAGTCGCAGGTCATTCTCATAGCGTTCAAGATGGTCATCTGCACTCAGAAAACAGAGCATAGAACAAGTCTTCCTGTAGCCATCCAAGAAGCCGAGAATGTTTTTGTTTCTCAGAGACTGTTGAGATCCCATCTATTATCTACTAACAGTTAAAATCTTCTGTTTACTGTCTAACTCTAGTATCAGCATTTGATTTTGTACATCGTCCACTTATCTTTTATTGTTGGACTCATGTGCGCGCCGACATTGGACATTGTAAAGCATCCTTGAAGAAGCTTGCTACCGACGATGATGTATAAATTTTCATGATTACAATTACAATTTATCTGGCCATTTCTATAGTTCAATACCTAAAAAAGCGCTTCCTGCCAGCCTAACTGATTTTGTAAATGTCGTTAACGGACGGCGATTTCGGCTACACGTTAACAATGCTCATGCTTTTGTGGACAAACTCCTCTGGAAGTCTCACGCTGGATCTGTTATTTTATTATTATGTCTGCATTTACTAAGCGCCACTATGTAACGATTAAGCATCAATCGATGGCGCTGAGCAATTTTGAGTGAAGGTCCCTACACAGTAACGGTCCGAGGGAGGCTTGAACCTGTACACTCTGTATTACAAGCCGAGTGCTCTAACTTACCGTGCCCCATGGATCTGTAACACAACGATTGCTGGTTCAAGCCTGCTGATCCGACTCCATATAACGACTCTGGACAAGTTATTCGTGCACAATTATCTCGCGCCTCAGATTCAGATTTACTGACCTTAGTAAAGGCAATAAATAAATAAATGAGAACAAATAATAATTATAGTAAAGCAATTCATTATATTTTACCTCTGTTTTATTTACTGTTGCGCTTTCGATGGTCAGCGTGAAGGCTTTCTCACAGATTTGGCAAACGGTCGATGCGTCGTCCAGCTCAACGGTTGGACTGTCAAGTGACAGAGATGTGCTGCTGTTTTGGCAGAATCGTAAATGCCCACATATGTTGATACTTATCTAAAGACGAGATGCGGTGCAAAAAGGCAGAAATTACACAATATATGCGTTAATTAATTCATTAATATGTTAGTGAATAGTTAGTTAATGTCTTAATTAATTCGTTCATTCAATCATTCATTTGTTCATTCCTTCATTCGTTCGTTCGTTCGTTTATTCGTCCACTCATTCGTTCATTCTTTTATTCATTTATTCATGCAGCCTTCCGAGGACATCTATACATTCACGGACAATTATTCAGGCAAGTAGCTTGTAATGTGATGTAATGTAATGTAGTGACATTATGTGCAACGTAGTTCACAAACAGTGCAATCTCAACATTGCTCTATGATGGTTTGTGTAAACGATCAGTAGTCAGGGCTTTCTACTGCTCTACGGATGCATGGGCGACATTCAACCCAGACAGTAAATCTGCATCCTGGCACAACAAATGCATCGCCTGCTTAAAGAAAAACCGGAAGTTTAAGCGTGTGCTGTACCACCGAGTAAGATGAATTACTATATAAGACCGAGGGAGGATCGAGGAAGGGCAATCCTGTCATACTTCTGTTGGCTTAAATTGGATATTCCTTAGAGCTACCCCTCCTAAAACTGGTTTGGGCGACGTGTGCCTATTAAACCTGAGAAGTAAGAACCAGAGAAAGTAAGAAGGGGAAACCAAAATGTTGAAAACCTATAAAGGTCATAAACTCCTGGCCAAATAAGTGGGACCTTTCATATTTGACACCTTTCTCATTTTGAAAAGATTTTGGAGTAAAATTCTCACTAACCAGGTGGTCTACCAGAATACTGATGACACGTGGAGTGATCACTTCTACGAGTGACGTACACTGTAAACAATAACCGAAACCGAAATTGTGAACTCCAAATTTCTTCAGCGCTCTTAACAGCAAAGTTCACATCTAGTTCACCTAGGCTTAATCAAACACAGAATTGGTGAGACTATCGGTAAGGTTCGGTTTTGGGTCAAATGTCATAGGTCGGACAGGCACTCAGGCTGACGGCTACGATGGCTAGTGCTTGGAATTGGAGTGACAGGAAAGATAAGAAAACGGTGAGTCATAACTTCATAACTTCATCTGAATTTGCACATTACGTCAGCCTAGTTGTGGTTTATTTTATTATACTTATTATTAATATTAATGATAATAATAATAAAATTATTATTATTATCATCATCATCGTCGTAGTCGTCGTCGTCATTATTATTCAGACTACTGCTTTGGCGCCTATTCAACATCCTGGCAGAAATGGTCATGAGGGAAGCGTTGGACGGTTATGATGGTAGAGTTCAAATTGGAAGGAGAAGAGTTACAAATCTCCGATATGCTGATGATATTGTTCTACTGGCAACCTCGGAAGCAGAGCTGCAGGAGATAATGGAACGTCTTGACCGCGAAAGCCGCAACCTGCAGCATCAGGGTGCAAGGTAATCAACTGGAGTAGGTTAACACATTTCCATACCTTGACTCTGACTGCAATAAAGAGATTCGATCAACCCTGCAAAAGGATAGAGTGTAGGGACAGCATTAAAGAATGTATGGAAAAGTCACAGCATATTGCTTGCAGCAAAGATACGATTTCTGAAAGATCTTTATTGACAGGGGCACAGTATGGCTGAGAGACTGACCATAAAGAAAGACGAAGAGACAAGAATCAATGCATGTGAAATGAATTGTCTCTGGCAGATTCTTAAAGTGCCGTGGACTGCCAAAAGGCAAACGAATGGGTCCTATAGACGGCAGGAGTAAAGAGGAGTCTGTTCGTATTAGTCAAAAAGAGGAAGCTTTCATACTTCGGACATGTGCTACGAAATAGTGGACACTGGTTAAAGAAAGAGATCATCCAAGGCACAATTTCTGGAACCCGAGCTCGGAGAAAACCCAAGATGACATGGATCAGTGATATCAAGTCATACACTGACTTATAGTTCGACCAGTTATTACTGGAGACAAGAGATAAAAGCAGATGGCACAATATTGCCCATGGTGCAGCCAATGCTCGGCTCGAGGACGGTTGAAGACAAGACAAGACATGGCGCCGGAGACCGAAAACTCTCAATGAAGAAAGAGAGAGAAAGTATGAGAGAGAGAGAGAGTATGAGAGAAAGAGAGAGAGAGTGTGAGAGAGAGAGACAGGGAGGGAGGGAAGATGACTGAATACAGCAAGAAACCCGTGACAAGAAAAAAGGTTATAAGACATTTCTGGGGCATGGAAACGAGTGTCTAAGTGTCGTTGACTAACTTGCTTGCCCACTGCAGCATAATTTTTGGTTTTTATGACCTTTCGGATTTCGACCAGGCTTTTCCAACGGATAATGATTTTTGACTGCGGTTTCACTTCAACCAACCATCGACTGATGACTCTTACATTATGAAGACATTATGATAATGGCGCTGTAGAAGTCAGTGTATTAGATTAGTAGACCATAAGATAAAAGGAGCTAGTCAGAAGACTTGGCAACATGAAGCACAATCTTTCTTTCTTTGCCCCTTCAAAACTATATCGACATCTTTGTCTAATGGTGCTTGCCATTCAATAGTACAGTTATATAAATCAAAGTGTCTAGGGGACCTCTAGGAGGTCCCGAAATTGCGCGGACTAGGGAGCCTCAAGTGCGCGAGATCTCGCAGACTTTCACACAGGATCACACAGAAAATACTTTTGGAAGACTGAGTAGAAACGCCTGAAACAATGACTTACCAGTATCCGAAACGGACAGAGATCTTTGCACATGAAGCTAATCAAATCTTTTTCTAATACCATCTGCAATATTTTTATATGAGTTGTCAATTAAGATATATATATAGTCGTGGGTGTTTTTGTTTATACAATAAAATAGCTTGTTGGATTCATTTCCTATCCAATTTGTTTTATTCAAAAGTAACTTTAGTACATTTACTGAAGCGGGAATTAACTCCAAACACGGCTTCTTTTCACGGATAGGGCGTTGCTTTTTGCTTATGGGTGTTGAGCCCCTAACTCCATGCCAAATCCAACCTTCGATGCATTTGTGTATTGGATTGCGTTTAACATAAAAGCGCCTTTTTCAGAACAAACTACTCAGGAGAGCTATAGACTGTAGGGCTTATTTATGAGTAAGCTTTTGTCGGCCGAACACTGTGGAGGGAACATAAGGCGGCGAATTACTCTCTATCTTCCCTCATATGCGGAGGCCGAGAAAATGAAGTCGCTAACAGTTTATACCCAAGGTTGCCTGGGTACAAACCTCAGTTAACCTAACATTGTATGTATATATGCAAGTATATACGTATGTACGTGTGTATGTGTGTATGTATGTATGCATGTATGTATGTATTTTATGCATGCATGTCTTATGCCTGCATACAAATGTGCAAACTTACAGATATGTATGCATGAAGAAATGCGTGCATGCATATGTATGCATTTGTACAAGTGGATATTAGTATCCATGCATGTGTGCAATGTCTCCAAGGCTTCCTCATTTTAAGTGTTTTTCACGGTTTTTTTCTACAACGAAGCAAGAACACCTACCGTCGCCTCTGAACCGTTCATGATTAGAATAACCTTTTCAATCGCTGCTTTGCAGCCTTGGCAC
Organism: Norana najaformis; assembly: GCA_964023275.1. Taxonomy (NCBI): domain Eukaryota; kingdom Metazoa; phylum Annelida; class Clitellata; order Crassiclitellata; family Hormogastridae; genus Norana; species Norana najaformis. The sequence goes on from OZ029929.1 coordinate 6,645,921, forward strand.
TCAAATGTTTTATTCTACAATAAAGTTTGGATTATTCTATAATTCAATTTTGAATTATTATTGAATAAAAAAATCAAAGAGCGGTAAAAACACTGATGGTGATAATGACAACGACTTTGAAGCTGACTGGTGATTGACATATTTATGATTATGATGCTGTTCTTGATTTTTATTATGACTGTGGTGGTTGTGGATCGAAGATGGTATTTGATGCTTTTACAATGACTAAAAATTATAACTGATGATGCTTATTGTTTTCTAAATTTTTATGGTGCAATTGAATTTTTTAAAGTGAGATCGGTGGGTGGCGCTTCGCGTGTAGACATCTGGCATGACTGTCAAGTGCGAAGTTTCGACAGTTTCCCGATTTCTTGAACTAAATTCTTGAGTTTTGGGCATTGGATGTTTTTATGGAATACCAAACGTTTTGGTCTGAGATTTACCAGTTAATTCACCAACAACTGGATAAAACGAGAGCTTTGAGTTGCCTGTGTGCGTATGTGTAGGTGTGTGTGGCGTTTTAGCGTTAATTGCCAGGTGAACAGTTCGAACACGTCAGATGACATAACCGCGCCGGCCAGATTGTTGTAATACTATCGGTGAGGAGGGTATTGATTCCTTACCCATCTGGCGACTACGGTCCCAGCGAGACAGCGAGTCAAAATCATCCCAGCATGTTGCGGCTGATGACGATACGCCACAAGCTGGTCTACCGCTTGGTATTTGGAATGTAAGAAGCTGAGGGAACAAGTTATTTTTCATGGCTGCAGCAATAATCAGTCCCAACTTGGACATTTCGAGTCGCAGAGAAGACATGGCACTAGTCTGTTGCCTATGTAGCACTTCTCAGGTCCGCACAGCCGGGTTTTAACGTTGTTTAGCTGCCGCGGAGGGCTCTATAACTCTTCACAAGAAGGCGAGAGACTGGCAGTTTTCCACCGGACGGACTTATAGGCGAAGCGGATTAAACTCAGTGAGAACTTAACCACCTGTGGTTATTTCTCAAGGGTTCGATCACGATTGTCACCATCTATCGACCTGAATCGTAACCTCCATCTTCGATGTTTGTCCAGGAATTTGCAATTTTACTCGAACCCTGGCGACCTTATATAGCCAACTGGTCATCACTGGCTATCTAAACATCCGTATGAAGGATCCAGACTGTCCTGAACCCAGCAGGTGAGACAACTATTGTCAAATTTTGGGATGTTACGGCAGGTTAACATGCCAACACATACTGATATAATCAAGGTTGCAATGCCGCCTTCTAAAATCTCCGATGATAGCCTGCTAACTTGTACTATTCCGTAATCTACTATTTTCCAATGGTAACAGAAGTTACCATCTGAGGTTGGAAATCGCTGGACGTAGGTGCATTCCGTCAGAGCCTGGGCGATAGTTGTCTATGTCGTTTACCCGCAGATCTATGCGTGATATCTTTGATTCAACACTTCGCGCCATCATTGACGAACTATTGTCGTTTTGAATCGTTCACATCAAAAGCAGTTCTCTCACTCCATGATTTGAATCAATGTGTAGAGCGACGAGCCTATAGAGTGACTCACCTCCTTCCTGGATAAGCGAATGATAAAGGTGGTTAATGGTTCGGAAAACTTGGTTTTGGCATCAGTTCCATTCGGTGTTCCGCAGGGCTCTGGTTTGGAGCTTTTTCTCTACTACTAATCACAGCCGATCTAATCCAGCTCATCATCAATCTTGAAGCTCTGGTTCACCAATATGCTGGTGACGTCCAGCTGCACCTAACATGTCATCCGTCTGAAGAACTCATTTGTGTGTCAAAAGCACAGAATGTCGTTACTGAAGTGAAGGCATGGATATCATCAAATCGGTTTAGGTTGAATCAGACCAAAACGCAGCATATGTGGCAGGCGAGAGCAAAGATGGACATGGGGACAATAGTGACTGACCTCCGCAGTGGGTACCACAACATGTCGTTCCCTACTTCAGAATTAACTATGGCGGATCATGTTAACTCTCGTTTTAGGTTGTACTGTTACCAGTTGCATTAATACAGGATAATACGCCGAAATGAATCGTTAGACGCCCTTGTGACACTGGTCCAATTGTTCACCTTGCCGCGCAGACCTACCAAACTATCGCATACATCAGCTACAGTCTGTCCTTAATTGTGCCGATCGAATCGTGGCAAACCTGCTAAAATTCTCGCACGTTTCTGCCAATTTGCAAGAAACACTGCATTGCCTCTGTGCCATTGTAGGGACGGCCCTCACACATCTGGAAGTTCTGTATGATCAGTCTCGAGTCAGCCTGGTCGACGTTTCCTGAGTTTTACAGCTTATGGGGACCTTCTTGTCTCACACTCCCGCACTACGGCTTTAGCACAACCCGCTTTCTAATCCATCTTCCTGGAATGGTCTTCCGCTGAAAATCCTTACTGTTCCAATTAATACGCAGGAATATTTTAGCGATACTCAACATAAACTTATTTAGAACTGTTACATAGCCATGTATCAGTGCTTTTGAATGGTACTCAAAAGGCGCTGCATAAATGTCCGGATACATATTATCTAGTGACAAACGTGTCGATAACTTCGCTAGAATGCGAGCGCTCTACCCAAAAAGGCATCCCGTTAGCGTACATGACACTGAGGATGAAAATTGGGACAATGATGAAAAAGGTAACTAATGATGGGGATGATGGTTGACGGTAGTCACGATTCATAATGGCGATGACTGATGATGCATGCATGCTTCTAAAGGTGATTATTTGCCGCTGCATATTCATCATTACTTTTTAGCCTAGTTATGATTATTGTGCTTGGCGATGAGTATGATTGATTCGAGCTGATGCTGATATTGGTGATTAAGAGGACGATGATGAAGGTAACTGATGATGACGACGACTTTGATGATTTACGAAGCTGATAACGATTACAGCAATAACGAAAAGAAATGTTGTTAATAATGAAAGAATGATGATGATAGTGGTTATAAATGATGGAAAAGAAAGATGATTATGGTGATAATGAATTATGGCAAAGTATGTTGATGACGGCGATATCGATGATTTATAATGACGATGATTGCAACGACAACGATAGTATCTAGAAATGATTATGATAAAAATGATTATAATGACAACATAATGCTTTAAAACGGCATTTCCTTACCTTGCCTTACCTAAACTTACCTCATCTAATCTTCACTCACATTAGTTTGCATTCGATTTTAAAACTAATCACAAAATCTTGCTCTTTGTAATAATAATAATTATTATTTTTTACCCGAGATATATAGGATTCCTCAGGATTTAAAAATTATTATTATTATCGTTTCTATGCAATAATGCTAAAACACCTGATGTTACACTTAAAAGAACTATCGCATAATTAACGATATATCAAAGTAGGCCTACATACCGGATTATTATTTAGGAGAGAATTGAGCATGTTCCAATCGACACCGATCTCAGACTGATCGAAGTCATCCTCCATTAATGCACATTTTACAAGTTTCTGGCAAATCGTCGTAGAATCCTAGCAAGGAAGATTTTTAAGCAATCTGATACGTAATGTTATGCAATGTCATGTTGTGTGATATACTTTAATGTGATGTAATCTAACATTTACTATCAGTTAAGAATACTTCTCAGCATTTCGTCCGACCAACTATACGAACTTAATGAAACGAATATATAGTTATCGAACAAAACGTTTTTAGACTTCGACGGGGTTCAGGAGTTATGTATGATCCTAAGTTGCATCATGTGATAATGTGGCTGGGAATAATACAGTTCTCCTAATTGGATTAGAATGAACTACTATTGTCTATTAATGCCTATAGCGGTGCTAGTCTCTAAACCAATCTATATAATAAAAACCTGTGAGCATAATTATCCGACGATGACAGAATTTCCGTGAAGTCATTGGGTTATTGAATTGTTTGATCACGTGCTTACTGCGTTCTTTGGGTGCGTATAGTTGACTCGCATTGATCACGTGCCTCGGGTTGCTGGATGCGTCTACCTCACGCGCATCGAAGGAGTGTTGGAGCCTTCGTATGACATTAGCTGGTGCTATTTGATCAATTGGGCTCTCGCGTCGGAAATGTATAATCCAGTCTGCTTCAAATTGATTCGCTTCGTTTAATTTTGTACTATATAACATTAAGTTAGAACATAAGAATTCTTACATAGAATTGCAGAGACAGTTTCAACATCAAGGGCAGATATGCTTCCACGGCGAGTAGGCACTGAATGACAAATTGATCAAACAAAAGAAACATTATAATTTTATGTGACATGACGGTGAAATTAACAAACGCACTTAAAAATGAGATTGTTGGCTAGACTAGAAGACTTCTCCTAACGCTTCTATATAATAGCAAAGAATCAATGTACGTATGTATCAACACACTTAATACAGCGCCTTTTAGCACCTCACAAAAACGTTGCCTACGGTTGCGTAACAGTGTTAAAGTCATTAAGAACTAAACGTTCTTCAATAAGGAAACAGTGCTTAGGTAATTAGAAATG